>JAUNZM010000225.1:0-537427 GCA_033459285.1 Clamator glandarius
GGTGCCGCCCGCGGACACTTTTCCTCCGCCCGAAGCCGGCGTCTGAGCTGGGCAAACCAATGAGCGAGGGGCGGGGACTCTCCATTGGCCGCCATGCCATGAGGGGATGTGGCCAACGCTTCCCATTGGCTGTGGTGCTGAAGGGGGTGTGGCTAACACTTCCCATTGGCCGCGGTGCCGGGAGGAGGCGGGGCCTCGCGGCGGTAACGGTCGCGGCGCGCGGGGCCGCGCGGGCGGCGGGGCAGGTGAGGGTCGGGTGGCGGGTTTGGGCCTTTCCTGGGCTCCTGACGGGGAAACTATCACTCTTCTCTCTTCTTCTCCGTCCCGGGAAGCTCCCCGGCCCCTTGGGACCCGCCCTTCCCCACCGCAGCCCCTCAGGTGCCCCCCAGCCCCGCAGGGACCGGGCCTCTCCATTTCTGAGGGACCTCTCTAACCCCTCAGGCGTCCCCGGTCCTTCCCCCAGCTCCTGAGGGACCAGCACACCCCTTCCCAGTCCTCCCGGAACCACTCCCCCTCACCCCTAGCCTCTCGGGGACCTCTCCTTCCCCACCCCAGCCCCTCAGGCGCCCCCCATCCTCCTCGAAAACCTTCAGGAACTGCCTCTATTCCTTCCCCCTGCCACCAAGCCCCTCAGGAACTTCCCCTGGTCCCCTCTAGTCCCTCAGGGACTAGACCCTTCTTCCTAATAGGGACCTCTTCTTCCCTTGCCCCTCAGGCACCACCACATCCTCTAGCCTCTTAGGGACCTCATCTGTAGCCCCTCAGGGCCCCTCACCCTAGCCTTTCAGGGACCCCTCCTTCCCCACCCCAGCCTCTTAGGTGCCCCCTATCCTCCCCTTAGCCCTTCAGGAACGACCACTGCTCCCTCCCATCCCCTCAAGCACCACCACATCCCCCAAGGACTGGGTCTCTCCTCCTCTCAGGATCCCACTTCTTTCCTACTCCAGCCTCTGAGGTGCCCCCAGCCTCCTCCCAAGCCCCTCAGGAACTGCCTCTGCACCCCCCAGCCCCTCAGGCACTACCGTATATCCCCCAGTCCCACAGGGACTGGGCCCCTCCACCTTGCAGGGCCCCCTTTCCTTTCCTACCCAAGCCTCTCAGGTGCTCCCAGCAACTCAGGGATGAGGCCCGAAGCCTCTCAGAAATTGTCCCTGCTCCTCCCCAGCCCCTCAGGAACGAGATCTTGCCCCTGACCCCAGCCCTTCAGGAACTGCCCCTACTCCCCTCCAACCTCTTAGGGACTCCTCCTTCCTTGCCTCAACCCCTCAGACACCCCCTATCTTCCTCCGAGCCTCTCGGGCATCACCACATCCCCTAGCCTCTCAGGACCTGCTCCTCTCCAGCCCCTTGGGGACCCCCTTTCCTTCCTCCAACCCCTTAGATGACCTCCACCTGCCTCCTAGCTCCTCAGGGACCACCACATCCCACCTTAGAAGCTGCACCTCCAGCTCCTCAGGTACTTGACTCCTCCACCCTTCAGGGACCACCACATCCCCACGCCTCTTAGAGCCTGGATTCCCCCTCCTCCCCAGCCCCTCGGGCTTCAGCACCCACAGCCCCTCAGAGAAGGTGTGGGTGCTCTCTTGGGGTGGGTGCATCTGAGAGGGGTGACACTGAATGAGGTAGGAGTGCTTTGGTTGCTTTGTCTATTTTATTTCAAGAGCACATGCTTGAATTTCACTATTATAACTGTCTGTAGTGCTGGAGACTGAAATTTACACTGGGGAATTTCAGACACACACCTAAATTAAATGTAATAAGCGCTACTTTTAGCTAAAAGTGTTGTGCTTCTCTGCTGTCTGACTGAAATCCTGCTTCTGGTTTATTATGTATCCTATTGTATTCCCAATGTCTACCCTACTTTGTCAAATTAATGGTTCCCATGAGCTCTTTGAATCAGTTAAGCAAAAAATCTGGAAAAGCTGGTAACAGGGGATTTAGTATGTGATTGGGGGAGAGGTGGGAGGCCTGGAATTTCCACACTGAAGCCCGAGAGCTGTAAACCATACTGGCATCATCAGAAGCAGGAAATTCACTGCCTGAAGTACTCAGATAAGCAGTTAAATTAAACCAAAGCTCTGGATAGATAACAGTTGCCATTTATGGGACAGCAATGCTAAGTTTTGAATGGCTGCATCTCTGTGTGTAGTTGCTCAGTGACCTCTGCAGAGGGCAGGAACAAGCAGGTTTGGAGTCTAGACTTTATAGAGACTAAAAATTTCCCCTGAAAACAGAAACCTAGCGTGTAGGTGCCATGGTGACTGATGCTCTATAAATAACTGTGATGGGGATAGCGCACGCCCCAGTCGAAAGGTGCTGCTGAGCTCCTGCTTACCTGGAGAATGTTGCAAACAGGAACTCTCCTCATTTGTCAGGTGTGAAGAAAACCTACCAGTAACTGCAAGGGCTGTTTATCACCTTTGTTGCTGCAGGGAAGAAACAAATCCTCTTGGGAGGAGATGCTAATTAAAAATGAAATATTGCGTTACTCAATGATGAGTATGTGCCCTTCGCTTTGTTAGTGGTAACATGGTTTGGTTTGTGCTGATTTTAAAACGTGGTTTTTATTTGTTTCCCTGAAGTTCACCTATAAGATGGCTGCTCTTGAGAAGCATTCAGACCTGACGCTCCAGCCAAACAGTCCATCGGGTAAGGACAGTCCTTTCTTTAAATCCCTGCTGCTGTCGGGTCCTGTTTCAGTTTTTCTGAGGAGACGCATTGCCCTGAGAGGAGTTCTGCACCAAAACATTTTTATTAAATAAAGCAATATCTCAATAATTAACGATTGCCTGGGTATGCAAAGGTAGAGAATCATTTGATAACAAACCTTTCTTCAGAGATAACTGGAAGAGTTGTTAACAGTTAATGCAAAAATGTGTCTTTAATTTAAGCAGCCTGCTGTGTGCTGTTGCTGCTGCTCTTTAGTCTGAATACCAGAGTGTCAGCTGGGTGTAGTATCACCCAACTTATTGATGAGAGTATAAGATTGATTTTCTGTCTCCTGTGATGGTATTTGACTTCCTTGTGCTTGTGGCCATTTCCTATGCAAAAGAGATCTCTTTAGCAATGATACAGGGAGTCGAGAAAGGGTTGGCTTTGCTTTTCGTAGCAGGGGGAATTACATATGGCTTAATTAGGTGGACTGAAAGACTTTTCAGTCTGACTAAAACATAAATGTCCCTGCCTTTTTCTCTCCAGAGCCAAGCACCAGTCAGAGGAGTCATTTCTTGGAGACTGACTGGAAAACGCCCGTGTTGTCTGTGAAGTTCCAGAGCCGCTGTCCAAGTGTGGCCGACAGCAGGGATGGGGGCATTGGGACCTCCTGCTCAGACAGCACTGAAGGTGATGGGATCACACCATAGCAGCCAAAGATTTTACGTTTTCTTGGATTGACAAGCATTAAATAACCTGATATTACTGAACCCTAGATGATAAAACTCAGGGAGAGCAGAATCTTTAATGATGATTGGGGATTATTTCAAAGCCACGGCCTCAGTACAGAAATCTGCTGTCTAAAATATAAAAGATTAAGGGACTTGCTGTTTTCCGAAGCTGGTTTGGTTATCTTCTACCTGTAATAAGCGATTTTAACTGACTGAAAGGGCCACTTAGGTTCATGTTGACCAAGTGACTTGTCAGCAACTCTGTGCACGATTTTTGTGAAGAAATAATTTGCAAGTGCCTCTAGAGACTCCAGATCAGTGGGTCTTGGTGCACAGGTCTCCCTGGTGCCCAGAGCCGCCTGCACCTCTCTGTGGAATGCTGAGCCTCGCCCTCAGCTGAGGCACGTTCTGTGGAATTGTTTGTCCCAGCCAACCTTCCCACCTCTACTTTCACCTTCATCCGTCAAAGCAACATAAACCACTATGGATTCACTGATTCTTCTTTCAGCACTGAGGGAGTTTGTGTTGTTCTGTAAAACAATGCACTTCACACATTTATGTGTTTTGCAGGCTGCCTTCTGCCTTTTGAGTGAGCTGTAGATCTTAATAGTGTGAGTTGAAATGAAGGGTTTAAAGTCTGGCTTGTGGAAATAACTGCTAGAAATACTGCTTAAGTGTGTGTTTGTGTCCTGTCTGACCTCTTTCAGGATAATAAAACATCCAGTTACATGCTGAGGGCGGGGGAGATACTGATGGCTCTTTTGGAAATTGCCCTCCTGAACGTTTGTGATGTTGCAGCCTCGTTTGTAAGAGCCCAGGCTGAGTTGTGACCCTGGCAGTTGGCTGAAGTGTGCTGACTTTCGGGCCAGAACATTAGTCAGAAATATTGTGATGACCCTTCAGACTCTCAAGGAACTGATTGCAGCATCCGCACGTTGCGTGCTGAGAACTTGTGTTCCCAGTAGCGACGCTGAGGTGTAAATATAGGGGCTGTGAAAGGAACTGGTACTGTCCCTTCTCTCTCTGCCAAGGGGAACGTGCTTGTGACTGCTGGGTAGCATCATGTTCTCTGGAGTTCCACAGCACAGCCAAGTCACGTCCAAGGTGTTTTCTTCCCCTCCTGCTTATTTTTTAAAGAGAGGTTCCGCTACCTTTATTGTGATGGTTTTCTTGCACTTTGATGGTCTCTGCAGAATCTAGTTTTGGTCCTGTTCAAAAAGTGACCTTTTCTTCCTTCTTGCACGATGCTTTGAGGTTATAAGGGTGGAAGAGTGACCTTGCAGTCCCGGGTTAAAGAAACATCATGTGGGGATGGGCCTTAAGCCAAACCCGTGACGAAAACAAGTTTATGTAGCTGTGAGGAACCTGGAATTACTGTGACACACAATGTATCAGGACTGGGAACAGGCACTTCACTGTCCGCCTTTTCTCAGCTCTTGCTGTCCCTGTATTGAAATCTGAGAGTTGCTAAGAATAACCCTGTAGTTCCACGTAGCCAGGTTTGGTGCCTCTCTGACAGGGCAGGCTCACGGTGGGCTGCGTGCGCTGCGCTCAATCTCGTTTCCTGTAGCAATAAGCCATTACTGTAACCTCTAGAAAAAGCTCTTTTGCTGCAGCGTCCTGGAGGAGTGCGGAGGTTAACTGCTTGGTGATCTAGTGTTTAGCTATGTCCAAAGCTCATCATGGGCTTAGCGAAGGCTCCGGTTAGCTTTGGTTACAGTTCAGAGCCACTGAGCTGTCGGACGGGCAGAACAGAATCCGGGTTTCAGTGTTCAGCTGAGTAAGTTTCAGCCTTTTTATTCAGTTTAAAGGACTTGGCTTTTAAACCTGTAGAAAAGTAACCTTGTTGATTTTAAGTTTATACTAGCACAGCTTAAAAACCAAAGGATTAACAGTGTGTACTGAACTAAACTTGGATTCTCTCTGTGGCTTACGGTAGTAGGAAAATGTCGGCAGGTTGTAGCGTGGGGGAACTTAGTTGTGCGTTAGTTCCACTGCTGCTTCTTTGGAGGACATGTTTGGGGGGGAAAAGAACCATTTCTTAAAAATATTTCATGAAGTTCAGTAGTGGAGTGGCTGTGTCGGAATATTTTCAGGACTATAATTCAAGCATCCTTCTTTTTTTCCTCAGGCTCTTGCAATTCCAGTAACGGTTCCTCATTCCAGCCCATCAAAACCCAAGTGACCATCCCCACAGCCCATGTTATGCCTTCTACGTTGGGTGCCTCGCCTTCCAAGCTGTGCTCTGCGGGAGAACAGGGCTGTTCACAGAGTGTTTCGAAAACTGCTATGCTGGGATCTGCTTCTGAACACCCAGGACTCATGCGAAATGGAGACTTTAATGCCGGGAAGTCGTCCCAGGTGCCACCCAGGGATCTCTTGCGTCTCTATGGAACATCAGGGGAAAACGGTTTTGAGCAATCCTGGCATCCTGTTTCTGATCACATGAGAACAGAAGATGCATTGAAGTTTGACACCCCTGCCATTGAGCACACCCTTAACCAATCTCTCTTTCCGGATACTTTGTGTACTGACCCGCTCCACAGGTTCCAGAAGTTCAATCCAAACTCTGGGGCAGCTGAGGCAGGAAAGGACCATTACAAGGTGCTGCCAGAGAGTAAACAAGTGGCAGGGGCCAACGGACCCTCTGAGTCCCGGGACGGAACATGGCTGAGCGGGAGCAGACCGATGCCAACGGGACTCCAGGCCAACAGTTTCTTTTCAAGCTCTGTAACTCCTTCCTCTCGACCGTGGATGCAAGAATCCTGCACGTTCCATCCGCACGAGAGGGTCTGCGAGCTCAGTGCTTGGAAACAACAACTGGAGAAAGTGCAATTGCAAATAGAGCAAATGCAGGTAGGGAGCTGCTTGTGTGAGTTTGAAACCCTTCCTGTCTCTTTGGTTGTGAATCATTGTCCCAGACTTATGAAGCAAGGGGGAAAATGTCTTATTCCCTGTTTTGCCCTGGAAGCCTCTTAATGATCTGTTCTTACGGAATGTTGTGTCACAGGTATCATTTGACATGCTGTTTATGGAGAATGGCCCTATGTTATGTTACAGCATTTCACAATGGTTCACATCGAGAGAAATATCCTGTCCACTAGAAACTGCAAAGAAAAAGCATGCCAGGAATTTCTTACTGTTTTTGGAATAATTCTGTTCTGTATCTAGAGTATCCGTCTCCCAGACAAACCTTTTTTTAAAAGATACATAAAATTAGTTGCATTTTATCAGAGGGAAACACTTTGTTTATTGCCTCCCACCAGCTGTACCCTAATGGAGACAAATTGTTTCCAGCGGGGTAGCAGAGATCTAAAATTATTTGTTAATCTCCAGTTGTGCTTGGGCAAAGTTACTTGTTCTTGGACATCAACAGAGACTGAAATAGCCGTGTCCTGGCATGCAGATGAGCACACAGTGTGCAAAATAGCCCTAGCAGTGTTGCAATTACCTCTGTGGAGCACAAACCTCTCTCTCTCTCCTTCGTTTCGTCTCTTCTTCCAGTTACAAAATGGAGGCGCCTGCCACCACCCCTCAATGTATTCTCCTTCACTGCCTCCGCCTGATCCAGCCCAGTGGATCAATATCCTGAACTCCAATGAAAACCTACTCAAGGAGAAGGAGCTTCTCATTGACAGGTGGGAGTTTGATACCAATGTGTAGCTTAAAGACTCCAGTGCGTTTCCTTTTGGGTTTGAAAATACCAAGGAAGGCTTATCTCAGAATCCTTTTTACCTAATTAAGCCTTTTTGTTGCAAGGAACAACAGAACGACCTTTGCGAAGAGCCTAATTCTTCTCATTAGCTCTTCCCACCTTCCAATATGAAGTAGAATGGTGATCCTGAAGGATAAATCAATTTTGGCTATGCTTTTGTGTGTTTTATAAAGGATTAAGATTAATGTCATGATTGTCTGGAATGTCAAAACTACTGCCCTTTGCATGAACTCTTTCTGGGAGCTCTTTGATGCCTTTTTCATGTTTGTTCTTTGTGAGTTTGGGCTGGCAAGCACCACATCTCACACTTAACACTAATTTGTGGTCCATAAGCTTTTTGAAAAAGTAAATCCTAGCGAAAAATACCTTCAGCATTTGGACTGTACTTTTTCTGCTTGCTGGTTTTGAATCCTCTGCTGTCTCTTCATTTTACTTGTAAGCTCCACAGTCAAGCTGGATCCTCTTGATTTGCGTGTTTTATCTATTATTGTTGCTGGGAGGAGGCTTTGAAAACAGGAGAAGGAAGAAAAGTTAATACTAATTGTCAAAAAAAAAAGTCAGAATGGACAACTTTCAGATTTCTCTGCAGAGTTGTCTTTATTTTGTGTGTCTCTATATTGTGCATTAGAGTTGTGGTGGCACCGTTTGCTCTCTACTAACGCTGAAAACAAGGTCTGTGTTTGAAAACAGTGCATTATGGGGTGTTTTTGTTTTGACAGACAAAGACAACACATATCCCAGTTGGAGCAGAAGGTCCGTGAAAGTGAACTGCAGGTTCACAATGCCCTGCTTGGCTGTCCAGCATCCTACGGAGATGTCTACATGTTGAGAATGCAGGTAATTGAGTGTAACAGGAGTTCAGTAAGAAATAGGTATTGAATCCAGCGGCACTACTGCTTCTCAATAGGTATTTCCTGAGTAGGAGCTCTGCAGAGCAACTTTGAGTGGGGACCCTGTCATCTCAGAGCTCTTCTGTGACTGAGACTTTAAGCCCTGAAGTACTATGGTTTGTTTAGGAGCTGTGCGAGTGATACAAACGCCTGACAGCACTGACGAGTGCTATTTCAGATACTGCACTGTCTAATATGGGTTCATGATGGCTGGGAATGAGGAGAGCTGAGAAAACAGCTCTGAGACAGCCCAGCTGCTCAGTGCCAGGTCGTAACCAAATGAAATTCATAGCCTGTCTCTGTTTGCAGGAGCTGCAGCGGGAGAACACGTTTCTTCGAGCGCAGTTCACGGAGAAGACTGAATCTCTCAGTAAGGAAAAGATTGAATTGGAGAGAAAACTGGCTGCTGCAGAGGTGGATGCAAAGCTGATCCGGGAGTCACTGAAGGAAACTATGCAGAAACATGCAGAGGAGTTAAAGAAACAGGAAGAAAGGGTATGATCCCATTGCTCTAGTGATGGGAAGATGTTTTTCTTCAAGAAGCTAAAAGTCCATCCTGCCTAAGTGGAAATTTTCAATGATGATGTGTTACTGTGGGTATTTTCTGGTCTCCTTGTACAATTCTTTGGTTACTAAGCAAAAGCCCTTCCTCCTGCAGTTAAGAGTATTTCAGTACTTCCTCTTTTGACTAGAGAAGCAGCCCGTTTTTGGCTAAGTTAGCAGAAGTGCTGCTGAGTTAAGAAGATCTTGTATTTTGGTGTTGCATGCTATAGGAAATAGGTAGATGAGTGAGCTTACAGAGGACTGAAGAATTGACAAAAAATTGTGTAATTTAAACTTTCATATAACTGTTCCTGCAGGTAAAGGGAAGAGACAAACATATTAATAACCTTAAAAAGAAATGCCAGAAGGAATCTGAACAAAACAGAGAGAGACAACAGAGAATCGAGACCCTGGAACGATACCTTGCTGATCTTCCAACCCTTGAGGACCACCAGAAACAGAGTCAGAAGGTAAAACTTTCTCTGAGTGTGATGATAGCTCTTTAGATACTCAGGTGGTTCTTCTACAGCTGCAGATAATCCTCTGGGCAGCTGCCCGAGGCAAGTTGTGGTTTGGCCTTTTTGGGGGAGGAAGGTTCTGAGCTATAGCTGAGAATTGCCTCATTGGTAGTAAAAATCTGCACTCTGAGTGTAGTTGAAATATGATGGACCCTCTGGAAGGTCTCTGGAGCACTGTGATGGTCTTTGTTGCAGCTGAAGGAATCTGAATTGAAGAGAACTGCTATGCAGGAAACAGTGCTGGCACTGGAAACAGAGCTTGGAGATGTCCGGGCTGCTTTCAGGGAGCAAGAGATGCAGCTAGAAACACAAAAGCACAAGGAGCTGGAGCTTCTTTCCACTGTGCGCAGGTAAAAATCTGGAGGATTCAAATACACTTCATCTTAGTGCTGAAGTAATTGCTGTACTAGAATAGCGGTGATTCAGCACGGCCTTTGTCTCACCTGTCAGAACCAAATTACCATGGGTTTGTGATGATTATGTGAGCAGTTGCCGAAACACCATGTTCAAATTCCATTTGCCAGGAGAGGAGGGTGGGCTGTGTCCTTCACAGGCTTTGCACTTTGCAACCTGCCATGCCAAAAGGGCAACGCTGCCACCTGATATGAAAATCATTCACCACCTCGTATTGTTTAGTGAGGGAAACGCTCCAAATAAAGCTCTGTTTCCCATAATGTTCTGCTAATTTCAGCTTGCAGGACAAAGTGCAACAGTGTGTAAAGAATGCAGAGAGAGGACCCCCTGCCCAGGATGCGGAGAGACAGAAAATAGAAAATGACTCTCTGAAGAAAGAATGCGACTGCCTCAGGAAGGTAACGGGCTGTCCCAGCTGGGAATTGCACATTTTTCCTTCCACTGAGTTCCACCAGGCACTAAAATGAAATCAAGGATTTTTGCATTCATAGGCAGTCACGGCTGCACTGAAGCAGTTTCTGGAATTCCGAACTGAAGGGTTTTAAAGCTGTTGCTGGTGTGATAACCATGCACTCCTACAGCAACACTGAGGAGAAGTTGCCAAATGCAGAAGAGGGGAGGGGAAAACTGCAAGGATGCTACTTCTCCAGTTTGATTTTAGCTGATGCTTCTGTTGGTGCCTTTTATCAGGGAATCCAAGTCCACTGCCAGCAGAGTCAGTGGTTAAAGCAGTTAGTGGATGGAATAGAGGAGGAGAGGGGCCGCTGTCCTACTGGAGGAGACATCTTGGTGATATTACTGAGTCTGTGTGGTCAGATTTTATGCTTCTGCTTTTGATTCCAGATTGCGGACAAGCAGCAGAAGAAGATGGAGCAGCTCTCCTTGCAAGTAAAGGTGAGAGGTGACTGCGGAGGGACCTAGAACTTGAATCTGCTGTGAAGTGACTTAGACTTACTGCTTTCCAATGGTCTGTTCCAGACCTTAGAAGAGCAAGTGGCCCAGGAAGAGGGAACAAGCCAAGCTCTGAAAGAGGAGGCGATGAGAAGAGAAAATGTGCTGCAGCAGCTCCGGACGGCTGTGAAAGAGGTCAGAGGGGGGAGCATTTAGAGTTGCTCAAGCATAGCAGTTGAATGAACAATGGGTTGTCTTTTAGCAAGGCCCCCTAATTTGCAGTCAGTAGCACAACCTATCCTGCTTCCTGCTTGTCAGTGTTCTGAAAAGAGCTCTTCTCTGCTCAAAACAGGAGAGGAGCAGTTCCCACCTCCGGAGTTTGAGCTAGGGCTGAGTTGTGGTGGAGGGCGCTGGGTTTGCCAGCTGGGGGCAGCAAGGCAGCGAGCAGGAGTCCAAACTCCACTTGCAGCCCTGACTGAGCCCCAGCTCAAGCCTGGAGGAAGCCAAGCACAATGGCAGCCCTTGAAGGAAGGGATGGCCAGTGTTGGGGTGAGTGGATGGTGCACAGCCTCCTAGAAGCGTGTTTTGTTGCTCCTCTTGCCCTCAGTGCTCCCATCATCATTGAGCAGTGCTGTTAAGTTGGAGCGGCTGAGAGAGCTGGGGGTGTTTAGCCGGGAGAAGAGGAGGCTGAGGGGAGACCTCATTGCTCTCTCCAACTACGTGAAAGGAGGTTGTGGAGAGGAGGGAGCTGGGCTCTTCTGCCAAGGGACAGGGGACAGGACGAGAGGGAATGGCCTCAAGCTCCACCAGGGGAGGGTCAGGCTGGCCATTAGGAAAAAATTTTTCACAGAAAGGGTCCTTGGTCCCTGGCAGAGGCTGCTCAGGTAGGGGGTTGATTCAGCTTCCCTGGAGGGGTTTAAGGGACGGGTGGATGAGGTGCTGAGGAACATAGTTTAGTGATTGATGGAAATGGTTGGACTCGATGATCCGGTGGGTCTCTTCCAACCTGATGATTCTATGATCCTATTTCTGTACCCAGTGACCACTAACCTGCTGCCTCTGTTTGTTCAGCTTTCAGTGCAGAACCAGGATCTAATTGAGAAGAACCTGACGCTTCAGGAACGACTCCGGCAGGCAGAGCTAACAACCCAGCCGCTGCCTGCAGAGATGGCCCGGCTCGCCCAGGAGCTGCACAGCGAGCTGGCCAGTTGTCTGCAGGATCTGCAGTCTGTCTACAGCATCGTCACTCAGAGAGCTCAGGGCAAGGATCCCAACCTCTCTCTGCTCCTGGGCATTCGCTGTAAGTATGTGGAGTGATAGAAGAGCAAACCCTTTGGGGTCCTGCGCTGCAGCAGTATTCAATAACTTGTATATGTGCCATCCAGTCAGAGCTGGACAGGCTTGGTTGGTGGGGCTGTCTGAACCTCCTGAAATTCAACAAAGCCAAGTGCAGTGTCATGCCAGTAGGCTGGAGCAGTCACAAGTCAAAAACACAGGCTGGGTGGAGAATCAATTGGGAGCAGCCCTGAGGAGAAGGACTTGGGGGTCCTGGTGGGTGAGAAGCTCAGCACGAGCTGGTAAAGTGCTTGCAGCCCAGAAAGCCAACCGTGTCCTGGACTGCATCCAAAGCAATGTGACCAGCAGGGTGAGGAAGGGGATTTAGCCCCTCTGCTCTGCTCTCATGAGACCCCACGTGGGCTGTCTATCAGGGAGTGCGGGGATAAGATGAGGGGAAATGATTTTAAGCTGAAAGAGTTGGTACTGGGTGGCCTTTAAGGTCCGTTCTAACCAAAACTGATCCATGATTGGACTCAATGATCCAGTTGGTCTTTTCCAACCTGGTGTTTCTGTGATAGCAGATAGTGTAGCATGGAAGTCTCATGTTTTGGAATTCTGAACCTTGTTCTTATGGTCAACTATCTCTAAAAGTGCGTACTGTAATAACTCTATGTTAAGTAATGCTCCTACTGCAAATGCGTGTTTGGTTTTCTGGCTCACTTGCAAATGTGTGTGATCCTCGGTCAGAATTGCATGTGAGGTGACTCCCTCCTCTGACCCCGCAGCTGTGCCGCAGTCTGCGAAGGAGAGGGACGACTTGCTGAGCCCCGAGGGACTGACAAAGAAACTGGTGGAGGTAAAACAGCTTCATAAAGAAGTGGAGGACTTGAGGACGGCAATATCTGACAGATATGCTCAGGACATGGGAGACAACTGCATCACCCAGTAAAGAACACTCCCCAAAGTAAGACTGGAAATGAAGACTTGAAACCCTTGGGAGCCTTGTGCTCCTGCTGCTCAACCTATTAAGCACTTTACCATCCCCTTGCTCGGGTACAAGATGTGTGACTTATCCAATCCACGAGGAGTCAGGAGGTTTGTTGCCAGGACTGTTTAGCTGCTGACTGGCTAACTGGAATCGTTCAGGGCTTCGTTGTCAGGCTTTGCAGTAGCTTTGATCTTGTGGAATGTGTTTATGCTGTGTTTGCTGGAACTGGTGCGGTCTCTAATGCTGGGAGATGAATTCTGAATTGCCTTTCAGGCATGTCAGATGCTGAACATGCAAATGTGACCATGAAAATCATCACTAAAAGAAAATGTATGCCCTGGCCTTTCTGATATGTTCTCTGTGCAGATCCTGTGTGACCAGTAAGACCAGAGGATTATCAGGGTGTTCAGGGGGTAGCTGTGGCCTTTGCAGGCGAGCAGGTCTGCCAGCTGTACTGCTGCTCGTAGCACCAGCGTGCTGCAGGCTCCTTGGATGCTTCCATAGGCGTTCATGGAGCAGGACCTGCTTTCCTCAGGTGAATGAACCCAGAATCTTTCAATAGCCAACAAGAGCTGGCGAATAAACAACACTAACAGGAGACTCTGAAAACGCTCCCTCTGGGGCACTGTTGCCCCCAGAAGCCTTAAATCTTTTATCCCTTAAAACAAGTGCTGAGTGTGGGTGTGATTCAGGCTGCAGAGGAAGCAGATTGATGCCGAAGTGCCTTAATGCTAGAGAAACGTCCTATCCCCACACTGCTTCCTCCCTAATGCATCTGCTGGCAGGGTGAGGCACTGCTGTTTCTTGTAGCAGCCTTTAGAGCCATCAGGAACAGTCCCAGAGAGCCTGGAATGTCTGTAGGCCCTTCCAGAACCACAGAAAGCCTCTGTGCTACAGGGGACCCTGCTGCAGGCCAGCAGGGAGATGATGCTGCTTGGCTTGACAGGGAGAAACCTTTCTGGTCTTAACACAGCAGGATGGTGTGGCTGGATCGGAGAGCTCTTCCTGGTGCTTGCAAGGCAGTGACCACTCAGGCTTTGTTGTAGCCCTGCCTCCCGTTCTCTGGGAGCTCTCTGCTCCTCTGCTTAAGAATGGGATTTCTAAATAAATCGGCATGCGATGCAGTTCACTTTGTCACAACCCTCCTTAACCTTATTGGCAACTTTACAGTGCTGAGGGCTTGCTTGTGACAATACAGGTTGGAATATTCTTGTTTTCAGCTCAAGGTAAGAAGCTGGTTCTGTAACAGAGAAGTACTACTGAAACTGTTCGTTGTGCTTGGTTCACGTTGGGGCTGCGAGCCCACAGTTTGGGGGAAATGCTTCTGTTATTCCTTTGTGTTAAAACTTAAGACCAAATCTGTTTTGTTCTTAGCCGGTTTGCTGTGCCGTGGCACGGGGAAGGGAGCGCAGTGGTGTTTGCCAGCCTTCTGCCCTGCTCTTTCCACTTTTCTACTTTTCACACTGCTGGGGGTGTTGCGGTTCTGGCTGTTTCTTTTCCCAGGCTGCCGGTGCCAAAGTACTGAGTTAAATATGGGCTGAGGCTCTTTCTTGGAGTCGTTTCTCCTGGCTGCTGGGAGCTCTGGTATGCAGAGCGGCACCAGCTGCGGAAGCTGCTCTGTCCCACAGATTCCTGGGGTGCTCTTTGGTGCTATCCCCCCTTTCCCTGCATTCTCTGAGAGTGCGAGCAGGAGTGTTCCCAGACATCATGCAGGGTCACGTTTGCTTGCTGCCTCTACAAAGGGTGTCGAGGGCAGAACCCACCCTGGCCCAGCAGCCGGGGAAGAGAAATGTCCTGCAGCGCTGGCCTGAGGGCCTGCAGCTCTGGGTATGGGGGCACTGAGGGCTGCAGAGCCCCCATACCCAGATGGAGCCAGCAGGACTTCATCCTCCCCCAGTCCCACGTTCCCACTCGCTCCCGCGTTCCCAGCCGTGTCTCCCCGCTTCTCTGCGTGTCCCGCTGTTGTTGGGCTCTGTTGAGTGTTTGTACCGGCCTCTCTTTGTATTGAGTTTTTTGAGTCTCAAATAAAACCGCTCTGCTCCACGCGTGCAAAGCGGCTGCGCCTGCGGGGAGCCAGGCGCTGGGCTGGGGTCTGGAGAGGGGATGGAATTAGGAGAGGGGATGGAGTTAGGAGAGGGGAGTTAGGAGAGGGGAGAGGGGATGGAGTTAGGAGAGGGGAGAGGGGATGGAGTTAGGAGAGGGGAGAAGGGATGGAGTTAGGAGAGGGGAGATGGGATATGGGATGGAGTTAGGAGAGGGGAGAGGGGGGGATGTGGGAGGGGATATGGGATGGGGATGGATTACGGATGGGGGATGGAATAGGGGATATAGGATGGGAGATGGGATATGGAATATGCAATATGGGATGGGAGATGGGATGTGGAATATGGGAGAGGGGATGGAGATGGGATGTGGAATATGGGAGATGGGATGGGAGAATTGGGATACGGAATATGCAATACGGCCTGGGAGCTGGGCTGGGGCTTCCCGGCTCCGTCCCCGACGCCGCATGCCCGGAGCCGCCGCCCCCATTGGCCGCCGCGGTGACGTGTGTGCGGGGGCCGCTCCCCGCGCCTCCCTCCGCCTCACCGAGCGCAGGGAGCGGCCGCCGGCGCAGCATGAGCTCCCTCAAGGTCTACAGCACCTCGGTCACCGGCTCCCGGGAGGTGAGCGGCTCTGCCCGGCGTGCTGCCGAGCCCCCAGCCCGGTCCTGCGTGTCCCCTCCCTGCTCCACCATCCCCTTCTTCTGCGTGTCCCCTCCCTGCTCCACCATCCCCTTCTTCTGCGTGTCCCCTCCCTGCTCCACCATCCCCTTCTTCTGCGTGTCCCCTCCCTGCTCCACCATCCCCTTCTTCTGCGTGTCCCCTCCCTGCTCCACCATCCCCTTCTTCTGCGTGTCCCCTCCCTGCTCCACCATCCCCTTATTCTGGGTGTCCCCTCCCTGCTCCACCATCCCCTTCTTCTGCGTGTCCCCTCCCTGCTCCACCATCCCCTTTTCCCTCGCCCCCAAGTCCCTTCCACTCTTCCATGCCCCATTCCCCGTGTCTGAGTGGGCACCTGCAGCCCCCAAGGAGCGGTTTTGAGGACAGCTGGGGTACGTGCCCACCCTCCAGCTCCCCATAACCTGGCTTATCCGCCCGGATTCCAGATCAAATCCCAACAGAGTGAAGTAACCAGAATCCTCGATGGGAAAAACATCAAGTACGAGCTGGTGGATATCTCCCAGGACAACGCTCTCCGGGAGGAGATGAGGGCGAAGGCAGGCAACCCCAAAGCCATCCCACCCCAGATCGTCAACGGAGACCACTACTGCGGGGTAAGGCTCGTGTTCTCGTGGAGGGTGGGTGGTGGGATAATCCTGTCCCTTTGCTTTGCTACAAACAGCATTGAGGTCCCTTTCAAAAGGCGTTTCTCCGGAGGGACACGGACGAGGTGCTGTCGGGGTTAGTGGGTGTTTGGAGCAAGGTGGCTTGTGAAAAGTGGGACTGCGGGTGGCCGTGGGCAGCGGGGCTGTGCCCTGCTTTGCTGTCATCTCCCGTGTGACTGTCACCCGTGCTATGAACCAGTTTTGCTGTGTGCTCAAGGGCCCCTGCGCTGCCTGACCAGCTCCCTTTTGCCTTATGAGCGACCGTATGGCTTTTCCCCACAGGATTACGAGCTCTTTGTGGAAGCGGTGGAGCAAAACACCCTGCAGGAGTTCCTGAAGCTGGCCTGAGCCCCAGGCTCCCCTCCCGTCCTGGACTCTACTTGCATTTCTGAGCACCCTCATCTCCCACCACCTTCATTTCCAGGTTGTCAGCGCTGTCCTGGCACCACGACCTCTATCCCAGCACCGGGAAACCCATGACCAAAACTCCTCATTGCAGCTGCCTACGATTCCCTCCTGCCTCACCCCAATAATCATCTCAGAGGGATCCAAAGAAAGTCTAACGCTCGCTGCGCATGGCCTGTCAACAGAGCTGGGCCTGGCTCACCCCGCAGCTTCCAGTGCCTCAGTAAACAGCAAAGCCTCTGGGGCTGCGCGAAGTGCAGCTGCTCGCCAGCCCTCTCCTCCGCGGGGAGAGCTTCTGCCTCGGGAGGAAAAGGGCTTGGGCTTGCGCTTTACTTCCCGCTTCTCCCAGTTGCTGTTAAAATTGTAAATCCTGCTGCCTCATTTCCTTTTTCTGTTATTTTTTTTTTGTTTGTTTCATCTCAACCGCAGAGATTATGGCAACTATGTTGATTTTTGTTTGATTTAATTTAACGCAAAGATACTGCACAAAGCTGGGGGCTGAGTTCGCACTGCGGAGGAGGCCGGGGCTGGGGGCAAAGGCTGGAAAGCGGGACCCGCACCGCTCTGGTTGCCCTCAGCCATGATGTGGTGCCAGGGCTCCCTTGCGAGTGGCAGCAGCTCCGGGCCGCTCCGGAACAGCCGATGCTCCAGCTGTTTTATCATTCCTCTTTGAGTTGGCTTTTTATGCATCCTGGACCAAGTGCATTTTGTTTTCCTGCCAAAAAGCAAGTTTTATAACCAGTGTTGTCTTCCGAGATGCTATTAAATGTTACTGTACCTTTTGCCTTGGTACCTGTGGGTTTCTTTGAAATCTGGTTTTATTTTGGCTACAGGTTAACCATCTCTTTGTAACGATTCAGAGTCATTTCCAGCTCAGAGAAGCTGAGTCAGTTGCGCTTGCTGCTGCAGCCCGACACAGAGATCTTAGCACCTTAGATTGCTGCCACTAATCCTTGATAGGAACGGTTGGAGTCCGTGATCCGATGGGTCTTTTCCAACCTGGTGATTCTATGATTCTAATCCTCACAGGACTTGTCTGAATATCCTGCAGCGCGGTAGAAGCAGGTACCTCGCTCGAGAATTGCTCTGTTCTGCGTGGTAAGAACGACACCTGAGGGAGGGACAACTCCAGCCAGACACGCGAGGGAAAACCAAAGCGCTGGCTCGGAGATAGCCTGGCTAGTCACAAACTGGGATGAGGAGGAGCAGTGGAAAGGCTGCCCTGCAGGAGAGTCGCCTGTACGCTCCTCTAGCTGTGGAAACGAACTTAGAGCTGTGGGGATCAAGTTGCTGCTCATAAGCAACCTGTGGAAGCGGCTGGTTTTTAGGAGTGGTGCTTCCTCAATGAGGATTATGCGGGGCCCAGCGCTGGTCAGAGGGGTCTGGGAGGAGCTGTGGGCGCCCTGTACCTTTCCACAGCAACTGGGCCTTTGAAATCGAATAGAAGTGGAAAGCGCGACTTAAATAAACGGCTTTACAGGGATCCTTTACTCCCGGCTGGGTGGCAGCGTGTGCAGGGCCTCTGCTAAAAGGGAACCTGCCAGAAGGTGCTGCCTCGCGCAGGTGGGAGTGTCGGCAGCTGGAAGTCAAGTGGGAGCTTCTCACAACTGAAACAGGAAGAATATGCTGGGAAAAGGGGTCTGCGAGGTGCAGCCCCAGCCCGGGGGACAGCGAGGAAGATGCTTTTTTACACAGGGTTCGGTGGAGAAGCAGGGAAGGGATTACACTCTTCTCCAATGACACGGTTTCCTATTGCAGCATCCAGCTCCAGGCTGCAGCAGGGAGGGAGGGGAGGCCTGGGCCCTGCTGGAGCTGGGGGCTGTCCAAGGGAAGGAGTCGTTCACCTGCAGGAAACCCAGGAGCAAGATCTCCTGGCTGAGATGAGTCTGGCTCAGTCCCAGTGTTGCAGTGGCTCAAGGCCCTTTGGTTTAGCTTCACCAGGGACCATGTAACTGCGCCTGCTTTTCTTGTGGTGTAACTGCAGTCGGACTCTCCAGAGGAGCTGTGTGGGGAAAGCAAATTGACCCCGGCTGTTTGTTCTATTATGGAAAATCCCTGAGCCCAGCTGAGCAACTGCCTGGCACCAGCATAAAGGTGGAGGCTTCCCTGGGCAGGAATCAGCCTGTGCCACCTTCAGCAGAGCTGAGGATCTAGCCTTGGGGTTGGGCTGACAGAGATGCCCCCTGCACGGGGAAAAGCATCAGCCCAGAGGCAGCAGGACAGGGGCTGGCACCCTTTACAGAAGGGAGAGGTCAAACCACAGCCTCTCCGTTCTTCTCTCCATCCCTAATAACAGCACAGTGACACTAAATCTGGAAAAACAGCCCTCTCCTTTCTTCCCAGGAACACAGCTCGTGGTGTGAGGCAGCTCCTTCCTCTTGCTGGGAGCTGCTATGCTGTTTGCAGCCCCGTCCTCGCTTGTTGGGAGGGGTCTCTTCTCCGCAGCAGCAGGGAAGCATTGGGGCTCAGACCACATTCCTGCAGGCTCCTCGAGTTCTCTGTGTGCACCCTCAGGGGAAAGGTACTGATGATCTCATACGAGTCGGAATCTCCAGCCCTAGGAAAGAACAGCACAATCTTTCCTACGCACGGGCTCCCCCAAGGTTTTGCTGGGATGCTGTGGCTGATCCAGCTGCGGTTATTGTGAGAGCAAAGGGAAGAGACCGTTTCACAAGCACAAGCTGAGGAGAAGTTTGCGGTTTGGGCTTCCCATTCCAGGCCCTACAGCTGCGGTGGGGAAGGAGGCTTCGGTGTCCCACCAGCAGTGAGCTCACCCTGGGCTCAGACCGAGGGCCTGAAGCAACGGGAGCAGGAAGAGAGGTGAGCCAAGGGATTCCCTCAACCACGCAGAACTGTCCCCAAAGGAACGTGTGAGCCCTTGGGCAGCATTAGATGGGTTGGGATAGAAAGCTGGCTGAGCAAAGGGCGCTGTTTGTGCAGCAGCGGATCCATCGGCCACGCTGAAGGCTGCGACTCAGATTCCAGGCTGCCCCAGCGCCTTGGGAACGGTGGCAATGAGCGAGCGCTGCCGCTGGGGATGGACCTGGGTCAGACAGCAGCTTCGAGAGGGCAAGAGAGATTTCCCTCTGCTGCTCTGTCAGCTTTTTAACAACGACGGCTATGAAATGCTCCAAGCTAAGTGTGACCCTGGCAGCATCGCTGGTGGGGGAACCAAAGCAGCGGAGGGTGCCCAGCAGCTGCTGGAACACCCGGTCCTGCTGAGCTCCGGCTGATCCGTCCCACACGAGGCACCAGGGCCTTGAGCAGGAGCCGAGAAACCTTCCCTGGGGCAGGACGGAGCTGGCTAAGAGCAAAGAGGGGAGGAAGTCCTTGGCCTACCTGGTGTGGGCGAGGTGTTGGCGCAGGTCCCCTATGGTCTCTGTGACCAACATCTTCACAATGTACATCTGCTCCCCGCTCTCAGATTTGATGCGGAGAGTGCAGATATCAGGGGCAGAAGCTTCAGCTGTCTTCACCCTGGAGGTTGGAAAACCTTGTCAGCTGAGGAGCGAGGGCTTTGGTGGCAGCAGAGACTGTGCTCTACTCAACAGGCAGAGCCTCTGGGCTGCCACCACGATCCAGACAGGGGAGAGGCGTTTCATGTTTGGGAATGTTCTTGAGATGAATGAGGCCCCATCTGACCCACAGACCAAACTCCTGCTTAAAGCTGTCTTGAAAAGAGGGTTGCTGACCTTTTTTAGCTTCTTCATTTCAGATCAGGGCTGTCTGGTAAGTACTTTGTCCTACTTTTTGATTAAAAATAATCTGCTTGAGGGTTTTTTTCATTAGCTATTTGGGTCTTGTCTGCCAGAAGACTGTCAGTGGAAAAGTGGAGTTTGTGTGACCTCCCACTCAGGCCTCCTGGAGGGATTCTCCCATTTAACATGACTGCAAAGAGCTTCTTAGATGCTTTCAAACTCTCAGGCCTTGCCTTGCTATTGGGGAAAAGTATTTCCATGCACTAAGTAACATTTTGAACAACAGAAGGTTTGTTAAGAGCTGTAAAAGATGGTAAGATGCAGCATGAACTGTTCGGTGGGCTTCCCAGAAGACCAAACTTGACTTTTTTTCTCACTATTTCTAAGTTACAAGGGGAAGATCCATTTACTTCCTCAACTGAAACCCCCAAAATAAACCCCTGGTGATGGAATAGGAGGAAGATGAGAGCGTGACGGGAGGGATTGAAGGGCTGTGCCTGTACCTCTCTGGGGCAGACAGCCTGGGTGACTCCAGCAGGATCTCTTTGCTGCGCCACACCCCATCACGGCCCTGAAACCAAACCAGGTGAGCGTCACCACTGCCAGCTCAGCACAGAGAGCAACCAGTGCCAGGAGAAGCCTGGAGCAGGTGCCACAGTGCCACGTGTGCTCCGGTGGAGCCTCCCTTGGAGCAGGAGGAGGTTATGCAGAGCTGAGAGAGGCCTGAGGAGGGGGAACGCTGCTGGTCTCACCCTGTGGGTGTTTGGAGGCTCCATGCGTACCTGCTGCGCTGCTCTGGCTGAGCGCTGGACACCGATCACTTCTCCATGTTTTGAGGGCTTGGAAAGCTTGTGGATACTCTGATCCAGGGAGACTTTGGGATCTGCCAGAGCAGAGGAGAGGTGTGTCCATGCGTGACTTTTTCAAAAAAACAATTTTACCCCAGAATAGGCAGATTTGGTGACATGAGAGTGCACAGCAGCCGACAGGGAGAGCTCTAAACTCCCCTAGCGGGGCTGAGACTGCATTCAGTCTGCCCTGTTGAAGCTTGTCCCACTTTCTGGCCCACTAAATATTTGATTCTGAACATCAAGAGTGAGCAACTGTGCCGCCTGTTCTGCACACAGCTGGCACGTACAACAAGCAGAGGCCTCCTTAGCCCTGCTGCAAACAGGAAAGACTGAAACCAGGATGATTTTTACAGACTGGGAAATCAATTTTTCATCTTGTGAGGGTGTATTTATAGGTGTTTGTTCCCTCTTCTCCGGTGGCACTGGGCAATCATTTTTTTTTTCACTACTTGGATAAAGTACTAGTCCTCCTCTCCTCTAGTGAGACCCCATTTGAAGCCTCGTGTTCCAGCTCTGGAGCACAGGAAGGACATGGATCTGTTGGAGCAAGTCTGGAGGAGACCACAAAAAAATGATCAAATGCCTGGAACACTTTCCCTGCAAAGACAGGCTGAGAGAGCTGGGTTTGTTCATGCTGGAGAAGAGAAGGCTCTGAGGAGATCTTATTATAGCTTTTTAAAGGGGGCTGATAAGAAAGATGGGGGAAAA
This sequence comes from Clamator glandarius, assembly GCA_033459285.1. Taxonomy (NCBI): domain Eukaryota; kingdom Metazoa; phylum Chordata; class Aves; order Cuculiformes; family Cuculidae; genus Clamator; species Clamator glandarius. Next base: position 21,650 of record JAUNZM010000225.1, read on the forward strand.
CTTTTTTTAGCAGGGCCTGCAGTGGTAGGTCAAAGGCTCGTGGTTTTAAACTGTACAGGGAGAAGTTTAGACTAGATATTGGGAAGAATTTTTTCATGCTGAGGGTGGTAAGGCTGCCCAGAGCAGGGGTGGCTGCTCCATCCCTGGAGGGGTTCAAGGCCAGGCTGGATGGGGCTTGGAGCCCCTGATCCAGTGAGAGGTGTCCCTGCCCAGGGCAGGGGGTGGAACTGGATGGGCTTTGAGGTCCCTTCCAACTCAAACCATTCCATGATTCTATAAAGGAAACGTTTCACACAGCGTCTGTGAATAGCCTTGAGGTGATCAGGCAAGCAGTACAGTTCTGTATAAACAGGAAAATGGTGCTGATGGGCAATCACGCGTTGGGGTTATTTAGTTATGCGTGCGCAAACCCACCATTTTCTGTCGATACCACTGACTGCTTTTGGTTTTCCAGCCAGTGACATCATCCAACACGTGCAGCCTGCTAGAATCTAGAGGCAAAACAAGGAATCTGTGGCATGAGCTTACTTCCTATATTCTATTCTGAGATGAGGAATTGTGCCGTATTCAGTACAGTTAAGATTGGTCTGGCTTTAAGTTATCTGCCTCTATGCAATGAGCTTACAGAAGAACCAAATGTTGTTGGCAATCTATTCCCCCCAGATCCACATGGTTCCATCAGGATCCTCTGGTGCTGATAAAGGGTGAAGCTAAAAGGATCTTGGCCTTTCAGAAAGGCAGATATGGTTTTGGAATCCTTCTGGTCTTCTATGACTTGTAATTTCTTTAGGAGGATTTAATGATGAGAGGACACCACGTGTGCTGTCTGGCTCCCAGCTCCTGAAGCAGCACTGGAACTACAAGCTCGGGGCCTTGGAGCAGCAGTGCTGCCTGCCTCTCTGAGACCCTACACATTCCCCTTTTACCAGTTGAACTGCCCCAGTAAGGTCTGGATTCTCCTGTTTGGGAGTTAGCTGCATTTTTGAGGCAGGTTTAAGAATTTACCTGGGATCTTGGTGATTTCCTGTACCTCACTTGATTTTGAACAGCCAACCGCTTGGCCACGACCAGGAAAACTCCCAGGAAGGTCTCTCTCTGGAAATACCACGTTCCTCCTGTCAGTCACCTGTTGAATTAAGGCCAGCTGCCATAAGCAAATCTGATGGTTGCATAAGATTATTCTCACTGCATCAGAGCACAATAATGACAGCCAGGAGTGGTAAACCCCAAATGAAAGCAAGACAGCTGCTTCCTTGGAAGCTGTTCCAGCTGTCCAAACTCAATGAAATGCGTTTTTCACAGAAAAAAAAATTTTCACAGAAAGGGTGATTGGGCACTGGCAGAGGCTGCCCAGGGAGGGGGTTGATTCATCTTTCCTGGAGGTGTTTAAGGCACAGGTGGACAAGGTGCTAAGGGACATGGTTTAGTGTTTGACAGGAATGGCTGGACTCAATGATCCGGTGGGTCTCTTCCAACCTGATTATTCTATGTATCTATGAGTCTAAGAAAATAAACTCTCCCAACGCCCTCCTCAAATTGTACTTGTTCCATCTGGTTTTAAAAGCTTTTCCAGGGGAACTATTTGAGAATCATTTCTTCTCCTCTTTGTCACGCAGCTCCTCAGACTCTGCACGTGCTACTTCTCTTCTACTACGCCTGCTGTGCTCTTAGAAGTGTTGTTCCAAGCTCACTGAGGCAGAGAAACGCTCCAGCCCCAATGCTGAAGCACTCAATTACTTCCTGTAACGGTTTGAGCAGGTGCGTTCCCAGCCACCCTTTCCCCAAGACACACACGCACAGAATTAGGCTGCACGTATGCTGCGTTCAGAAACCTCAAACTTAATTTGCTGTGGGATTTGATTGTGCCAATCAGCAGACTGGTGAAAGGAATGGGAACGGTTTTATTGGGAAGCAAGAGGGTAATTGCTTTCAGAATAGTGAAAAATAGGGGTTTGCACTGTTTACCTGCAAAGGGATGCCATCTGGGTAGTGCATCTGCAGCTCTGAAGGGAAATAGCCATCCACGATGTCCTGTAGGCATTGCTGAAACAAGATTAATGGTCATACCTTAGACTTCCTATTTGTTTCATGACTGATATATTAGTCCTGGGCTGGTTCTCTTTGTGGTGTTATTGCTGTGCAGAAAAGTCTGCATCAAAGACTCACAATCTCCATCTCTAAAAATGATTATGCAAAGACACACTGGGCTTTAAAGGCACCATGGGAATGCAGGTGGGAAGCTGGAGGTCTGAGCTGCTCCTTTTTAGGACTGGGATGAGCTCACAAGTCTTATTTCTATATGTTGCCCTTTCCAGAGGCTTAGTGACTGACAGCAGGGTGTCTCCTCTAAGTCTAATTCCTCTCCAGACCTTTCTGTACCTGTGTGGATGGGTGTTCGTAAGGCCGGAAGGGTCCGTTGAACATGACGATCCCATTTTGGTACAGCGTAAGAGGGACGGGCTCTGGCTGCCTCAGCCGAGCACCCTGAGGCGTGTGCTCGATTTGAGAAACACCTTCCTCAGCCAGCACATTCAACTCCTTCACCTTTTCCAAGATTAAATCAAAATCAATCGGGTGCTTGGAAACAACTGCTTTACCTGCGGCAGAGAGATCGGAGTTACAGGGGTAAGGGATGCCAGCTGAGCAGCTTTCACCTCTGTGTGAATTTAACATTTTTGGGCTGTCTCTGCTGTGTCTCCATGCTCGGCCTTTTGCACTTCTGCAAAGTGTGGTGCAATGTTGCTACTGCTGCTGCGGCGCTGCCAGGTTTACATGGGTGTGTGCAAAACCACAAGGGCAGGGCAGCAGGGAAACCGCGCTCTTGCTCTGAGCTGATAGCAGAGATGCAGCCAGCTCTTCGGAGCCCACGCTCGGCTCCTTGTCTTTGGTTGTGATTTCAGGAGTGCGGTGTTGTCCCCTAATGACGGGACCGAGTGCACTGACTGAGGAATTTAACTAGTTGGATGAACTAGATTGGATAAATGGATCAGGGCAGACTAGCCAAAGAAATGCCAGTGTAAACAGTGCTGGCTGCCTGCTCCTCGCCACCAGCAGACTGCGCTCTCCTGCTGGGCCACTGCTGAGGGTGTTTATCTGGGTGCTCAAGCGTGGTAGGGTGAAGCAGTAAAAGAGTTGTGATGGGACAGGAGAATCAAAGCAGAAGAGGAAATGAAAGAGGCGTGGGCAGAGGCAAAGCTTTGGTATTTTCTGGTTTGCTTTTTTATGGTTTGATAAAGAAAGGCGGGGGACGGGTCCCTTAAAAAGGGTGAGTGAGCTGAGAAAAATGAGAATTGTTTCTACTGCTTCCCTCGCATTCTCCCCTCCTGCATCCAGGGGAGGGAAGGATTAGCTAGCTAACACTTGCATGGTGGTTAGGAAGCAGCATTGTCTGTACAGGCCAAATGTTATTCTTTTTTCCTCCGTCACCACTTCCTAAGAAGCCGCTGCCAAATACACTTGGACCCCACACAGCACAATCAGGTCTCAATTAAAACATTCACGTGGTGGTTTGGGAGGAAGAGCAAACAATACTCTCTGATGGAGCCAGGCAGTGTGGGTTAAGTTACCACAGCTCCTGTGTACACAAAGCACCTGATTCTGCTTTCCACACATTTTACATCAGTGTTTTAGAGCAACCAAGCTTCAGATGTTTAGGATACGTGAACTCTTCAGGAAGCAGCTGGTGCAGAAGACCTCAGGGCACGATCATAAAATCTGAAGACCCAGATCCTGGTTCTTTGATGCTTATCTACTTGCACCTTCTCTAAGCATGTGGTGGGAGCTAGGACAGCTGCTTCAGCCGCATAGTGCGTTGGTGTTTTACCTGGCTTCCAGAGGCCCCTTGCTGGCAGCTCTTCATCCTGGAGTGATTCTAAACCTTCCAGCTGTTCATGTCTCCTTCCAACCCAAATTAGACCATAGTCATATAGAGACTGCTGCAGGAGGAAAGTACAAGTCAGTGTTGTAAAGCAGAGCTTCAGAAAACTAGAAATGGAGGCCTGATAGTGATCAACTGCGACCGTGAGCAGCAGAAGGGCAGGTGAAAGAAAGTTTCTCTAAGGGATCTTTGGCCCTGGCAGACAAACTGACTGACAGAGTAGAAGCAGTAGTTCTGCTAGTAGTAAGCAAAATGGAGAACAAAGTGTCTGTAGTGACACAGTAATCTCCCAAGACTGTAGTAGCTGCAAAGAATATTTCTATGCTCCTAGAAATCAAAATGAAGAGGCCTGCAGGAGGCATGAATGTTTGTGTATTAAAACAACTCTTACGACCCTGTAGCTCACATCCAACCTGTTCTTTCTTTTCACAGGGGTGAAGTGAAGAATTGTGATGATCAAAGAGGCAGCTTGAAAAACACCAGGCAGCCTGGGACTGCAATGATCTCAAATTAAAGGTGCAGATGGCTTAGGGGAAGTGAAGTACGTATCTCACCTCCATCTCCCAGATTTGAGTCTGCAGCTGAAAGCACCTAAATTCCAGTTCCTCTAGTGTGGACGAGTTGGGAGCATCTGAAAGGGAAGGTTTGGTTTTAATCTGTACAGCCTTAAAGAAAAGCTATAGATAACCTGTGTCACAGAGCACAGTAGTACCTGCGTAAGCAAACTCAAGCCCTTATGACACAGGAGCCAGACATGAGCTCTGTGTGCTGGTCCCTTACAATTCAACCTGCAGCACTTTGAAAAAGACGCTGACAGACTAAAAGATAGTTGTGAATGACACTGGTGACGTTCTGTGCTGCAGGAAGCTGATGTGAGCAGTGCCGTTCGTAATTATGCAATGAGAATTGCTTGGCTTACTCAGTCTTAAGGGAGTAATTTAAAAAATGAGCAGGTACTCACTAAAGCTGGATCCAGAAACCTAGGCTGAACGGCTACGACAGTGCATGATGAGGCACAATACACAGCTGTGGTTTGACAGTCATGTTCTTGTTCTCTCTTCAGGAAATGGAGAACTCACCACAGCTTTGTGCTAACAGGGTAGTTTGGCCGTTGTAAGAAATGTATCTGGGCTCAGCTGGACAGCTGCTGGATTCCAAGGAACTGAATGCAGGGGAAGACCTTCAGTGACTCATTGAAAGCTGGCTTCAATTTAGAGTTAGGCTGCCTTATGGGACGAGTAAGACTCCAAGCTGATTTTTGGATCCACTTAGCTGTGAGCAGCCCTGTTTTTCCAGCCTGTTTGAACTTGGCAGAATTTACCATTCTTTTTTTTTTTTCTGACTGTCCTTAGGTATCTGTGTGGTTTGTGTGTGCACATGGAAGCTTAGTAACCCACAGAAAATAGGTCAGGAAATAATGTTTTGCACTGCACCAGCAAAGCCACAGATGTAACAGATGTGAGTATTTAGTGCAGATCTGCTTTGGCAAACAGTACCACGTGCGTGTAACTGATACCACTCAAGGTTGGCTCGGAGAGGAAGTCTCTGGCCTGCTCTTGCAGGCTCTGTGGCTCTCCCACAGGTAGAAGAAAGGCGCCAAGGGTAGAATAATTTTTACCTTCTCCTTTCTGAAGAGTCTTCATCTTCTCTTCAAGTTCAGCAATCCTCCTGTCCTTCAGGACCAGAATAAAGAACGACCTCGTTTAGTTCCTCCTTGGCCTTCAGGACTTTAAGGCAGCGTTTGCATCATTAGTGCTGGTTGGGTGAGTCAGTGGTGCGTGTAATCTCATCCCACTCAGAGAGGCAAAATAAGGGGCAGAAAGGCAGTATCACTTCACAACTATCTTAATTAGACTAAAATGAGGGGTGGGATATAAATACACTGCTCCAAGAAGAGGTGGCAGACATGCTGACCTACCTCTTCCTCCTCCTCCATCTGCACAAGAGCTGCAAACACACACTCCAGCCCTTGTGCTTCGTGCCCTGACCTGCAGTAAGTGGCTGATGTAGAAATGAAACCAGCATCTCTGCAACCGCCTCTTTGCGGGGAGAAAAAGGGGTTTTATTCTAAGCTACAGTAATGCAAAGAGGTCTGCTCCGGGATGACTCTGCTGATGTTTCAGAAAGCAAAAGGAAGAAAGGTCTGAAGCCAAACAAAAAGAAAAAGAAAGCTGCCTGGAGGAGAGGGACCTGGGGGTGTTGGTTGACAGTGACTGAACATGAGCCAGCAGTGTGCCCAGGTGGCCAAGAAGGCCACTGGCATCTTGGCTTGGATCAGAAATGGGGTGGCCAGCAGGGCCAGGGAGGTTCTTCTCCCTCTGGACTCAGCACTAGTGAGACTGCACCTCAAGTACTGTGTTCAGTTCTGGGCCCCTCACCACAAGAAGGATGTTGAGGCTCTGGAGCGAGTCCAGAGAAGAGCAACGAAGCTGGGGAAGGGGCTGGAGAAGAAGAGGAGCGGCTGAGAGAGCTGGGGGTGTTTATCCTGGAGAAGAGGAGGCTGAGGGGAGACCTCATTGCTCTCTCCAACTACCTGAGGGGAGATTGTAGAGAGAAGGGTAATGGGCTCTTCTCCCAGGTGACAGGGGACAGGATGAGAGGGAATGGCCTCAAGCTCTGCCAGGGGAGATTTTGGCCAGACATTAGGAAAAAATTGGGCACTTGGCAGAGGCTGCCCAGGGAGGGGGTTGAGTCACCTTCCCTGGAGGGGTTTAAGGGACGGGTGGATGAGGTGCTGAGGGACATGTTTTAGTGTTTGATAGGAATGGTTGGACTCGATGATCCAGTGGGTCTCTTCCAACCTGGTTATTCTGTGATTCTGTGATTCTGTGAAACAAGTAATGATACCAGTTGAAAGGGGGCTGACAGTCTTTAAGAAGCCACAGCAGGGACTGTCCGTCTCTCACCCCAGAGACTGAGATGATTGTTCTGTTACTTTGCCAGGGATCATTTGTGTAATTAACAGAGCAGGATACAGTTTAAATTGTTTTAGCCCAAACTAGGTCTGAGCAGGTGTAATGCTACTGTGGCTTCAACCCTCAAAGCAGAGCACAGAATGGATTCAGACAGGGGTAGGATTTTTACCTTCAGTTGGATTTCTTGGGCTTGTTTCTCTATTTTTTGTTCTAACAGAGTGATTTTTTGCATGAGCTCCTCATCAGTGTGAGCTGCACCTGAAAGAACAAATACAAGGTGTTACCTCTCTAAAACAACGATCAGTATCAGAAGCTGATCTGCACCATAGGGGACTCCACACCAAAATTCCTGTTCTGCCACGGCAGGGAGGACAAGGGCACCCTTTGAGGGGCACGGGGTAGAAATCCCTTGGCCCTTCATGGGTAGGGAGATGGCTGTGTCACTGACAGCACGCTGTGTACGTGACAAGGGACCACAGGAACCAGCCCTGAGCTGGGATATTCACTCCACCAGAACTGTCACAGAGAAACCGTGACGGCCCAGAATCCCCTAATCATTGAAGGACTTTACCCTGCATAATCTTTTCAGCATTGTCCCCCATGAGCAGGAGAGGAGACTGCCTTGCACTGGATTCTTTGTCCTAGGAGACAGTCTGTCATCTGCGAAGAGGCACAAAGAGCATGAAAGAAAGAAAACGGGTCAGTGTTTCGCATATGACTTCTCCAAAAGCCAGTAAAGTTATGCTGAGGGAAAGAGAGGGCAGGAAAAAGCAGTGTGGCCCAGGCCATTTACTCCCTCAAGCACCCTCAGACTAATGAGTGTCTGTGGGCGCTCGTTATAAGCCAGGACCCAAGGGAAGGTGCAATCTCAGCAGCAGGGAGGAGTGAACACAAAATGGGGCAGAAAAAGACCCTGCTACTCCAAGAGAGCATCCTGTACTGCACAGTGAGGCAGAAAGTGGTGATATTGAGCTATTTAACAAAAAGCACGATACTCAGCAAATTTCATTGGGAGTGGAAAGGGAGGCTTTACTGCAAGATCTAGGAGGAAGGATGTGACCTAAAATGGAACTGTAAAAATAGATGAGGCTCTAATGTGCTCTAGGGCTTGCTGAGGATGTGGAAACCTTTTGTTACTTATCTGATCTTGGATACACACAGGAGAAAGAGAGCTACAATCATTGTGAAACATTTCACATGGTAAGAAAGGCCAGTGAACTTGGACGGCTCTGCCCTTTTAGTAAAAATAAGAGGGGATAATATGTAAAAATAAAGCATAGCTTCATTAACTTCAGGAGGACTTGCTTGGCGGGCGTATTTTTTATAATGTAATTGAGAAGGCTGCCTAAAAAAGTCCAAACTGCACATTTTTCTCATCAGCCCATCCTCCCAGTCCACACGTCCTGGCTGTGTGGACAAAGTGAGTGTTCATACAGCCCCTTGTAGTAACTCGAGCTGCAATCCATGGGAGCTGCCTGAGAGAAACCTGGGTGAGCAAGGTGCAGTGGTGCCTGCAGGTGAAAGAGCCGACGCTTGCCATGCTATTGCAGCTGCAGAAAGCAAGTCCTCTCCGCTCAAGACTGAGGAAACGCAGACGTGGACCTGGCACGAGACCTGACTGACCAGCAACCCCGGTACCCACTGGGGAGCGATGCCGGCCACGAGGCAGCAGGTAAGGAACCGATTCCAAAAATATCAGTAAGTAAACTCTCTTAAGACTCGTTTTGGAGTTTTAGAAAGCAAGCACCCTTTAATCAGGCCTGGGCAGCATAAGGGAGTGATTGCTGACAACCGTGTGCAGCAAGACGAGCTGGGACAGAAGAAATTCCCCAGTTACATGTGAGTTTCCTCAGAAGTCTTATGCACATTCTATTATTTTCCAAGGATTAATTTGAAAGTTATTATGAACATCACAATAGTCCAATCTCTTGGTAATTTGGAGCTTTGGAGCCAGCTCTGTCTAACCTTGCCTTTGAGATGGGGAAAGACTGCAGAGGGGATTACAGAAGACAGCTCTGTTCAGCACAGATGTAACAGTGTCTGGAAAAACACTATTTAAAAAAAAAAAACATGACACTAGAGGGACATTCTGTCTAACTTTCAAAAAAAAGCAGTTAGATGAATCTTTATTTTAGCTTAAATCAAAATATTCCACTTTTTGTAACAGGAACTATGTTTTAGATCAGAATGGGGAGGGTTTTGATCTATCTGGCGCTGTCCCTGAGCCTGTGCAGCCCTGTGCGTCCCCAGGAGGCCAGCAGCGATTAGAATTGTGAAGAATATCTGTCACAAAGGGGCCCAGAGTGACCGGTAAGGCCCAGACTGGCCGGTAGCACCGGCCTGGGTGGCAGCGCTGGGGTCACAGAGACAGCGCTGGGGGGGAGCACAGCGTGCGTGGGGACCCTCACGGTGCGTGAGGGGCCTTCACGGTGCGTGTGGGACCCTCAGGGTGCGCCCGGGGGTCCCGAACGGCGGGGCTCCCCCCCGCCGGCTTTGCCGCGGCTCCACACTCACCGCCCCACCGCCATCTTGTTTACCGCCCGTTGCCACGGCGACGCGGGGGCCGCCGCGATTGGCTGAGCGCCGGTCACGTGGGAGAGAAGCATCCTCACGAGACTACAAATCCCAGCATGCACCGCGGGAGGCCAGCGGCGATTGGCTGAGCGCTGATCACGTGGGTTTCTTCTCTTCCCCCTCCAAGACTACAATTCCCAGCATGCACCGCGGCAGCGCCCCACATGGTGGGGGGACCAGCCATGGCGGGTAAGGGCGAGGGGCACCATCCAGGCCGAGCCACTCCGTGTCTCTTCCCTGCCCTGCACCCCCAAAATGGTGCTTTTCCGCCTCTGTTCACTCAGAATCATGGCATCATTAAGGCTGGAAAAGACCTCGAAGCTTATCCAGTCCAACCATCAGCCCAGCCCCACCGTGCCTGCTCAACTGTGTCCCCAGGTGCCACATCTACGTGTATTTTCATAGAATCATAAAATCACCAGGTTGGAAAAGACCCACCGGATCATCCAGTCCAACCATTCCCATCAATCACTAACCCATGTCCCTCAGCACCTCATCCACCCGTCCCTTAAACCCCCCAGGGAAGGGGACTCAACCCCCTCCCTGGGCAGCCTCTGCCAATGCCCACTGACCCTTTCCATTAATATTTTTTCCTGATATCCAGTCTGAACCTCCCCTGGTGCATCCCAAGGACGTCCTGTCCCTTGTTACTTGGGAGAAGAGACAACACCCACCTCACCACAACCTTTCAGGGAGCTGTAGAGTGCTTCAAACAATTCCCATTGCAAGAGCACAACACGCAGCCAGGCTTCTTTTCCTCCACGCAGCCTGACCACGCTCAGCTCCTCCTAAATCCCTCACCTGTGTCTTTTGTCTCCGTTTTCTAGCGATGCTTTCCCTCATCTGGGAACTACAACTCACTGATGCTTCAAACCCTACCCAGCGCTTGCAAACACCCAGAGAGCCATCCCTGCACATCCCCATCCTGCTGTGCTGCTCTCCTCTCCAGAGAGTTCAGCCCCATCAGCTGGAGAGGAGCAGGACATGCCTGGTTTTTTGCCCCTTTATCCACAAAGCATAAAAATTAAATATATTTGGTGAAGCTTTGCTGCAGAGGAGCCTTCAGCTCCGGGCAGAGGCTGGCAACAGGTTTGCTGAGCTGTGATGCACTTGACTGACACGAAACCAGACACCAGGTGAACGTGCTCGGCACATTTCAGCAGCTTTACTTCTTTCAAACACTCTTAAAATAACCAGATCCCTTTTGTTTCCGGCTGCTGCAGCTGAGTCGAGTGAGTGAGGGTGCTTAGAGATCTGCTGTGAGGAGATGGATATTGAGGGGTTGGAAGGAAGCGTTTTCCTGGTCCGTGGCCTGGATTAGACTGTTCCAGGTGTGTAACTGAAATCCAGAAGGATGGCTTGGACCCAGCTTCTGCCGAGTTGCAGGGAAGGAGGTTTGTGACACAATGCAAGGCAGAACCCTCATTGAAACAACATTGGCCACGAGTTGCAAACCCTCCCAGTGAACCAGGATGGGTTTTAACCCATAATGACTATTAGCCCTTGGTGGTGTGTGACACAGGACAGGGAGCCCCTGGTGAGCAGCAGATGTCAGCCTGCGTGGTTTCATGCTGGAGGTGATGGCCAGGATATCACGCTTGGAGCTGGCTGTGCAGCCACACCAGGGACCATCTCATGCGAGGCGATGTACATCGATATCTCCAGAGAAGTGGGGCTAGGAGGGCTGTCCGGTGTTGTTCCCGTCTGGAGATCCCCCATGCCACATCTTGTACTTTCTCCCTCACAGCATCAGCAACAGATGCGACTTCCCCAAACTGTCAGGGTTTCAAACAGCCCTTTGTGGAGGCGGGGTTGGTGCAGAAAAGGAAGGTGTGATTGGCGAGATAGGGCCACCACTGTGCTTAAAGTCTCTAACTGCAGCCGCTGTGGGCACATGAGGAAGGGTCACGGTACAGGGTGAGCTGACGCCAGACCATGCAGCCCCTCCTGCGCACTCAGCTGCTCCTCCTGCTTGTCCTCCTTGTCCTCTGCATGGTAAGAGAAACCCCATGGCACAGGGTCCCGTGAGGTCTGGGGGTCCAGCCAGCTCTGTGTGATGGCAACTGGGGGGCTTTAGGTTCAACTGGTGGGACAATTTCTGCCTTCAGCTGGAAACCTGATCATCTGACTTTCTATTTGACTTTAACCCTGGTTGTCTTACCAGGAGCTTTGCACTGCAGTGTGTAAGATCTAGATAATTCCATATATTGGGTTTTTTTAAAAGCATTCTTTTACTTAAGAGCATCTTTCATATCTGTAACCTTCACACTTCTCTCTCCACCCATCCTGCAGCTTCTCTTTTGCACACGGGTGCTTAGGGTGGGGACGCTGAGGGTGGCTGTTGGGACTCTGGGGATCACAGCTGTGAGGATGCAGGGTGGGCACATAGCTCTGTGCTTTCCCCTCATCTTTCCCTGCTGGAGCTTATTTCCCTTCATGGGGACTCAGTTTGAATGCTGCGCTGGTGGATGCTGGCTCTCTCCTGGGTGGGGACCATTGCGTGGGAGGGATGAACACACCAGTGCTTTTGGGGAGCTGTTCAGAGCAGCTGTCAGGATGAAAAATTTTTTTCAACAGTGTGAGATAACGGGGTCAGATTTGTCTGTGCTTGTTTTGGTCACAAACTCCACGGAGCTGCGACCTGCTGCCCACTCCACGGGTTGCATTTATGTTTCGGGACTCCCGCTTTGTGGCTGAGCAAACCAGCCCAAACCCCTCATAGGGGAAGAGGGCCTGGGTGAGGGCAGAGCTGGGCATTTGGGCCCTGTCTCAGTTCCAGAGGGACCTGAGGAGTAGTACAAACCAGCACAGGGGCTGGTTCACAATGGGAAATAGCATCCCTTTTCCAGCTTGTTGCTTCAGTCAGCGCTCATAGACACAGCCACTTACACCAGGAGTCCCAGGAAAGGTCCAAAATCCCAGAGTGAGCAGTCCTGCGCAGTCAGGGCAGGAGGGATTCACACAAACACCATAATCTGGGAGGTGCTGATTGTTAGAAAGGGAAGGAAACTGCCCTGAAATCGCCATCTCAGCTGTGTTACATTTCACACAGCAGCTGCTTGCGACAGGCCAGGGGTACGGACATCCCTCTTCCTCTTCTTCCCACCTGCTTCCAGCACAGGCTTTCCCCTAGTTTCTGAAAGCCCCTGGCTAGAAACAGGGCAAGGGACCACGGGAGAGCTCGCTTTGCTCCCTGTCTTGGGAAAACCCTACAGCCAGCAGTGATTTCTTCGTGTGGCATGAAGGAGAGCCTCCCAATTGAGAGGAGGCAGTGGGAAGGGGCAGGAAGGGCACTGGGGTGCCCTGGTTCCTCTTTCCCAAGGGCAGCCAGGCAAGGGCTCTCAAGGGGGGAAATCGTATAATGGTTCAGGACCTCAAAGCCCATCCAGTTCCAACCCCCTGCCGTGGGCAGGGAAACCTCACACTGGATCAAGGTGCTGAATTCCACCCTGTGCTGCTGTCTGCTCCAGTTTGAAGCGATGCCTAACTCTCTTTGTTTCTTTTCCAGCCCTTGGGCCAGGCGGAGGTGGCCTCGACCATCCACCCCAGCACGGCAGACCCTGCTGTACACAGCCTGAGCTCCCCCTGTAGCAGCCCAGCCCTCCTCGCCCTTGTCCTGGGGCTGGCTGTGACTTTCTTCCTGCGGCTGCGCTGACTCCATACGAACGAGATGATGTCCCCTACCCCGGCACCTCCTCGGACCCTCGCAGCACAGAGCATGCCGCCATCCCTGCCTCCCTCGGCTCCACGTTCCTGCTTCCCTCGCCTTCCAGCCTCCACCCTCGTCTCAAAGCAAGGCCCTGGGAGCGGGCCTGCTGCGAGGCTCTGAGTAATAAAGTGCTGGTGTAGAGACCTCTGGGTCATTGAATTGTATCGTAGAATGACTTCAGCTGGAAGGGATCCTCAAGAATCAGAATCATGGAATGGGTTGGGTTGGAAGGGACCTCAAAGCGCATCCAGTTCCACACCTAACATGGGCAGGGACACCTCCCACTGGATCAGGGGCTCCAAGCCCCATCCAACCTGCCCTTGAACCCCTCCAGGGATGGGGCAGCCACCCCTGCTCTGGGCAGCCTGGGCCAGGGCCTCCCCACCCTCAAAGCAAAACATTTCTTCCTCAGATTTCATCTGAATCTCCCCTATTTCAGATGAAAACCGTTCCTCCTCATCCTACCCCTTCCCTCCCTGACCAAGAGCTCCTCCCCAGCTTTCCTGGAGCTCCTTTCAGCACTGGAAGCTGCTCTCAGGTCTTCCTGGAGCCTTCTCTTCTCCAGGCTGAACAACCCCAATTCTCTCAGCCTGTCCTTGACCAGGAGGTTCTCCAGCCCTCGGATCATCTCCATGGCCTCCCTGGACCCATCCCAACCGCTCTATCTCCTTCTTTTGGGGATTCCAAGCCGCACACAGAGCTCCAGGTGGAACCTCAGAATCCCTCATGGCCGCTTTGGGATCTCCCCCCACACCCTCCACCTCAGCCCGGCGCCCCCTGTGGGCGGGGCGGACCCCGCTCTCCACCAATCAGACGCCGCGAGGCTCCCGATCAGCCAATCACAGTGGGCGGGGCCGTATAAAGGCGGGAGAGCGGCTGAGGCGACTCCGGTTGTGGCGGGAGGTGGTGGGGTTGGGGCTGCGCATCCCTGGGGTTTCTTGGACTGAAGGAGGAACATTGAGAGGGTTTATTCATTTATTCCCTCCTGCAACGTACCTCTGGGTGCGTGTTTGTAGGGGGCTGCAAGAAAGCTGGGGAGGGACTGTTCACAAAGGCTTGTGGTGATAGGACAAGGGGCAATGGGGATAAACTGGAGAGGGGCAGAGTTAGACTAGACATAAGGAGGAATTTCTTCACCCTGAGAGTGGGGAGGCCCTAGAACAGGTTGCCCAGGCAAGTTGTGGCTGTCCCATCCCTGGAGGGGTTCAAGGCCAGGTTGGATAGTCCTTAGAGCAACCCGATCCAGCGGGAGGTGTCCCTGCCCTTGGCAGGGGGGTTGAAACTGGATGGGCTTTGAGGTCCCTTCCAACCCGTTCTATGATTTCCAGGTGCCACAGGCTTGCTACAGGGTGGCAGTGGCTTCCCTGCAGGCCTGGGTCCTCATGCCTTTCATCCTTTGCTGATCACTGCCCTCCCACCAGCATTTCTTTGCGGGATGAGTTTGATGCTTAGATAATGGTTGGACTCCACGATCCAGTGGGTCTCTTCCAACCTGGTTATTCTGTGATTCTGTGACGCTCTGTGTCCGCTCCAAGTAGCGGTTTATACCCTGCTTTGCTCTCCTGTCCTGTGGTTGCATGACCTGGCAGAACAGGTCTTGGGGCAACTGGGGACAAGCTTCAGCATAAAGATGAGCCTCACCTGGACTGCATCAAAAGCAGCTGGGAGTTGAGGTTGTTTAGCCTGGGGAACTGAAGGTTCCAGTTAGATTTTGGAGCAGCTTCCAGTATGTAAAGGGAGCTTCTAAGAAAGGGGATTTTTACCAGGGTTTGCAGTGACAGGGCAAGAGACGACGGTTTTAAATTGAAAGAAGGAAGATTTAAACTAGATATAAGGAAGAAATTTTTTCAGTGATGGTGGTGGAACACTGGCACGGGTTGCCCAGAGAGGTGGTAGACACCCTGGAAACACTCAAGTTCAGGTTGGACAGAGCCTGAGCAACCTGATTGACTTGGAGTGCCTGCTTCTTGCAGGGGAGGGAGCAGATTAGATGACCTTTAATGGTCTCTTCCAACCCAAAGTGTTGAATGATTCTATGATCTGATGATGGCTGTTGCTAACAGCCCGAGCAGCCGCACAGCCAGCTGGAAACCTCTGATGGAAGGATCTTTGTGCACCGGAATCTGTCAAGGAAGGCTCTGTGCTCTCTTGTTGCCAGAACAGACCCTGTTCGCTGCGGGGTTGATAAGTGATCACTGTCTGGATGTGGTGACTCTCCCCAAACTGGGCTCAACCTGCTCAGCAAACCGAGCTCTTGCCAGCAGCTGTCTCCTCTCCCCAGCAGCAAGAACAGAAACGCTTGATGTCTCTGTGTGTGGATTTCCCACCCTACATCCCTCCTGGCTCTGAGTCACGGCCCTGAGGAGCTCCTGCCCTCACCCAGGTGGAGGAGACCTCTGTCCTGAGGGCCGTGACGATGAGTGACCTGAGCCGTGATGCAGCTCTGCAGCGTGGATGCTAAACGAGGAGCTCGCCCTGGGGTGATGTGACTGGAGCAGTTGCTGAGCCTGCAGTACGAGAACGATGAGCTCCCACTGGAGCTGGAGCTAGTGGGGTCTGGCAGCCCCCGGTGCTCTTGGGGCACAGCTTGGCGTGCGTCTCCCTTCTCAAAACCCGGGGCTCTGGTGCTTCTTGTGGCCCGTGGACACTAGAGGGCATCAGGATCCCATCCTGGGAGCAAGATTGGGCCCAATGCTGGGTTGGGGGCTTGGGGGTTGCTGGGCTGTGGCCAGTGCAGGGACAAGGACACCAACCAGCCAGGCAGAGTTGGCCCAGGCGAGGGGGCTGTATCTTACACACGTACATAAATACAGTTTGGAGTGGGAAGCTGGTGGGGAAGGAGCTTTGATGTGCTCTGAAGGGTCCCACGCTGGTCGTGTCCACAGGGTCTTCTGCAGGCCATGTATGAGGCTTCCCAGGAGGGAGGTTGAGGGCATTCTCCATGGCGATGGAGAGGATGGTGAGCATCCTTCACGCCAGCAGCCAAGGCTGAGGGACATTTGGGGTGCAGCGTGTGTGGGGTAGGAGGTGTCCTGTCCCCATCCTGCTCCTTGGCACTTGTGAGAGTGAGGTCCACACGCTGCCCTCTCATAGCACCTGTATGTCCCAGATCTGTGTGGGTCTTTCCTCAGCCGTGTCCCAGATGATGGCGTGGTCCCGGTCGTAGGATCGTCCACCTGTGGTATAAGGAAAGAATTTCAGGAGGGCAGGTAATGATCTTTATGGTCATGAAGGATGAGTGTCTCATCTCACAGCTGAACATCCTGGTTTTGGGGGTCCCTGGGAAAGCAGCCTCTGCTGGTGCCAAAGCCTCACCTTTTATATCAAGGATCATGTCCTCGAACATCTGGCTTTGGATCCGTCCCTGAGAATCGATGCTCCAGGTCTGACGTGGCATCCGGGTCTCTGACCACAGCACGGCTTTTGCGCCCTTCCCAGCTGGCCCGATGACCTGCAGGCTCATGTTGGGAGCCACCTGCAAGGAGCAGCAGTGGCTAGGTCAGCCCGCTCCCCTCCATCACCTCTGCCTGGTGCAAAGGCTTGAAGCTCAGAGGGGCTTCCCTGTAAAGGCAACTGGTTCTGGGGTGGGATATGGGAGGAGCAGGAAAACCCCTCAGTGGGAGGTGGGGACAGTTAGGGTGACAACTCAGGGAAGGCAGAGATGCCTTCACACCTCCAAGGAAGAGTTGGGGAGGAGAGAATCAACCGATCTTTGGGGATGAGGCTGAGAAAGGCTCTTGTAAGCACTCAGAGATGGCTGTGGGTAGGGAGTACCCCACAGGAGTCCTGCCAGGAGCTCCCCTGGTCCCCTCCGCCCTGCTGAGTTGTCACACACAAGCTCTGACCTGGTTTTTGATCAGCCCATCCTCGTAGTACCAGATGGAGTTGCTCTGCTCACTCAGGCTGGAGACCACCACCCGCCCAGCTTTCATGTCCTCCACGTCATCGGGGACAGAGAGGTAGAGCTCCAGCTCCCTGCTCCTGATGCGAAAATAGATCCGTCTCTGGAAAGAGAGAAACCTCTTTCAGCACCGAAAATCCCTGCTGCCTGCACACGCTGTGGCTGGCCGAGGAAGGACCTCACCCAGCTTCTGCCTTGGGAAGGTAGGACCCTCATCCCCTGGGTGGGTCCCACGGTTCTCCCTGTTCCCCATGAGGTCCCAGCCTCTCCCCAGGGTGACGGCTCTGGCCTGTCTCTGGTAGCTGGCACAGTTCATCCATGCTGGGATACTAGGGCATTTTGCAAGGTTTCTGCCTATGGGGAGTGTTTCGCCACCACGACAGCCACTCCCAGGGCGGGGGACAGAAATCTGGGGGTGACAGTGCTGGGCTGGTGATGTCTTTCATGGGTCAGGGTGTGCTGCTGCTCTCAGCCAGAGCTACTGTCACATCTTCCTCCCAGCTTTTCAGCTCCACGTCAGCTGCTTGTCGAGGGTTTTAGGGTTCACCTGCCTGCGTGCCAGTGCCCTGTCCCATCCTGACACTCACCTGGCGGATGGGGTAGAGAGATCCGACATGCTGGAGCCCGCTGTACGTCAGCCAGTTGGTGATTTCTGTGCATTCCAGCAGCCACTGGCGCCCTCGGAAGTCACCGTGTTCACACAGCACCCAGCTGCAAGGGATGGGACGGGGCAGGACGGGATGGGCAGAGCATAATTAACCCTGGGCACCCACCAGCCGGGGGAGAGCACTTCTGGGGCTCACTTACATCCCGCCTTTGACCCGCACTGACAGCACGTGGTTGTTAAAACCCTCTGCCTGGAGACTTCGCACTTCGTTGTTGAGCTCGATCTCCTTTCCTTCAAAACACTCCAGCCCGTGCAGGAAGATGGAGGGCTCTGAGAAAAACTGCAGGACAAGGGATGAGACAAGGTGTGAGTGGGGCTGGTAGGAGGAACCGAGCACCCAAGGGTGCAGAAGGTCTCCAAGAGCAGAGAGCCAGCACTGGGGGTACTTGGAGGAAGGGAAGAAGGAGATTCTTGGTGGAGGTTCTACGCTGGCACTGGTGGGAAGGGAAAGGAGGGCTGGAACTCACCACTGGGACCTTCTTCAGGGAGCAGATGGCAGTGGAGGAGACGCAGCCCATGGCGCTGAGCGTGGGGTACTCCCCCTCGGACAGCACGTGCTGCTCCCCCGCAAAGCCTTGCCCATCAAACAGGATCCAGCTGCCAGAGAGGAGCAGGACTGTGCTGACACTGCCATTGATGTGGTCATCCATCCCTCCTGCAGCACCCAGCACCCTCATCCTGCCCAAAACCCTGGAAAACCCCTTCCTGGCTGCCAGCTTGGATGGTCTCCCCATCCCCAGCGATGCCCCAGGAGACCCTACCTGCCCCCACGGACTCTGCAGGAGCGTGGGACGAAGGCAGTGGGCAGGACCTCCTGGTCCTCCTCGAAGGCCATGTGATCCCCCAAGAAGTCAGGCTCTGAGAAGAGCAGGATCTGTGGAGGGGGACCAGAGGGGCTCAGTGAGCGGGACAAATCATCACAACCACCCCCAAAGGGTTGCGTACCCTGGGGCGGGCACATCCCCCTCCTCATCTGCCGCCCCTGACCTTGGAGATGTAGCGGAGGTTGTGTTCCCCGACCTGGAAGGAGACAAAGCAGGGTTGGTTGGATGTGTGGCAGCACTGGGGGGTGCGAAAAGGAAGGTTCTGGTACTCTCACCTGCATGATGGGCTGCACCGAGGCGATGTGGCAATCTGTGGCGCCCCAGTCCTCGCAGCTGCGGTACACCCCCTTCTCCAGGATGTATTGCTCTCCCGAGTAGTTGGTGCCCTCGTAGGCCACCCACCTGCCAGGAAAGAGTTAGGTGCTGGCTCAGGACCCCTCTTCCAACCCCCTGTCCCCACTCTCCCTGTCCCCACGCTCACACGCCGCTTAGCACGTGGATGGACTGGGTGACGGTGCCGTAGCCGGCCAGCTGGGTGTCGGGGAGCGCCTCACTCAGCTCCACGCTCGAGCCCTCCTCGAAGTCCATGGCCTCGAAGAGGACCAGTGCCGGAGTGGAGAAGTCCTGCGGGAAGAAGGAGCCCACCCCGAGCCCCTTGGTGCATCAGGGGGAAGGGGCTGCGGGCCAGGTTCCCTCTGCAAATGCAGCCAGGGTCCTGCCGGGCCTCAGGGTCCCCAGGCAGGGTGGTAGGAGCTTTAGGCCCCTGAGCTCAGCGTGTGAACACTCTGAGGGGACTCAGGCCATGCCCAGCTGCCCGATGAAGGCAGGGCAGGTTCCCTTTGAGGGGATGAGAATGGGACCCAGGGGTCTGGCTGTCCCTGCCCACATTGGAACCATCCCCAGGTGATGCCACCGCCCTTGCTCTCACCGTCCGTATTAGCCGTAGGGACACCAGCTCCTTGTTGTAGCCGCCCCACTGCCTCCAATCCTGGTACTGCCCTTCCTCCAGCAGGTACTGATGGCCGCGGAAGCCCTCCTTCTCGTAGCCAACCCAGCTGCAGCACGGACAGATAACAGCCAATGAGGTCTCTGGAGGATTTCCACATGCCAAGATACAGGGACATCATCCATGCCTCTCCAGCATCACCCTCTCCCCAAGCTGCCCATCACTATCCTGCATCTCTGAGCCCTTTCCTGGGCCTGACCGTCACCTTCCCAGCGGGATTGCCCACCCCGTGCCACTCACCAGCCCCCAAGGATGTGCAAGGAGCCCACAGTGGGCAGTGCTGGCCCTGGCAAGCGCTTCAGGTCGTAGATGTCTCTGCTGATGGTGAAGCTGCGGCCCTGGAAACCTGCAGCCTCGTAGATCAGCACCTGAGGACACGGCAGGGTGAGTGTTGTCCCACCGCCACCCTGGCCCTCCCAGCTTCTCAGGTGCTGGCCCCGTGCTCACCTGAGGCTCACCGGGTCTCTCCACAACAGGGCAGCCCTGGAAGGAGAAGGAGCCCCAGTGAGGCTGTGGAAGGGACGACGTGGGGACGTCCAACTTCCCCTTTTAAAGCCTGAGCTGATTTTTGGGTTATTTTCATTCAGAAATAAGCTCTTTTGGACTTTGCTTTCCACTACTGCCTCACAGGAGCACTTTCCAGATCCACTCATGGCACATTTCCACAGCGAGCTCTCACTGATGGGAGCTGGGAACTACTGGGAGATGCTCTCGTCTGTCATGCCCAGAGCTGGATATGGTCCCAGCATCCCAGTAACCGCACTCACCAGCCTGATGGGATGCATGGAGCAGATGGATGGGTCCTTTGCTCCCCAAGCCTTTAAACTGGGGTACCCGCCTGGCTCTAAAACATAAGGGTCATCATCGAAGAAAGGCTTGGAGTAAACCAGCCACCTGGGGAAGAGAGGGAAAGCATGACAGCCTGCTCCAGCCCACCCAGCACCCACTCAGCCTCATGGTCCCACTCACAGGCCTGAGTGGACGATGATGGAGGCAGCGGCGAGCGGCTGCCCCTGCACGCGAGTGTCCTCAGCCGAGTCGGTGAACTTCAGCCGGGCGCCTTCACCGTTCTCCTCCGCAAACAGGCTGATCTCGGGGGTGCGGTAATCCTGGCATGGGGCAGAGCAGCGTTAGGGGGGTCCAGCACTCCCAGTTTGGTGGGTGCTGGGAGATGCGGGAGGGGAGTGGGGGATCCCTGTGCTCACCTGCACCACCCTCTTGAAGGAGCCGATGCGGAAGGGCTGGCTGCCGTGGGGCTGCCCGCTCTGCCCATACACCATCCAGGGGTTGTTGATCTCCACGTCCCCTTCAGCCAGCACGCACTTGTGCCCGTGAAACCGCGGCTTCTCGTACATCACCCACCTGGGAGCAAGAGGGGAGCAAAACAGGGGGGACCCTGTTTTTACCTGCAGCTATCGAGAGCCTGGGACACAGAGCATGGATCATAGAATCATAGAATAACCAGGTTGGAAGAGACCCACCGGATCATTGAGTCCAACCATTCCCATCAATCACTAACCCATGTCCCTCAGCACCTCATCCACTCGTCCCTTAAACCCCTCCAGGGAAGGTGACTCAACCCCCTCCCTGGGCAGCCTCTGCCAGTGCCCAGTGACACTTTCTGTGAAAAAAATTTCCTAGTGTTCAGATGGGGATGTCCTGCCACCACCAAGATGCTGGAGTGCGGCTGCAGTCAGCGGCACAGGCAGGACAGTCACTCCCAGCCTGGGATCCAGCTGCCATCCCCGGCACAGGGAGCACAGGAGCCCTGGCCGAGCCCTCCCTCCATGTCCTTGCCCTGCTGCCATCCCCTACCCGCCTCGGATGACTTGGATGGAGATGGTGTGCGAGAGCTCCCAGGATGTGGCATCTGGGATGTCGCCCCAGATCTCCCGTTTCTGGCCCGCGAAGCCGGCCTCGGAGAAGAGGATGATCTGGGAGAAGGTGACAGTGGAAAGATGTTACCATATCACATCACGTCCCAGCCGGCCAGCCCAGCCCAGCCCCGCCACACTCCCTATACCTTGCCAGGTCTCGTGTTGATCTTCTCCAAGACCTCCTTGTCCTCCTGCTGCGAACACCCGAGGGCATGTGAGGAGTGTGGAGGGATGTCAGCCGTGCCAGCCATCTCCCCACAGCACAAAGAAGCCGCAGCCAAAACCTCGTCTCTGGTGTCTGCCAAGCCCTCCCACCGCCCCAAGGAGCCACACCTCAAGCATTCCTGCTGGGGATTCCACTGGGGATCATCCTCCTCACTCACCTCAGGACCCTCCCATCACTCACGGTGGCACCATCCCATCACTTGACCTGATATTCTCCCATCACCCAAACCAATACCCTCCCAACCCTGGTACCCTCCCAACACTCATCCCAGTATCTTCTCGTCACCCATCCCAGTACCCTCCCAACACTCATCCCAGTATCTTCTAGTCAACCCATCCCAGTACCCTCCCATCACTCTTCCTAGTAATGTCCTCTTGCCCTGGGAGCTTTCACCCCGTGGCCTCTCTGATAGGAAGCACAAGCCATGTGGTGGGATCAGAAAAAGGTTTTCTAGGGGTTCACACCCCACCACCTCCTCGTGTGTCTAGGAGGACAGATCATCTCTCCAGGCACCACGTTGTGGGGTTTACTCACCAGGACATCAGTGGAACACAAGGCCATGGAACTCTCTGTCTCCTCGGTGGCTGGAGGGATGTAGCCAGGACCCAGGGCTTCCAGCATGGCCATCTTAAGGCCAGGGTGGTCACCAGAGCCCAGCTCGTTGTGGTCCCCGGGGGTGGGGGATCCTGTTTCCCCACCGTCCCTGCCAAGCAGCTCGAGGGGGGCAATGCTGGGGGAGGTGAGGCGGCTGTAGAGCACGCTCTTGTCCAGGCGCGAGTAGGGCTTGCCCTCGTTGGCCACAGCCGTCCTGTGCTCCAAGAAGTGGGAGAGCAGTGCCATGCCCTTGAGGACGTTCCCTCGGAAGAGCATGCTCCGCTCTGCCAAACCACCAGCCTCCAGTCTGACCTTTCCCTCCGCTCCTGCCTGCCTCAGCGTCGCCGGGAGCGAGCCCTCCTCCACCTGACCATTCCCAGCCATGTTCTCCCTGGATATCTTGTGGTGGGACCCCATCAACGCCCGCTCGCTGGGGGTCAGATAAGGGTTCTCAATCTCCACCTCCTCCTCCTCCTCAGGGCTCTCCTCCTGCCGCCCCACTGGACCCTGTGCCAGCAGCTCACGCAGGGCGTCAGGCAGGGAGACGGAGGTGCGGGGGACCACGCGGTCCTCGTGGATGGGGGGCAGAGCAGCGTAGCGACCCAGCGATGACGGCCGGGGCTGGCGCGGGGTCTTTGGTGCCTTCCGCATCTCTGAGGGCTCCATGTTGCGTAGCGTGTCCACAAAGACCTCCATGTCCACCAGCAGCTCAGGGTCCTCCTCAGCTGCATCTGGGGGGCTCTCGGCCGGTGGGGCAGGGCCTGGGGGCTCAGCAGGGAGCTCTGGGCTGCTCTCAGGCTCTTGGGTCATGCTCTGGGGGTTCCCTGTCATCTCACCCTCCTCCAGCTCAACCTCAGCCTTTGGAGATGCTGGTACTTCAGGTGAAGCCTCTGGACCATTGTTTGTCTCTGGACCGTTGTTTGTCTCTGGACTGTTGTTTATTTCTGGACCATTGTTTGTCTCTGGACCGTTGTTTGGACCACTGTTCACCTCCGGACTGTTGCTTGCCTCAGAGAAGGGGTTTTCAGGGTTGCTGCCAGCTCCCAGGGGACTCTCTGTCCTTGGTGGCGTGGCTGAAATGGCACCATCACTGCCTGCCACGCTTCCCTCTCCCGCACCAGTTGGATCAGCCTGGCCACCAGCATCCTCCAAGGGACACTCTGAAGAGCTGGTTATACTGGTTTGTGGGTCCCCAGGCCCGTTGCTGTCTCTTGGGGTTGCGTTTCCCAGCGTGGCTTCAGCTTGCAGCAAGAGTTTCTGCCCGGGGGATCCCTCGTCCGGGAGCGCCGTGGCCTTCGTGGTGCCTGCTGAGCTCTCCCTGCCCGCTGTGGCTGCAGCGAAGCCACTGCCATCCTGCTCCCGGCTCTCCTGCTGCCCTGGGGCCATCGTGGCACTGGCAGCATCATGTACCTCATTTGGGGCTTCCCTTCTCTCCGCCAGCCCCGGTTCAGCCCCGGCTCCATCCCTGCCCGTCCGCAGCACCGTGACGTGCCTGGCCCTGGGCAGGGCAGGGACGCGGCTGGGCTCGGCCACACACGGGACACCGGGAGGTGTGGGGCGCTCGGTGGGTTGGGTGGGGAGGAGGGTACCGTGCACGTAGCTCTCCCTGTGTATGGGCATCTCAGCGTGGGGACCCGCTGGCTGAGGGATGGCGTCACCACCAGCCCCTGCCTTCCCCCTCTCGTCCTGCCGCCGGGGCTTCTGCGCTGGAGAATAGACCTGCGAGAAGATGGGACCGTGCGCCGCGAAGTCCTTGCGGAGGTTGGTGGAGGACGAACGTTCCCGTTGTGTCAGGGTGGCAGGACCAGACGAAGTCTTCTCCACGATCTCCTTCTCCCAGGCTTGCAGCAGGAGGGAGACGCGAGAGGGACTCCCATCCCGACCCCGCGTGCTCCCCGAGCTCTCCAGCCGCCGTGACACCAGCGAGACCTTCTGGAACCGAGACTTGCCTTCCGTGCCTGATGTACTCGACATTGCTTGCTTCATGCTCAGCTCCACGCTGGAGACGAAGCCCCTGGTCTTAGTGTGCCGGAATGGTGAATCCATTCCGTGGGAGTGGGAAATGGGGAATCCCACGGCCCTTTCACACCCCACACAACCGAGATCAGACCCTGCAGGGAGAGAAGGAGACCCTGGGAGAGCTGAGCAGGAATCACCCTAGAGAGACCAGCCCTGGACCCCAAACCCTAGATCTCCCTCTGATACTGCACGATATTTTTGGGGGGTTCCCATGAGCGCAGAAGGAGGTTTGGGGGCTCTCTATGTTTCTTGGGGATCTCATGTCATCCATCCTGGCGCGTGCGGGATGAGGAGGAACCATGAGCCCCTCTGCCTGCTCACATCAACATCTGCATCCGACAGAGGTGGTAGGAAGCTCCATCATGCCACCAAGGTGGGTTTCAGCAGAGCGCGACAAGCCAGCACAGCACAGGTGAGTGTGCAGGATGCGGCCAGGCTGTGCCATGCCCTGGGCTGCAGGATGAGTCAGGCGGGTGGCAGGGCTGTGCCTAGTCAGCAAACACAGCAAATAAACAAGCCCAAAAACAACAGGAAAGCTGCTCTGTGGGGGAAGAAAATGAGCCTGGTCAGGACCAGGAGCAGCGCTGGGGCCAGGAGCAGGGCTGGGGCAGCTGTGGTGTTCACAGGTGTAGGTGGGGATGGGGCAGCATCTTCCTTTGACCCTTCTTGGAGATTGTGGAGAGGAGGGAGCTGGGCTCCTCTCCCAAGTGACAGGGGACAGGACGAGAGGGAATGGCCTCAAGCTCCTCCAGGGGAATTTCAGGCTGGACATTAGGAAGAAATTTTTCACAGAAAGGGTCATTGGGCACTGTCAGAGGCTGCTCAGGGAGGTGGTTGAGTCACCTTCCCTGGAGGGGTTTAAGGGACGGGTGGACAAGGTGCTGAGGGACATGGGTTAGTTGGGAATTGGGTTATTGGGTTAGTTGGGTTATTGATGGGAATGGTTGGACTCAGTGATGTGGTGGGTCTCTTCCAACCTGGTTATTCTATGATTCTATGATTCCCTATTGCTGCTCAGCAATGATGGGATGGGTCCATTCACCTCTACAGCTCTGTCAGCACGAGAAAATGAGCTGCTCAAATCACCCAGCACTTGCACCGTGACCTGAGTGGGTATGAAGCCCCTGGCTCCCATGTCCTTGCATCAGGAGCCTAAGGGTGGACATCACCGCTGTCCCCAGGACGCAGGACGGGGCCACGCGAGCTGGGGACGACACTGGCAGAGGCGTCGCTGTGCGGTGGCTCCGTGCCTGCCCCACAAGGGTTTTATTGCTGGGCTTGGGTTTGGGAAGCAGCTGACGCAGCAGGTGCTGGGGAGGGAGCCGGCAGCATCTCAGCATCTCCCAATTAGGAGTTTCTTTGGTGTCACCATCTGGCTACAGAGACAACAGCAAAGACAGGGCTTTAAGCTCAGCTTGAGCTCAAGGCTGAGCTTGGGGTCTCCTAGCCAGGGATGAGGACACCTCCCTGCACGGCTCCCAGGGCTGATTTCACTGGGGACACCTTGGGAGAGGGCCTCATCCTGTGCCTCCTGGGGCTGGGCTCCCACCGATAGCTGCAGGTTGGGCTTTACCAGTCCCTAAGTGGGGGTCAGAGGTGCTGGGGGCAGGCAGAGAGGTGTGGGGTGCAAACATCTCCCTCCCCCTCCTGCCAGCCCTCCACGCACCCTCCGTGTCTTGCTCTCCCCTGGCCCAGCAGGTCTTTCCAGTACAGATAGGAAGGGTTTGTGTCATTTTCCAGGAGACGATGAGACCTTGTCTGGAACAGTCAGCGCCGCTCCAGGCTGGGACCAGCCTGGGTGGGGCTGCACAGCTGCATGGCCAAAGCCACAGCTGGATCCCCAGGGTCACAGGACCTGCATGTGGAAGAGAGATGGATGCATTCCATCGAGGTGCTGAGGGGCATGTTTTAGTGTTTGATAGGTATGGTTGGACTCGATGATCCAGTGGGTCTCTTCCAACCTGGTTATGCTGTGATTCTGTGATTCAGCAGCACAGAGGAAAAGCTCTTAAATGTGCTGAGGACACGAGAGGTGTCAGAGCTGACAACCAAGAGCAGGGTCAGGCTGGCACATGGACACCGCTGTGCTGGGGAAGCTCCTGGTGGTGCTAGGACAGTGCAGTTTGTGCTGGGACGTGGCCCCTCTCTGCCCTGCAATGTTGCCGTCTCGCTGGAGCCAAAGCTGGAGCCAGAGCCGCCTGGCACCCGGTTGCACCGTGGACTTGCTTCAGCGCTGATTTCCCAAGCGCTTGCTGGTGCTCAGCCCTGCCGTGCCCGTGGCCCCGGGGTGGCACCAGGACAGCGATGCCAGCTCCGTGCAACACCAGGGCGCTGGGGGGGAGGCGGGACGTGCTTACTCAGCCGCTTGCCCGGAGCTGGATTTCCAAAGATCTCCAGGTCTGTGTTTCCCATCCAATCCCTGCTGCTGGATCCGGTACCCAGTGCCACCCTGGACCCAGCCCTGGGAAAGGAGCTCACCCTGGAGCCCTGCTCTTCCTGGAACCCCCAAATATTTCCTACTGAAACAGGATCAGACCCTGAATACAACAGGCTGCCCAGGGAGGGGATTGAGTCCCCTTCCCTGGAGGGGTTTAAGGGACGGGTGGACAAGGCGCTGAGGGACATGGTTTAGTGATTGATGGGAATGGTTGGACTCAATGATCCGGTGGGTCTCTTCCAACCTAGTGATTCTATGATACTTCTAGCCACTCCTGCTGGCCATTCCTGCCCTCCAGGACATGCTGTACTGGATCCCAGTGGTATTGGGACACCCAACATGGCTAATTAATCCCCGCTAGCCAAGCCAAGCTCAGCTCGTTCACTGCCTCCCGTCATCCCGAAGAGTCTCCTAACACCCAAGTGAAAGGCGTGAGGTGCTGTTAATAATCAGAGGAGATGGAGGGGCCAAGGGCAGCGGCTGCAGCTGCCTTTGAGCCGGTGATCAAGGATTAATCTGAGCCTCCAGCCACGCTGGGCAGAGCCTTGTTGCCGCAGGGTGAGAGCGGACCTGCCGCCTCCAGGAAAATCAAGAATTGGGGTTGGGTGGCTGCTGAGCAGGCTGGGGTTCAGAAGGAGGGCAGGGAAACAACCGTCTCCCCTCGCTGCCCCTGCCTCCCCCCATAGAGCTGTGTCACAAGGGTCTGTGTGTCCTGCGAGTAGGAGGGGGACAAGGGAGCCCCGCTGTCCCCTCAGTCCGATTTGCGAGGCTGTTGGTGGTGGAAGAGCCCTGGCTCTGGGGACCCATTTTTGTGGCAGGAGCTGGGTTACAGCCTCAGATATCGAGGGTTGAAGGTGAAAAGGGCAGATCAGGGCTCAGCCCTCACCTAACAGCCCCATCCCACCTCCCTTATCCTGATCCCAGATGAGCAGAGACCCATCCCAGCACCTGCTGAGCCAGGATGCGGATCCGAGCGTGGGGCAGCTCCCATGGGTGGCAGCCAAGACGGGAGCACGGGTGGCTCCCAGCACCACAAATCTTCCCTCCCCATCAGCACCCACTGCAAACCGAGCCCGCGCCTTGCTCCTGGGGGCCCCACACACTCATGTACCTGCCAGCCAAGGGTCCCACGGTGCCAGGCGGGTGGCGAGCAGGGTGCTGTGCCGTGGTCCCACCGTGCCAGGTGGGTGCCGAGCGGGGTGCTGAGCTGTGCCGAGCGATGCTGCTTCCCTGCACGCCACGGCTGGGCGAACCGGCAGAGTCACCCGGGGAGCACCCAGCCCTCGCCGAGCACCCAGCCCTGGCGCAGCGGAGGTTTGGCATTCCTCAGGTGCTGACAGCCGGGGAGCCGGTCAGGCTGGTTCCCCAGCACCCAACTTTTCCCATTCCTCCGACTCAGCAGTGCTGGGAGGGAGCCTGAATGGCCTGAGTGGCTCCAGACCCCCCTGGATCCCTGCCTGGCTGCCCCCTCCCTGCCATCCATCTCAAGGAGGGTGATGGTAACCTCAGAGGGGATCACGGTGCACGGTTTTGCTCTGTGCCACCAACTTGCTGGGGCACTGCAGCGGGTGAGCTTGGCCAAGCCATGGGGCTGGATGTGTCCCAACTCTATGCTGAGGGGCTGGGTGTCCCCAGAGATGTGTTTGCACCTTCATTAATCACCTACATGGGGATCCCACGTGGAGCCCCCGGCACTCAGCATGTTCCCAGGAGGCTCCCAGGTCTTGGAGATCTCCCAGGTCTCGGAGACCTGGTGCTCTCAGAGGGCTTCGTGCTGGCTTGGGGACAGAACAGGGGTAACAGTGGCCTTGGGCCACCGCAGGAGACTTGTCCCCAGGGTGCAGGGCCCTTTCCTGGCGGGGCTCTGAGCAACAGCAGAGCCAGCACCCGCCCTGTATCCTCGCCCTGCCCTCCTGCTCCTCCCCAACACCTAAGGGTGCCCCGCTGTGGTGCCAGCCTTGCCCCAGGGCCACCACTCCCGGCTGCTGGCCCAGCCCCGGAGCCTCCTCAGCCACCGCCAGCCCCACGCAGGCACCCACAGCTCAGCTCCAACTGGTGTGCCTGGGGCCACCCACCTCTGTGTGACACCGCGTGCGAACCAGGGAAACTGAGGCAGAGCTGAGCTCCCTCGTCACCCTCCCAGCAGCACCCGGGTTCAGGCAAGGACGGAGAATCCACAGCTCTGCTGTCTCTGCCCTCTGCTGTGCCAAATTCATCAGCCTGCGAGGGTCTCTGAATCCTCTGGGCTGGTTCCTATTGGAGGGGAGCAGCCTGTTGACCCCCAAAGCCCCAGGGTGGGGCTCAAGCAGCCCATCTTGCCCCTGGGGACGTGGTG
This sequence comes from Clamator glandarius, assembly GCA_033459285.1. Taxonomy (NCBI): domain Eukaryota; kingdom Metazoa; phylum Chordata; class Aves; order Cuculiformes; family Cuculidae; genus Clamator; species Clamator glandarius. Next base: position 50,611 of record JAUNZM010000225.1, read on the forward strand.
ACAGGGCACCGAGCCATGGTGCTGCTGGCACAGGGAGACACGGCTCCATCCTGCATCCCATGCCTTCCAAAGAACACTCGCAGTGATGTCCTGGGGACATCAGGGACCTTCTGCCCCCTCCCTGGGGAGCTCTACTAGGCTGGGACCTACTGGGGGTGGCTGAGCAGCAGAGGCAGAAAGGTTTATTGAATTTTATTCAATGAAATCACAGAGGGGATGCCACATGCCGACCCCAGCCTCGGCAGCAGTCGAAGTGGCCAGGGCCATCGTGTCCTTTGCATGTTGGTGAGATGCTTAGGGTGCCAGCAGGATGCAGGGATGGGTGCTCTGGGGCTGGAGAAGCACCCAGACGTATCCAAGACACCCAGGAGTGGTGGATGCCCCATCTCTGGAGGTGTTCAAGGCCAGGTTGGATGGGGCTTGGAGTTCCTGATCCAGTGCCTAACCATGGCAGGAGAGTTGGAACTGGATGGGCTTTGAGGTCCCTTCCAACCCAACCCATTCTATGATTCTCACCTGAACGCAGCCTCAGGTGGGGGTTCAGGTTGCTGCTGCTGCTGAAGTGCTTGGGGACAGAAATGACGCAGAGGGGTCCCCAGTGGCCCCAGGGAGCCCAAGGGTGGCTGAGCACCCATGCAGGGCACTGCTGCCCATCCTTGCGGCCCCAGCGTAGGAACAGGATCTGGCCCCTGCATCCCTATGGGCTCCTCTGAGGGGCAGTGATGGGGAGGAGTGGGGCTGGCTGCAGCGTGTAAGCATGTGCATGTGTGTAAGTGTGTGTACATGCCAAACCAGCCGAGCCAGCTGGCTGCAGCTCTGCGGGGAACAAGCACTCCCTGCTACGTCCCCCGGCACTGTTGGGGCTCTCTGGAAAGGATTTAGTCAGTACTGGGGAGGGTTCTCCCCAAGGCAAACCAGCTTCCCAGGCACTGAGGGAACTGGAGGGGCACTGGGGCAAGCCTAGACCTTGAGTCACTGTGTTCAAAGGGAGGGACACGGCGTTGGACAGGTTGTGGGGACAGGGATGAGCTTGTTCGCAGTGTCCAGGAGGGATACACAGGGCTGGAGGGAGCCCCACATCATCCAGGGTGGGGTCTGCAGGGGAGTCCCCTCTGTCACTCTCATAGAATCATAGAATAACCAGGTTGGAAAAGACCCACCAGATCATCGAGTCCAACCATTCCCATCAGTCACTAACCCATGTCCCTCACACCTCATCCACCCGTCCCTTAAACCCCTCCAGGGAAGGGGACTCAACCCCCTCCCTGGGCAGCCTCTGACAGGGACCAATGACCCTTTCTATGAAAAATTTTTCCCTAATGTCCAGCCTGAACCTCCCCTGGCGGAGCTTGAGGCCATTCCCTCTCGTCCTGTCCCCTGTCCCTTGGGAGAAGAGCCCAGCACCCTCCTCTCCACAACCTCCTTTCAGGTAGTTGGAGAGAGCAATGAGGTCTCCCCTCAGCCTCCTCTTCTCCAGGCTAAACACCGCCAGATCTCTCAGCTGTTCCCCTTGTTCTCCAGCCCCTTCACCAGCTTCGTTGCTCTTCTCTGGACTCGCTCCAGAGCCTCAACATCCTTCTTGTGGTGAGGGGCCAGAACTGAACACAGGATTCGAGGTGCGATATCACTAGTGCTGAGTCCAGAGGGAGAAGAACCTCCCTGGACCTGCTGGCCACACAGTTTCTGATCCAAGCCAAGATGCCATTGGCCTTCTTGGCCACCTGGGCCACTGCTGGCTCACGTTTCTCCCTCTAGGCACAGGGAAATGGGAAGGTGACAGGGAGAAGGACAAAGAAAAGTAACAGTAAAAGGAGGTAGAGAGAGAGATTGAGACAAAGATAGCGCTGGGGTTAGGGTGAGGGCCAGGCTGGGATGAGGACCTGAGACCTCAGAGCATCCCAGTTCCTTGGGGAGAGGCGAGGGCTGCAGAGCCTGGAGGGGATGATGAAGGGGATCTGGCACCTGGAAGGTGCTGCTCCAGTCACACCTGCAATGAGTTTCTAGGTCTCAGCAATGGGGAAAAGGCTGAGGACAGGGCGGTGTTGGCTGCAGCTGCTGGTGTTTGGTGGTGTTGGGCTGCAGAGCTACCAGCTGGCCTGGCTTCCCTGGGGCTTTTAGGAGTCTCCAGCACCCTGAGAAGGAGGAAAAAAAACTCCTTTGTCAGATCGTCAGTGCAAGGAGGATGCTACAGGGCAGGCTGATGCCTGGGGAGGTGAGATTCAACTGGAGAGGCTGTGCCTCCTCTCCCCAACCTCCTGCCATGCCCCCACCATTCACCAGCCCAGCTCCCTCAAAGCTGTTTTCTCTCCCACCTCCTGGGGTTGCTGTTGGTGGGAGCAAGGCTTGAATCTGGGTGGGGGGACTTAGGGGGTGAGGGCAGGCTTGTGAGCCCTGGCCTGCTGGAGGCTGCTGCCTCGGAGGAATAGCTCTTCCAGCTATCGATTTCCCTTTATCAGAGAGCAGGAATATGTATGGGACTGAAATCCTGATCAATCCATGCTCTGCAGCTGATTGATCAGTTGCTGCCCAAGGGCTTTTATTGAAGGGAGCCAAGGATGTGAAAAGAAGCTGCTGAATTTGGGCACAACGCGTCACTCCAGGCGTGGACCATCTCTATCCACCTTTACCCCTTTCAGCTTTATCCAAAAGGCAGCGAAGCCGTGGAAAAGCCTGGCACTGGGTGGCATCCAGGCAGGTCACCCCACAGACATGCTCCTCATCCTTCCCTTGTCAAGTGTCGATGCCTTAGGGAACCCCATTTCTGGTGGAAGCAGGATGGTGTCCTTCCATCCCCACCATGGGCACCCCCAGAGCCTCAAACCCAGAAGTGTGAGGCACCTGTCACCACTCCAGAGCTGGAGAGCAGCTCCAGGGGAGCATTTCTAGGGTGTTGGGGAAGGGGTGCCCAGTTAGGGCATCCTCCAGAGCAGTGAGTCAATGCACCCCAGCACTGGGAGGGACTAGAGCATCCCTCAATCCTAACCAGGCTCTTTAGAGGCATGGGGTGAGCGGGGGGTGCAGGGGAGGAGCAGCACCACGGGCTCCATTATTGATTGCTTCATAGCCAAAGGTCAGCAGCAAGCGTGCAAAGATGGGGAGGAGGCTTGTGGGAAGTGCTGGGATCTACTGGGCTCGGTGCTGGCACAGGGGGCAAGTGCCAGCCTCGTGGAAGCGTGGGGCACAGAGCCAGTGTGGAGAGTTATGGTTGGACTCGATCCGATGAGTCTTGTCCAAGCTAGTGATTCTATGAGAGCCTGGTCTGGGTTCCCACCCACTGGCCATGAATCCCCATCGTGCCTCAGTTTCTCCACCAGCAGATCAGGTGGTGAGGTGTCTGCATGGGTAGGGAAGGAGGTGCCGGTGGCAGCAGAGAATGGTCTGTGCCCACGGGTGGGAGGTGGATATGGGCTCCGTCGGGCTGGAGGAGGTTTGTGCACGCCTGGGTGCTGCTGTTTCTGTGTGGTGGTCAGTGAAAGGGCTCAGCTCACACTGATAGAGGCTCAGAGGCTGGTTTTGAGCTGGTCTGTGCCTTCCTGGTGGGCTGGTGATGGTGACTGTGCTGGGAGATGACACTGAAGCCACGTTAACACCGTTCACGATAACACCGTTCCCAGGGTCCTTCATCTCTCCAGAACCAGCTCCTGATGGGGTCTGCAGCAGGATGAGGACACCAGTCCCAGCCTGTGCCAAAGCCATGACCCATATCCTTGTTTTTTCACCCCCCAGGGGCCTCATCCTACCAGGCTCAGGACCTCACCAGGGCTGGGCAGCTCTGAGCTGACTGCACAGGGGTCTGCGATGCCCGACCAGGGGCAGCAGCTCCAGCCAAGCACTGCCTGCCCTCACCGCGGCTGTGCCACAAGGGGGAAGATTTACAGGCTGTCAGAGCCAGGGCCAGAGGTCAGCAGGGGTCAGAAAGTCCATTTCAGAGAGGTCACTGTCCACTTCTTTCAATCTAATGAAGCCATTATTTGTGAAAGCAGCCGCTTTGCTGGCTATTCCCTTGAAGCCGAGCAGGGCACAGTGACCATCTCTGAAAGAACAGGAAGGAGTCCCCTTCCCTTTCACATTTACCATTCAACAGGCCCCAAAAACAAATACACCACACACAGAAATATGACGCGGGGCCATTGCCGCTGCGGGGATGTGTCACCGTAACCGGGGGGAGATGAAGTTGAGACGTAAAGGGAAGCTGCTTGGAAGTGTCGTGCTCAAGGACATGGCTGTGTCACTCGGATGCTGTCACCAAGGATGCTCAGAAATAGGGGGATGCTGAGAAACTTGCTGAGTTTGAGCAGTTACAATTGCTTATGAGGAAGAGGATAGGATTAGACTTTCTCAGCAAGAACTTGAGGGGCTTTACAGCATCTCGGGGGGCAACTGGTCCCTCTCCTTGATCAGGAAGGAACTGGTGGGGGGAAGCTTGTGCACAGTGATGACTTATTTTCAGAGGAAGCAAGGGCTGATTGATTGCCACATCCTTCCCTCATCCCCCCCACGTCATCCACCACACTGCAGGGTGTCCTGTCTGCCCCAGGACATCAGAGTGGACCCTTCAGAGAAGAAAGAGATAGAGCTATTTCTCGGGGCTGCTCTGCAAACCTTGATTCCCAAGTGCCGGGCTCTTATTCAGATGCCTCTTATTCCCCACGAATGAGCTGGGGTGGCTCACGGGTGTTTTTAGCAGAAACACAGGATAGAAATGTGCAGGCAGCTGGCTCTGCCCTCCCCACATCCCACATGAAGGGGGGAAGCAGGGAAGGAGGTGAGCTGGGAGGAGGAATGAGCCAAGAGGAAATGAGCAACCAGGCAAGTCTTGGGGGTTTCCTTGCTTCTTTCCTCTCCTCCCCCAATTATCCCAAAAAGAAGAGAACGAGAGCAAACACGAGCAGAGACGTGGCCCTCGGGGGAAAGGAGAGAGTGCCAGATGCACCTTGGTTCCCACAGGGAGCTCTGGAGGCTGCTGGAGCCTGGTCGTGGTGGGGACTAAGAAACCCAATCTGCAGGTGGGAAGCACCAAACTGGACTGTGCTCTCCCACTGTTGCAGGTGAGGGGCTGCTCGATGGCTTTGGGGACTTGACTCAAAGCTAAAGCTGTGAATGAGAGTGGAGTTCTCTCCCCGCCCAGTTTATCCCCATTAAAAGCTGCTAAAGATGAGGTGACACCCTGTGATCATCATGAAATTACCAACGCTGCTCTGTGTGGGTCACAGACACCTCCTGCTCCACCTGTGCCACGTGGGACCCCGGTTCACCTGCACTGTGGGAGCTGCAAAGCCCTGATGGGGCAGGTGACACTGGGGGCAGCTCTGCCTGATCTCCTCCTCCAGAAGGCTCATGAAAAGCAAACCCATCCTTTTACGCTGTCATATGGTTGGTTGGACTCGATGATCCAGTGAGTCCTTTCCAACCTAGTGATTCTATAATTCTGGCAGGGGGTGGGAGCCTGGTGGGGCTGCTTGGCTCTATGAGGAAGGAGCCCTCAGTGGTGGGAAAGGTGTGTGCAGGGCAGGAGGAGGAGGAGGAGGAGGAGGAGGAAGAGTAGAAGGAGGAGGAGGAGGAGGGGGAAGGCAGAAGGAGGAGGAAGGGCAGAAGGAGGAGGAGGAGGGAGGGCAGAAGGAGTAGGAACGGTAGAAGGAGGAGGAGGAGGAAGAGGAGGAGGGATGGGAGGAGGAGAAGGAGGAAGGGCAGAAGGAGGAGGAAGGGCAGAAGGAGGAAGGGTAGAAGGAGGAGGTGGAGGATGAGGAGAAGGATAGAATGAGGAGAAGGGTAGAAGGAGAAGGAGGAAGGGTAGAAGGAGAAGGAGGAAGGGGAGAAGGAGGAGGAAGGACAGAAGGAGTAGGAAGGGTAGAAGGAGGAGGAGGAGGAAGAGGAGGAGGAAGGGCAGAAGGAGGAGGAAAAGGAGGAAGGGTAGAAGGAGGAGGTGGAGGAAGAGGAGAAGGATAGAAGGAGGAGGAGGCAAAGGGTAGAAGGAAGAGGAGGAAGGGTAGAAGGAGAAGGAAGAAGGGGAGAAGGAGGAGGAGGAAGGGGAGAAGGAGGAGGAGGAGGAAGGAGGAGGAAGGACAGAGGGAGGCAAGGCAAGGGGAGGACGTTCAGGGGAAGGACGCAGCCTCCAGCACCCTGGACAGCGGCGCGTTCAGCACCATGGCCAGCGCCGGGGCCGCCCACGCGGGATCCTCCCGGCAGCCCCGGACAGGGGGGCGGTGTGGGGGGGGGTCAGAGCAGGGGATCCCCCCATGCCGAGAGGAACCTCGGATCCCACCGTACCCACACCCCTCACGGTGCCCTCCCCACTCCATAAACTCCCACGCGGGACTCTCTCCGCATGGGGAAGCCGCGTCAGGGTCGAACTCCTCCCCCCACCCAAGCTTCATCTTGGGGGGGGGGGGGATGAGGGTCGCTGCGTGTCCCCCCGATTTGGGGGTGGGGGATGGCGGTGGGAGGGGTCCCTACACACCCCCACAGCTCCCCGGAGGGGCGGCGGGCGGCGCTGTGCCCCCACGGGCCGGGGCATTGTCCACCCTCCGGAAATGTGGCCGCTGGTCACTCGCCCTTTGTCCCCGCCCGGCACGGGGATGGGGTAGGGGGGGAGGAGGATGAGACCGGCCCCGAGCCCCCCCGAGCCGCCCCGCCGCAAGCACCGCCCCGGCACCTCTCCCCCCGGGGCGGGGGGGCACGGGGGTGAGGGGCTGCACCTCATCGTGGGGTTGGTTTCATGCCCCAGGGGGACTGCAGGGTCCGGGGGGGCTGCACATCCCCATGGGGTTGGTTTCACGTCCCCATGGGGCTGGTTTCACGGTCTCCGAGGGGCAGCACCTCCCCATGGGTTTGGTTTCACGTCCTTGGGGGGGGCTGCATCTCCTCGTGGGGTTGGTTTCACGGTCTCCTAGGGCTGGTTTCACCTCCCCATGGGGCTGGTTTCACGTCCCTGGGGGGCTACACGGTCCTGGGGCGGGGGGGGGGGGGGGGGGGGGGGGAGCTGCACATCCCCGTGGGGTCGCACATCCCCGTTGGCTTCACGGTCCTCGCGGGGTTGATTTCACGGTCCCCCTGAAGTTTGTTTCACCGTCTCCTAGGGTTGGTTCCACGGTCCCGAGGCGCCCACACCCACGGGGGATGCCCGACCAAGCGGGCGAGACCCGAGAGCTCAGGGAGACCCCAAAAATCCCTCGGATTTCCACACACCCCCCCCACAGGTGCCTCAACCCATCTCGGTCCTCGCTCCCCCGAGCCGGCAAGGTCTGTGCCTCGCAGGTGGCTCTTTTCGTGGGGGCATCTTGGGGGGACGACGCGGAGAAACAGCGTGGAACCCCCCCACCCCCTATCCCCCGGGGGTCCCACCTCCCCCCCAGGGGTCCCATCTTCCTTTGACAGGTGGCCTCGCCCCCTAGGAAGGGGGTGATCAACCCCCACCCCCTTCCAAATCCCTCCCGGAATGTGTCGCTATTAAGGGGGGGTGTTAATTAGGATCACGTGGAGGGAGGAGGGAGGGAAGAGGGGGGATGGCAGAGCGGGGCCCGGCGCCCCCCAGCCCCGCGGGTGGGTCCTGGGGGGGGGTTCGGGGGGGCGGGGGCTGCCATTGTCTGCGAGAATTTGGGAGCCTTTGAAAAAACCCTCGCGCTCCCTCCCACCCCTATTGTTGGAGTGAAGATGGAGTCAAACCTCTCCCGGCTCCCTCCCGGCGGGATCTAAGCTGGGTTTTTTTTTTGTTGAGTGCTTTTTTTTTCCTCTTTTTTTTTTTCCCTCTTTTTTTTTTTCCTCTTTTTTTCCTTTTTTTTTCCTTTTTTTGTTGTTTTTTTTTGGTTTTTTTTCTTTTTTTTGTTTTTTTGGGGTTTTTTTTTTTTTTTTTGGCTGAGCTGCTACCCTCAAAGCTGGCCGAGGAGGAGGAGGGAGGAGGAGGCGGTAACAGCCACAACTCGGAATTTGCAAGCGAGTGTCGGGATGGGGTCTGTTTCCAACCAGCAGTTCGCAGGTTAAGTTATATTATTGTCGCAGCCCTCCTCGCCTCCGCGATTATTAATAACGGCGGCAGAGCCCACCCGGGGTCTCAGGGACCCCCCCCCTTCCCTTCCCTCCCCCCCAGTCTCTACCCCCCAGCCTCCTGGCCGGGCTTTGGGTTCTCTTTCCAGCTCTGGAGGGGCTCGGAGAGGGGATATTTAATTTTTTTTCCACCCCTCTCAGCCCCAGGATGAGCCCAGAAGTTTGGGGCCGGTGGTTGTTGGGGTGCGGGGGGGATGCTGGGGAGGGAGAGACTTTCTCCAACGTGGTTTCCTAGGGGCAGGAACCTCTCGGGTTGGTATTTTAGGGGAGTTTTTCCTTTTTGTGTGTGTGTGTTTTATGGGGTTCTTTTTGTTTAATTCGTTGTTTGTCTTTTTTCCCTCAATTCTATCTTTTTTTTTTTTGGCTATTTGTTTCTAATTTGACGGGGTTTTTAATTATTTTTAACCTTTTTAAGGGGAGAATAGATTTAGGGCCTCCGCTCGGAAGCTGCCTTCGTTTCCTCTCGCTCCCCTCACACGTGGAGGCAGAGCTGACCTCTCTCTTTAGTATTTTTGGGGGGGTTGAGAGGTTTTTTTTGCCTTTTCCAGCCTGGGGACCCCAAGCAGGGTTTGGTGTCGGGCTGGTACCCCTTGTCTCCCCCATCCCCTGGCTCAGTGGCTCTGTGGGTCTTTCCCCAGGTGCGAAACCGGGCGAGGAGCCTTCAGGAGACTCTCCCAAAGCCGAAAATGATTCCCAGCCTCTTCACGGCTCCGGTATCTGTAAGTGGTTCAATGTCCGCATGGGCTTTGGTTTCCTCTCCATGACGGCCAAGGGTGGCGCGACGCTGGATTCGCCCGTCGATGTCTTCGTGCACCAGGTACGGGGACAGGATCCCGCCTGGGGTCCTGGGGAGGGAAGGGGGTACAGCTCTTGGCACCCTCCAACGGGATGTGAGGCGGGATGGGGATCCCCTCGCTGCCTCCACGCTCGCGCCAACCCATCCCAGCATCCCCAGGGATCCAGGCTTGCTTCCCTAGGATGAGGTGGATGGTGAAGGAAAGGCAGGCACAGCCTCTCCCTCCAGTTGCATCCCATTCCGGCTCCCCTGAGCTCGTTTTCCCGGAGTAAGATGGGTGGTGAAGGCACAGACGCAGCATCCCGAGTTCCCTGTGCTCGATGCCCTGGAGGGAGATGGATGGTGAAGGGCAGGCATAGCTGCTCTTTCCATCCCATCCCTTTCCATCCCATCCCTTTCCATCCCATCCCTTTCCATCCCATCCCTTTCCATCCCATCCCTTTCCATCCCATCCCTTTCCATCCCATCCCTTTCCATCCCATCCCTTTCCATCCCATCCCTTTCCATCCCATCCCTTTCCATCCCATCCCTTTCCATCCCATCCCTTTCCATCCCATCCCTTTCCATCCCATCCCTTTCCATCCCATCCCTTTCCATCCCATCCCTTTCCATCCCATCCCTTTCCATCCCATCCCTTTCCATCCCATCCCTTTCCATCCCATCCCTTTCCATCCCATCCCTGTATCCTGGCTCCCTCATGCTCTATTCCCCAGAGCGATGTGGATGGAGAAGGGCAGGAATAGCCGCTCCCTCCATCCCATCCCATCCCAGCCCATCCCATCATCCCAGCTTTCCCGTGTTCGTTTCCCTGTGGTGAGGTGGATGGTGAAGGGCAGGCACAACCGCTCCCTCCATCCCATCTCATTCCAGCCCAGTATCCCCAGTCCCCTGGGCTTGTTTTCCTAGAATGCAGAGGGTAGCGAAGGGAAAGCAGAACTGCTTCCATCCCATCCCATCCCATCCCATCCCATCCCATCCCATCCCATCCCGGCATCCTCAATCCCCTGGGCTCGTTTTCCCCGAGTGTGGAGGGTGGCGAGGGGCAGGCAGAGCCGCTTGCCCCGCCGCAGCCCAGGGCTCCTCTCCAGGGACCAGCCCTGTAAGCTGAGCCCCGAGCCATTTCATTTTCTCATCATGGTTCTCTGAGGAGCCCCTTGGGACCAGATCCAGGGGAGCAGGTGCCCGCGGGGCTGAGTGGGATGTTCTGGAGTGAGGATGCTGCTCACCCCATGGGGGGATCCAGGGAAAGAACCGATTTTTCTCTTGGGCACGAGGTCCTGGGAGCTCTGAACCAAGCAGGGCTGCAGGACTGGGATCTAGGGAAAAGCTGGTTTCCCTCCAGGCACAGGGTTCTGGGAACCCTGAGCCAAGCAGGTATGCAGGATTGGGTTTTCCCCGGCTGTGGTTCATTCCAGGTGGGGCAGAATCTCTGCCTGGACCCCTTGTTCTGGCTGCAGCGGGCACAAAAATATATAGGTCTGCGTACTTGTCCCTGTGGATCCTGTACTATAGTGACAATCTCTGGTTTGGGTTTGACTTGCAGACAAAGTGGGGAAAAAAAACGTGTGTCAGTGATCCTGTAAATCATGGATTTGGGGCTGCGGCTGCTTGAACCCCTCCAGCTGGCTGGGGAGGATCTGAGGGGGGAGCCCATTTAGGGGCTGGGGGAATGGGTTTAGAGATGGTGCCTGAATCGGAGCAGCGCTGGGAGGGAGATGTGGGGATTTGCAATGGTTTGCGTGGAAAGGATTCTGTGCGATGAGTGTGTCCATAACCCCTCAGCCCGGGAAAGTCGCAGCTCTTGGGACTGGGAGTCAAAGCGAGCATGGGTGAAGGGTTGGAGTCGATGATCCAGTGGGTCTTTTCCAACCTAGTGATTCTGCGAAGGGGATGCGGGCGCCTCTGAGGCAGGAGTGGGTTTGAGGGTAAGGCTGGGAGCTGCCGCGTGGGATTTGGGCGATGCCATCTGTGCCGACTCCAGGAAGCCCCTAGACCAGCCGCGTTCAGTCGCTGCTGCTCTCCACGGCCCCAAATCCCTCCAAAGTGGGGTCTGTTCCATGGTCTAATGAAAGGCTGGGGGTGTGGGGCTGAGCGCCTGGGCTCTGCAGGGCTCCTGGGGTCTTTCTCCCCCTCCCCATGAAGCCGCGGCTCCCAGCTTGGCAAGCGAACGATGAGCAAAAGAGAAGCAAATCCCTTCTCCTTTGACTGTGACATGGGGAAAGCACCTTGGTAGGAGCTACAGTCCTGCACCAGGAACACAGCTGGGTTTGGAGGCCAAGGCTCTGAATCAGCTGTGGAAAACCAGCTGGGGAAAACTGAGATCCTGCTGTTTGGAAAGAGCAAATGGACCTTTGCATCTCAATGCAGCACAGCGGGACCCAGTACCCATGGGGAAAAGCCTCCTGCCCTCCCTCCCTTCTCCCCGGGGTTTATTGCCCCCAGACAGTCTGGTTTCCTGATTGCGCTCGCTCGCATTCCTGCAGGAAAAGAGAATTAGCCAGGGTGTCTCTGTTGGGAGCATCCCACCACCCAGGGAGAGGTCAAACCTCCCTGCGCCCCCCATTTGCTGGGGCTGGGGGACCCGTGGGGTGCTGTGCGCAGGGTTTGCTGCACTCTGGGTGCTGAACGCTGGGTAAAAGTCGATTATTTTGGGTAGCAGAGGGGCACGTGTGTGTGTGCGGTTCCCTTTCTGCCACCAGAAGCGAGGTGGCTTCGGGCTGATGCTCAGTCTCTCTCTTTTAGATCAGGCTTCTCCTCCTGCCCCACTTGCAGGCGGCACAGTCACAGCTTGCTTGCAGCTGAAAGGCTGATGAATATTAGGATAAAACTTTATAAACAGAATGGTGAAGCCCTGGCAGAGGCTGCCCAGGACAGTGGTGGAGTCTCCATCCTCCAGGGTTCAAAAAATGTCTAGACTTGCCACTTGAGGACATGGTTTAGCAGGCGGTGTTGGGTTGATGGTTGGACTGGATGAGCTTAGAGGTCTTTTCCAACCTTAATGATTCCATGATGCTGATGTTCTCCTACCGCGGAGCATCCCAGCACCAGCTCAACCCTGGATCCGCCTTGGAGAGAGAGCGGATTCACTCTCCCACCCAAGCCCCACTGCTTTGGGGTGGATGGCGAGGAAATGGGTTCTTCCTCTCGTGCTCCTCCCCATCCCAGCATCCCGGCATTTCCCTCCTCCTGTGCCTAGTGCCCACCTGCACCCCAAACCAGAGCCCCCCCATAACCTGCTCCTTCCCCGCCTCATTTACATATGTGAATGATGACCCACAGGAAATAATTGCGGGAGAAAGAAGGGAATTGGCCTCTTTAGATCTATTAAATCACTTTATTACAGGAACCAGGTCTGAATGGCCCTTCTCTGCAGGGAGCGCGTCTCCATCTCCCTCTCCCTTTATCTGATCACAAAGAGATTAAAATCTCTGCAGGACAGGAGACTAACAGGGCTCCTCGGGGCTGCCTTTCCCTGGCTTTGTGAGCTAAAAATGAGGCATTTGGGTTCAAATGCCTCCCCTGGACACTGGAGATGGATTCATTTGGGGGCTGCGAGGAGGCAAAGGGGGTGAAGCAGGGAGGAGGAGAGCAGGTTGCCCTGGGGAGGAGAAGGGCTGAGAAAGGTGGGGGTTCCAAGGTGGTAGATATCAGGCTGGTGCTGCCGGTGACCCCAAAGCTACAGTGGTTCCCTGGGGATGTGGCTCCTGGGCTTGCATCGCGGCTCTGGGCATCACTTAGAGGAGAGAGAGGGTGCCAGGGAAGGCAACCTGGAAAAAGGGAGAGGAGAAAATCTGGGCACCTCTTGGTCCCAAGGCTCGGGGCTGCTGGCTGGGGCAGGAGGAGCAAGCGCAGGGCTGGGGTTTGCAGCCCAACCCTGCTAGCCCCGAGAGCAAAGGGGAAGGGGCTGCCTGGTCCCTGCTCCACGCAGCTCAGCTCTATGTCTCCAAGCCAACAGGCCTAAATCCTTGATAAAGGCAGTGTTAGTTGTTAGAGGAGGTTGTTCCTTCTCATGATATTGGCTGGGAAATCTTCTGGGTGCTGCTGTGGCCACGGAGTGTTTGGTGCTAGCCTCTTCTCCCAAGTGACAGGGGACAAGACGAGAGGGAATGGACTCAAGCTCCACCAGGGGAGTTTCAGGCTGGACATCAGGAAAAAATATTTCACGTAAAGGGTCCTTGGGCACTGGCAGAGGCTGCCCAGGGAGGGGATTGAGTCCCCTTCCCTGGAGGGGTTTAAGGGATGGGTGGATGAGGTGCTGAGGGACATGGTTTAGTGATTGATGGGAATGGTTGGACTCGATGATCCGGTGGGTCTCTTCCAACCTGGTGATTCTATGATCTCGGTGATGTGGTCTCGCTTGTCGTTTTGGGGATGCAAGGCTGTGTCCGTGGTTTGGCCTGTTGGAGCTTGGATGTGTTAATCCAGCTCCATCCGAGCGCTGCGTGGACACGGTGGAGGGGCTGCAGGGTCCCCTGGGTGCTGCTGTCCCTGGGAGCCCTGTGGGGGTCGGGGTTGGTTGTGGGGGTGACAGCTGCTGGTTGGCCACGGGTTAAACCCAGTAGACCTGGGCTGTTGCCCACTTGCTCTCGTGCCTAGCTGGGGACAGAACCAACCGAAACAAGAGCATGACATGAGGTGCTTGGAGGCAGCTTCATCCCTGAACGCACAGGAGAGCGAAGGCAGGGGGACAAGGGAGGCTTTTCTCCATTGGGAAGCTGGTCCCAGCCTTTGTGCAGGGTCCCCCACTGCCTTTCTCCTGGGCTGGGGGATTTTGTCTCTGCAGAGCTGGGGTGGCTGCAAAGAGGAAAGGGGGCACCAGCTGAGAGCAGCAGTTTGAGTCGGTGCCTTGGTCTGTGATGCCTGTAGGGGCACAGGACATTTTATTTCTGCTTTCCCACATGCATCTGTCCAGCATCAGGGTCACCCCACAGCCCTGGGTGAGCCCCACGAGGTGCTGGGGTGGATGCAGGAGCACCAGGGGCAGAAACACAGGCTGGCATCCCAGCTTTTAGGAGGAGAGGGGCAGGAGCAATTTCTTTATTGTTGTCTTTTCCCTAAGTAACTGCTGGAATAAAATTGTGTCGCGTCGCTTGTCCTGATGGCAAATGGTGAAAGAGAGCGGCTTTATTCCACCCCCTGAACCTCCCCTCAAGATGCACACACACAAAAAAAAGCCTCCTGTCTCTGTCTAAAGATTAACTGATGGCTGCAGGCACATCCCTTCCCCCAGCTCCCCCTCTCAGCCCCAGGGCGAGGGGCAGGGAGAGAAAACACCCTTAAATGGTATCCCAGATAAAATGGTCCAAATGAATGGGATTGCTCCCAATGGAGCCTGGGAGAGCTGGGATGGAGCCTCTGCCCCCTCTGCCTCCTGCCCCCAGCCCTGGCGTTGCCTTTTCTCTATTTCCTTGCTCCTGGGAATAAGCGAGATGAAAGCAAAATCACCGATGGAGGGTGCGCTGCTGCTGCCGGCTGTGCCGCTGCTTTAATATGGGAGTATGAAATTAATATGCATTCATTAATACCCCCAATTAGCCGCCACTTGGGAAGTGAGAGGTGGTTTGGCAGATGTTATTAAAAAATAAGGTGCTTAAGGTGTGGGTTTAGGGCAAGTAGGTGATTGATTAAACTGGATGAAATATTTTCCCCCTCAAAATTAGTATCTAGAGTTTAATTTTGCTGGCTCAGGGTGGAAAATTAAGAGCACGTGTAGCTGTTTTGACCAGAAAGTGGCTTTATTTTGGTTTTATTTGAACTGGGGGGAAAAAATCCTCGAAGGTGTTGATGTTGCTGACAGTAGGGAGAGACTGGAAAGCCCTGTGATGTCTTGTTGACCCCCTGTACCCTCCCCAAGGGGTTCCTGCAGGCATCACCCTCTTTATTTCTGCACCCTAGAGCTGAGGGAGGATCCTCTTTCCAAGCAACATCGGACAGACAGACAGACAGCCGCTTGCAGAGGGGCTGAGCCATAGGAAGGGACCACGGAGCAATTCCTGCTCCGAGCCGTACGCGCATGAGCGTGAAAACAAGCAGCATCCCAGTCCCCCGGTTCTTAAACTGCTGGCAGTGGGAATAGATTTGCTGTGCAATTTGAGGAGAGAGAAGGGTTTTGCTCTGGGATGGATCCAGGCGCGGGCTGTGAAGGCAAAGGGAAGTTTCCCTGGTGTCCTCGTGGCTGGCAGCGCTGAGCTCATCCTGCGGTGTCGGGGCTTGGGTCACCGCTCCGCGTTGGCAGCACCTGACCCTGCCAAAATCTGGTTTGGGGGGCTGTTTGCCAGCTGGCAGCACCCAGGAGAAGGGTTAGTCTGGACATTGGGAAAAAAATTCTCATGGAAAGGCTCATTGGGCACTGTCAGAGGCTGCCCAGGGAGGGGGTTGAGTCACCTTCCCTGGAGGGGTTTAAGGGACGGGTGGATGAGGTGCTGAGGGACATGGGTTAGTGACTGATGGGAATGGTTGGACTCAATGATCCTGGGGGTTTTTTTCCAACCTGGTGATCCTATGATTCTATGATAATGGTCCCCCCAGCCTGTGGGAAAAGGCAGAGGGCACAGACGCCCTGGGAGCTTAGCAACCCCTGAACCCACGACCCTACCTGCCAGGGGGGTGTCTGTCTTCCCCACCCCCTGTGGGTCCCTTCCCCTCTACAGAGTTGGGGAAACTGAGGCATGGGCAGTGGGGTTGGGCTGCCCCAAAATGCTCTGGGTATGGCCCGAGCCAACCCCGGCAGTTTGTGCTCCTGCAGCTGCTCCTTTAATCCAGCATCCCAAGCTGGTTTGTTTTCCAAGGAATTTAAGTTTAAAACGGCTGCAACGAGGTGCAGCGGCCGCTCCGCCCCAGGCCCCTCCGGACACAAAGATGGTTTGATTGAGTGGCCAGAGCTGGTTGGGAATAAACGTCCCCTTGTGTCGCGCTGGGGACAATGGTGACCCCGGGGCCAGCCGAGCCCCTCTGGAGCCCGGTGGGGTGGGGGGCGAAGCAGAGCCCGGTGGTTTAGGGAGCACCGGTTGGATTTGGGGGGGCTCCAGGGTGTCCCCCTCTGGGTCTGGAGCTGGAGGATTTGCTGGGTGGGAGGAAGAGGAAGATGAAGGCATCGCTGTGCAGCTGGGGATGGGGTGGAGGTGGGGGGCACCCAGCACAGGGAGGGTGGCGAGCGATGCTCGGCAGCCCATGTGCTGCATCTTTGTCTGCTACAAACAACCCCGGAGCTGCTGGAGCGCAGGATAAATGGAAAAGCAGAGCGGCAGTGCCCGCGGTGTTGAACCCAGAGATCTCCGGGAAGCGGTGCCGTTTCTGCTGCTCTTCCCACTGGTTAACTCTGAACCCTAATGATAACAAGGGAAACCCTTGCTCCTGGATGTGCTTGAAAACAGTTTTATTATCAGGGTGGCAATACTTTGTGACCTCGGGGCCGGCCAATTCCCTCTGGAGCCCGGTGGGGTGGGGGGCGAAGCAGAGCCTGGTGGTTTAGGGAGCGCTGTTTGGATTTGGGGGGCTCCAGGGTGTCCCCCTCTGGGTCTAGCGCTGGAGGATTTGCTGGGTGGGAGGAAGAGGAAGATGAAGGCATCGCTGTGCAGTGGGGGATGAGGTGGAGGTGGGGGGCATCCAGCGCAGAGAGGATGGTGAGCGATGCTCGGCAGCCCATGTGCTGCATCTTTGTCTGCTACAAACAACCCCGGAGCTGCTGGAGCGCAGGATAAATGGAAAAGCAGAGCGGCTGTGTTGCACCCAGAGATCTCCGGGAAGCGGTGCCGGTTCCGCTGCTGTTCCTCGTCCTGCTGGTTAACTCTGAACCCTAATGATAACAAGGGAAACCCTTGCTCCTGGATACGCTTGAAAACAGTTTTATTACCGCCGTGGCAATACTTTGTGACCCCCCGAAGCCCGGAGGGAGCCCAGGGTCACTCTACACCCCCTGATACTAAAACCACCCCCTTCCAAGCCCCCCTCAGCTCCACCGTGGGACCCAGACCCTGAATGCCAGTAGGATCCGTCTCTCTCGCAGCGGGCGAGCTGGGCGCAGGGCTTGGGGCGCGGAGGGGCTGCAGGGGGTCAGAGGGGCCTCGGCCATGCCGGCCACCCTTCCTCCCCCCCAACCATGGCTTGGAACTCCTGGAATTTGGGCAGCGGGAGAGCGGCCAGCCGCCAGCCCTTTGTTCTTGCTGGCCAGTGGCTCCCAGCCCTGGCCCTCCCCTGCGCTCCCCCTCATCCCCAGCATCCCTGGCTCGCTCCAATCCTCCCCCACCCTCCCCTCCCTTCTTCTCTTTATTTTTTTGGGGAGGGGGGCTGTGTGTGTGTGTGTGTGGAGGCCTGGGAAGGTTCTGGCTTTGTGTGTGGTGTGGGACAGGGGCTCTGGGCCCCTTCCTTTCAGATGCAGGAGGTATGCAGCTAATTCAATGGGCTGCAGTTTGATTACCTATCTGATAACAGAGGAATGCCAGCAATGTGTGTGTTTTGGGAAGGGGGCAGGGGGGATGCGCAAGGACCACCAGCCACTCTCCAGCTCACATCAAAAGCTTTTGGTAAGGGGGGGCAGAGCTGGGGCGCCCTGGCCACTGCCCCCCTTCTTCCCTGGGGAGAGGGCGTTTCCTTTGGCCTTTTGGTGGAGGGGGCCAGGGGGGCCAGGGAGGCGGTTGTCATCCTCGCCCCGCTCCTGGAAAATAAATCGCTTCCCCCTGTTCCCCCGTCATGTCGTGGCAGCTTCTGCCCCAGCATTCGTCTCCCTCAAAATTGGGGTAACGGGTGGCTCTTGGGGGGTAAAGCAGCTTGGGTGACAGTGTCCAAGCTTGGGGGGGGGGGGGGGGGTGTGACACAGCTTGGCTTTGTCCTGAAACTTGGGGCCAAGGCCTGGGAGTTTTCATCTCTGCAGTGTAAACACAGCTGGGCCAGCTGGGGCTGTAAACACCCCCGATAAGGATCTCTGGCTCTCTCCCCCAGCCTCCAGAACTGCCTCCTGCGCCATGGAGAGATGCTCATCGCAGCAGCATGATGCTCAGCTCCTCCTTGTCCCCAAAAGCACTCTGGAGCGATGCTCGGCTCCTCCTTGTCCCCAAAAGCACTCTGGAGCGATGCTCACCACAGTATGATGCTCCACAGTGTGATGCTCGGCTCCTCCTCATCCCCAAAAACACTCTGGAGCGATGCTCACAGTGCGATGCGATGCTCCTCCTTGTCCCCCAAAACTCACTGTGATGCTCACCACAGTGTGATGCTCCACAGTGTGATGCTCAGCTCCTCCTTGTCCCCCAAAACTCACTGTGATGCTCACCACAGTGTGACGGTCGGCTCCTCCTCGTCCCCAAAAACACTCTGGCTGCTCCTGGAGTAGGGCAAATTTGGCTGCTGTCACCCAAACCTCCTTACCTGGGGACAGGACGGGGTTGGCAGCCAACACTGAGGTGGCAAAGCTCAGCCAGGCACCTCCTGTGCTGGGCTGGGAGCTGCTTTGAGCACAGAGCTCCTGCTTGGCTGATGCTCAGCATCTTCCTAGTGATGCTCAGCATAGGAGTAAAGCAGATCTGGGGTTGGGGAGCGTTGTCTGGTTGTTGTGCCGAGAAACTGTTGGGGGCAGGTGGTGATGGGACTGCCTGGATCAGCCCCGGATGGGGAGAGGTTGCTGCTGGGATCCTGTTGTGTCCTAGTTATCATTGCAGACCTTGTAGCTCATGGTCTGGGTCTCCCTGATGGGAGCAGGAGCAGGTCAGGGAGCAGAGGTTTGTGGCAATCGCATCTGGCCCTGGAGCCATCCCAGCAGGCAAGTGGACAGAGTGGATGTGTGTGACTTGCCTGCGTGGAAGCTGGAGAGAGGCTCGTGATCACAAGGGCAGGATAGGACAAGGGGAATGGTTTTTAGCTGGAAGAGGGGAGATTGAGATGAGATGTTGGGAAGAAATGTTTTGCTGTGAGGGTGGGGAAGCCCTGGTCCAGGCTGCCCAAAGAAGTTGTGGCTGCTCCATCCCTGGAGGTGTTCAAGGCCAGGCTGGATGGAGCTTGGAGCCCGTGATCCAGGGAGAGGTGTCCCTGGATGGGCTTTGAGGTCCCTTCCAAACTAAACCATTCCATGATTCCATACCTTGGCCCAGCCCGTGGGGTCTATCCCACCCAGAACTGGGTCCCAGGGCACAGAAGGGGCAGAAAAGCACTGGGAAAAGGGGATTTGAGGGTTGTTCCTTGAGCTGTGCCGCATTCCTGTGTGCCCATGGAGTGGGATCCCATGGAAATACAGAGGTCTTGCAAGACCCTGCCGTTCGAGAGGGAATGGCCTCAAGCTCCGCCAAGGGAGGTTCAGGCTGGATGTCAGGAAAAAATTTTTCACAGAAAGGGTGATTGGTCCCTGGCAGAGGCTGCCCAGGGAGGGGGTTGAGTCCCCTTCCCTGGAGGGGTTTAAGGGACGGGTGGATGAGGCGCTGAGGGACATGGGTTAGTGATTGATGGGAATGGTTGGACTCGATGATCCGATGGGTTTTTTCCAACCTGGTGATTCTATGATTCTAAAACAAATTCACTCCTAAACACCAACAGCTCCGTTTCTTCCTTCTCTGCTTTTATCTGGGGTGTTTCCGCGTGTGTCTGGATGAGATTTAGGGGTGGGAGAGGGGAATGGAGAGGGGCAGCGGGCAGCGTGCCTGTGGACAGCGTGGGCGGCCACGTGACGGGACCTGCTGGGCCATGAATGGGGACGATGCTCCATTCATAAATGCGGGGTTGGGGTTGGGGTTGCTGCGCAGGCGTTGAGCTGGCTCTGCTGGGAATCCCCAGCCTGCTGGAGCTGCTCCTCCCTCTGCCAGAAAATCCCCCTTTAACTCTTTGCTCACGCTCCTTTTTTCTCCGCTGAGCGAAAGCCCTTCTTGGATCAGTGCCTAGGATGTGGTGGTTCTGATCCGCAAGGAGGAGGCAGTGATGCTCAGGGCACAGGGAGGCAAGAGGTGGCTGCATCGCGCTTCTCTGCTCTTTACGAGTTGCAGTGATTCGACAAGGAGGAAAAGTTTTCAGCTGCAAGAGGGGAGATTGAGATGAGATCTTAGGAAGAAATGTTTTTCTGTGAGGGTGGGGAGGCCCTGGCCCAGGTTGCCCAGAGCAGGGGTGGCTGCCCCATCCCTGGAGGGGTTCAAGGCCAGGTTGGATCTTGGGAGGGATAGGAGAAGTTCCCAGCAGTGACAATCCAGGGTCAAATGACTGCTTAATTAATTATTAGAGGTATTTAAAAGGCTTGAACTGAGGTGAGGGGGCTGCCATGCATTGGGGCTGGCTAGGACCCTAGGCCAACAGGACCAAATTCCAGTCTCCCAGCCTGGCTGTGGGTCCTGTTCAGGCTGAACATCAGGAAATTTTTTTTCATGGAAAGGGTCATCGGGCACTGGCAGAGGCTTCCCAGGGAGGGGGTTGAGTCACCTTCCCTGGAGGGGTTTAAGGGACGGGTGGACGAGGTGCTAAGGGACATGGTTTAGTGATTGATGGGAATGGTTGGACTCGATGATCTGATGGGTCTTTTCCAACCTGGTGATTCTGTGATTCTCTTGAGCCACAAGAGGTGTTTGCTGGGCTGGGGCTTGTGTTGCATCCAGTGGGCACCCAGGGTTGGTGTTGACCCCCACCCTTTCCCTGTGTCCCTCCAGAGCAAGCTCCACATGGAGGGTTTCCGCAGCCTGAAAGAGGGCGAAGCAGTTGAGTTCACCTTCAAGAAGTCATCCAAAGGTTTGGAGTCCATCCGGGTGACCGGTCCAGGAGGAGTCTTCTGCATTGGCAGTGAGAGGAGACCCAAGGGCAAGAGCCTCCAGAAACGCAGATCAAAAGGAGACCGGTAAGGGGCAGCCGGGGCATGATCTGAGCCACGCGGGCACCAGGAGCTGCCAGGCTCTGTCCCAGCGCCGGGCTCGGATCCCGCCGGGTGGGCAGCGACCCTTCCTCTGGGAAAGTGGCTTCCTTCGGCAGCTAATGAGTGGCAGATGCAGCTTGGTGGGGAAAGGGCAGCAAACCAGCAGCGAAAGGGCAGAGGTCAGGGACACCCCAGGCGGCCGTTCCCCTCGTGTCAGGGAGCCGAGCTAGGCAGGGGTAATTTTCTCGAAAAGAACCTCTTCCTTGTGGGAAGGAAATGGCTGGACGTCCTGGCAGCATCTCCCATGGTGAGGCTGGAGCCCCAGGGCGAGTTTCTGGCCAGCCCTTCATCCCAGCTCTCCTCTTCATCCTGCCCCTCCTTTCCTCTTCATCCTTCCCCCCCCCCTTCATCTCTCCTCTCCTCTCCTCTCCTCTCTCTCCTCTCCTCTCCTCTCCTCTCCTCTCCTCTCCTCTCCTCTCCTCTCCTCTCCTCTCCTCTCCTCTCCTCTCCTCTCCTCTCCTCTCCTCTCCTCTCCTCTCCTCTCCTCTCCTCTCCTCTCCTCTCCTCTCCTCTCCTCTCCTCTCCTCTCCTCTCCTCTCCTCTCCTCTCCTCTCCTCTCCTCTCCTCTCCTCTCCTCTCCTCTCCTCTCCTCTCCTCTCCTCTCCTCTCCTCTCCTCTCCTCTCCTCTCCTCTCCTCTCCTCTCCTCTCCTCTCCTCTCCTCTCCATCCTGGCTCCTCGAGGATGATCCTGGCTTTCTCAGCAGATGCTGCCCTCCCTATCTGGCCATTTTTATGCTGTTTTTGAAGTTGATTGTAAAGGAACCAAGGGGAAAAGCAAAGAACAAAGCGTTGAGACTGTCCTAAACCAATGCAGGATTTAAAATGGACACGAGGCAGCTCCCTCCACTCACACGACTCTGGTGCAGAGGTGGCACCTGGGGACAAGGCGCTGCAAGCGTGCAGCCGAGAGAGAAGCTGCCTGCGGGGTTGTCCCTGCGCCGGTGGCCACGATCCCTGCAACTGTTCTCCTGGTTGGGGCTGTCAGTTGTGCCATTGCCTGTCCCTGGTGCGTGGTCTGTAATCCTGAGTGCAGGGTCTGTAGGAGCAGGAGTCAGAATCATGATGGTGAAGCCCTTGATGTTGATTTTTGTGCCCCCTCCAGTGCTTGGTTTGGGCACAGGGGTTTGCTGCCATCTCCTGGGTACCCGCAGCACCGCTGAGCCAGCTCCAAACTGGCCACGCTGGAGCTCTGTGAGGACCAAATAGAATCGAAAACTAGAATCAGAGAATCACCAGGTTGGAAAAGACCCACCGGATCATCGAGTCCAACCATTCCCATCAATCACTAAACCATGTCCCCCAGCACCTCGTCCACCCGTCCCTTAAACCCCTCCAGGGAATGTGACTCAACCCCCTCCCTGGGCAGCCTCTGCCAGGGACCAATGACCCTTTCTGTAAAATTTTTTTTTCCTGATGTCCAGCCTGAACCTCCCCTGGCGGAGCTTGAGGCCATTCCCTCTCGTCCTGTCCCCTGTCCCTTGGGAGAAGAGCCCAGCTCCCTCCTCTCCACAACCTCCTTTCAGGTAGTTGGAGAGAGCAATGAGGTCTCCCCTCAGCCTCCTCTTCTCCAGGATAAACACCCCCAGCTCTCTCAGCCGCTCCTCTTGTTCTCCAGCCCCTTCCCCAGCTTCGTTGCTCTTCTCTGGACTCGCTCCAGAGCCTCAACATCCTTCTTGTGGTGAGGGGCCAGAACTGAACACAGGATTCGAGGTGCGGTCTCCCCAGTGCCGAGTCCAGAGGGAGAAGAACCTCCCTGGACCTGCTGGTCACGCCGCGTCTGATACCCTGTGCCACGCATTGTCCCCCAAGGCCCTGACCCCACATCCCCACAGCGACTGAGCCATTTTAAGCCCAGCCCTGGCAGTGAAGCCAGATGATTCCCAGGTGCGGCCCCAGCACCTCATTTTATTTCTCCTCCTTGAATGTTGTGAGAGAAGCGGTGGCTGCTCCATCCCTGGAGGGGTTCAAGGCCAGGTTGGATGGGGCTTGGAGCCCCTGATCCAGTGGGAGGTGTCCCTGCCCATGGCATGGGGTGGGACTGGATGGGTTTTGAGGTCCCTTCCAACCCAAGCTTTTTCTAGGATTCTATTGATTCCATGACCCTCTCTCCTCCCCACCTCGCAGATGCTACAACTGCGGCGGGCTGGACCACCACGCCAAGGAGTGCAAACTCCCACCGCAGCCCAAGAAATGCCACTTCTGCCAGAGCATCAGCCACATGGTCGCCAACTGCCCCGCGAAAGCACAGCAGTCGCCCAGCTCCCAGGGCAAACCTGCCTACTTCCGAGAGGAGGAGGACATGCACAGCCCGGCCCTCCTCCCCGAGACGCGGGAATGATGGTGGGTGGCAGGGAAGGGGGGGCTTCCACCGGAATGAAAAAGGCTTTGGCAAGGCGACAGGCGGGCGCGGGGGCTCGGAGGAGGGAGGGCAGGGGGAAGGGCTGGGGAGGGAGGACAGCAGCGCTAACGCCAGGGACCTGGTGTCCCTGAACACCTTTTTCTCCTCTTCCCAGCCTGGGGGAACCCTGCTTTAATCAGGAGGGCTCGTTCCAAAACCAGGGAGAGGCAGCACCCAGCGCCTCTTCCAGCTAAAATTGAACACGTATTCGATTCATCTTCATTTTCTTCCAAAACGAAGCCAGTCAGTCTGGGAGGAAGAGCAGAGAAGCCACATCTCAGGGAAGAGCTCGGGGCTCCTTGTTCTCCCAAGCTCCAAACGGGCTCTGGCACAGCCTGGGTGAGCTACAGGGTGCTTGTTCTTAGAATAGAATCGTAGAATAACCAGGTTGGAAGAGACCCACCGGATCATCGAGTCCAACCATTCCTATCAACCACCCCTATTCTTACCCCGCTCCATTCTTCTCTGCCCCGAGGAGGGAAGGTGACGGGGGAAGGCTGGCTGCAGGGTGCTGGGGACACGCCGTGGGCTGGCCCCATGGGTCCCTCTGCTCCCTCGCAAGCCGCTGTAAGGATTTGCAGTTCTTCCTTGGATGTCCCATTGCTGAAACCAGCAGAGCCCACATTTGGGCTCAGTCTGGAAGGAATTGGGGCATCTCTCCTGGCTGAGGTATCGCTCGCTGCCTGCTCATGGGCTTTGGGTCAAAAGAACAACTCTTTCCCCCACCCTATACTTGAGCTTTCCCAAATGCCAGTCCGGAGAGCACGAGGTGTTCCATGCAGCCAGCTCTTCCCTTCTAAGGCTTCTCCTCACCCCCAAAATGCAGAGCTGGGGAGCAGGAGGGCATCACACAGCGGGAACACTTTTTTCCTTAAGCCTTGGGCATTGGGCGCTGGGCAGAGGCAGCCCCTGGGGGTGTTTCCTTTGGAGGCTCCATATGGAACCCACCCAGGGGTCACTCACTGGGTCTTTCCATGGGCTCTGGACCAAACTCACACAGGACAACAATTCACCTCTGCTCTTTCTGCCCATCCCACGCTGCGGAAACTCCTGGCTCCTAGGCTGAGCCTCGCCGAGGGCAGAGAAAAAGGGCTCCCCAGGTCATTAATAGCTGCTGTTCTCCCTCCTCACTGCCCCCTCCTCGAGTCTTGCCTTTATTTATTGGCCCTGGTGGAGGGTCCTTCTCCCGGGGCAGCCTCCCCGTCCGTGCCGAAGCCAACGCCGAGTGAAACCTGCACTAGGACGTGCGTGAATGACGTATCTTTGGGTTTGTGTCGTCTTTGTTTTGGGTTTTTTTTTTTTTGGTTTTTTTTAAAATATAAATATTCTGGGTTTGTATTTTTGTATATTTTAATCTTTAAGGAAGAAAAAAAAAAAAAGAAAAAAAAAAAAAGAGAGAGAAAGGACATAATTCCTGCAATTTATTCTCAGGTATTCAAGAAATCTCAGGGATAAAATGCCTCTGTAGCCCAGTGCTAGACAGAGAGGAGGGATTTTTAACAGCACAAAGACATGACCAAGTTTGTATTGGAAGTGTAGATCTACCTCACTGGATGTTTGCCAGGTGGATTGATGTGTTGTCGAGATTTTAAGTTGTGGTTTTTGGTATGTATGGGGTTTGTTTTTCTTTTTTTTTTTTAACTGTATTTTCATAGACTCTCTTTCCCTTCCCTGCTGGACTGAGGAGGAATTCGGGTCCGTAGATCCATGTAGGGGACGGAGGAGCCAGGCAGGGAACAGCTGCTAGAGCCCACGTTGGCTCCCCAGTTCCAGATTTCCTCCCAGCCTGGTGGCTTTTGAGGACTGTCCTCCTTTTCTCTCTCCTGTTGACACTCACATATTCCCTCCCGGCCATCCCAACGGGAACACTCCAGTCTCCCCTGTGCCCGAGTCTTCCCTTCCATCTCCCATGGGTTGGGATGTCACGCAGGCTCCCAGCAGGCTGGGGCTGTGTAGCTGGGGTTTGGAAAGCTAGGATGGGGTTTGGAAAGCTAGGATGGGGTTGGAAAGCTAGGATGGGGTTGGAAAGCTAGGATGGGGGTCAGAAAGCTAGGATGGGGTTTGGAAAGCTAGGATGGGGTTGGAAAGCTAGGATGGGGTTGGAAAGCTAGGATGGGGGTCGGAAAGCTAGGATGGGGGTTGGAAAGCTAGGATGGGGTTGGAAAGCTAGGATGGGGGTCGGAAAGCTAGGATGGGGGTTGGAAAGTTAGGATGGGAGTTGGAAGCTAGGATGGGGTTGGAAAGCTAGGATGGGGGTGGAAAGCTAGGATGGGGGTTGGAAAGCTAGGATGGGGTTGGAAAGCTAGGATGGGGGTCGGAAAGCTAGGATGGGGTTTGGAAAGCTAGGATGGGAGTTGGAAAGCCAGGATGGGGGTTGGAAAGCTAGGATGGGAGTTGGAAAGCTAGGATGGGAGTTGGAAAGTTAGGATGGGAGTTGGAAGCTAGGATGGGGTTGGAAAGCTAGGATGGGGGTCGGAAAGCTAGGATGGGAGTTGGAAAGCTAGGATGGGGTTGGAAAGCTAGGATGGGGGTCGGAAAGCTAGGATGGGAGTTGGAAAGCCAGGATGGGGGTTGGAAAGCTAGGATGGGAGTTGGAAAGTTAGGATGGGGGTCAGAAAGCTAGGATGGGGTTTGGAAAACTAGGATGGGGGTTGGTAAGCTAGGATGGGTGTCGGAAAGCTAGGATGGGGGTTGGAAAGCTAGGATGGGGGTCGGAAAGCTAGGATGGGGTTGGAAAGCTAGGATGGGGGTTGGAAAACTAGGATGGGGGTTGGAAAGCTAGGGTGGGGGTGGAAAGCTAGGATGGGGTGGAAAGCTAGGATGGGGGTTGGAAAGCTAGGATGGGGTTTGGAAAGCTAGGATGGGGTTGGAAAGCTAGGATGGGGTTTGGAAAGCTAGGATGGGGTTGGAAAGCTAGGATGGGGGTCAGAAAGCTAGGATGGGGGTCAGAAAGCTAGGATGGGGTTTGGAAAGCTAGGATGGGGTTGGAAAGCTAGGATGGGGTTGGAAAGCTAGGATGGGGTTGGAAAGCTAGGATGGGGGTCGGAAAGCTAGGATGGGGGTTGCAAAGCTAGGATGGGGTTGGAAAGCTAGGATGGGGGTCGGAAAGCTAGGATGGGGGTTGGAAAGCTAGGATGGGGTTGGAAAGCTAGGATGGGGGTGGAAAGCTAGGATGGGGGTTGGAAAGCTAGGATGGGGTTGGAAAGCTAGGATGGGGGTCGGAAAGCTAGGATGGGGTTTGGAAAGCTAGGATGGGGGTCGGAAAGCCAGGATGGGGGTTGGAAAGCTAGGATGGGGTTTGGAAAACTAGGATGGGGGTTGGAAAGCTAGGATGGGTGTCGGAAAGCTAGGATGGGAGTTGGAAAGTTAGGATGGGGGTCAGAAAGCTAGGATGGGGTTTGGAAAACTAGGATGGGGGTTGGAAAGCTAGGATGGGGGTCGGAAAGCTAGGATGGGGGTTGGAAAGCTAGGATGGGGGTCGGAAAGCTAGGATGGGGTTGGAAAGCTAGGATGGGGGTTGGAAAACTAGGATGGGGGTTGGAAAGCTAGGGTGGGGGTGGAAAGCTAGGATGGGGTGGAAAGCTAGGATGGGGGTTGGAAAGCTAGGATGGGGGTTGGAAAACTAGGATGGGGGTTGGAAAGTTAGGATGGGGGTTGGAAAGCTAGGATGGGGTTGGAAAGCTAGGATGGGGGTCGGAAAGCTAGGATGGGGGTCCCAGCCCGTTCAAGGAGCTGACAATAGCCAGGGAGGCTGGTGGAGGATGGCAGGGTTTCCCCAGTCCCTGGCTGGCTGTGACCCTACTGGAACGAGGAACCTGATCCCAAGGTGGATTTAAGTTCAAGGGAGGTTCAACTGCTCCATCTTTCTTCTCCCTTCTTGGCTTCCCCCAGCTGCTGGTTTATGATGGCGTGGGGAGACTCTGGATCCATGTGGTTTTGAGGGAGACTCCAGATCCCCAGTTTTGGGGTGTTAACACTCCACTTTGCATCCTAGGGGATGGCTGGAGCCTTCCCAGGGAAGCGATTCCACTGTGCCGGCATGTCAGGACGTGGGTACGGCTTCTGCTAGTTTTAGGTAGCGATAGGTTTAGATGTAGAGCAGGGCTGGAACTGATGGGGAGCAGCTCCTCCATCCAGCTGGGATCACCAGAGGGATTTGCTGAGGCTGCTGGACCCCTCTGAGACTTTATTTTGTCTCAGGGCAGGGATGGAGAGCAGCTCCCTGGCTGCCTGCCCTCCTCCCGTAGTGTTTGAGGTGAGGTGGTGGTTTCTTCTCAGGAGGGCGTGGGGGAAGGACTTTTAGTTCACGGCTAGCAACGGGATCTGTACAAAACTACTTCAGGAAAATTGTCTCAACGGGGTAAATGCAATAGAGCGCACTGGGCTGCACGTCTCAGCCTGAGCCTCGGCACCTCAGTTGTGCCAGGGAAAACCCGCTGCCCCCCTAATTCTTTTATCTGTCTGGAAATATTGTGTAGGACCTTTCCCCCTGACCTCCCAGCTTAATGGTTTGGTGCTTTTTCTGCTAGGTGTCTAGTGTGTGTAAATACCTCTGTAAATCTTCTTTCTCTCAGTATTCTCCTTGATTATTGTTTACAAAAGTAAGAGGGAAAAATGAAAAAAAAAAAAAAATAATAGCCAAAGCATCCTAATAGGTTACGGACCAGGGAGACGGGATCTTCTCTGCGTACTCTGCCTTGCAACTCAGCGTGGGGATATGAGCTCTGTAACCATCCGTGTCCTAGGCTAAAGCAAAGAGAAAAACGGCTTAGAGAATCACTCAGGTTTCTCCCGGCACCGGGATCCAAGAAAACAGGGATTTTTAATCTGTAAATGGGAGCCACCTTGGAGAAGATGGGCTGGATTGGCATCTTCTCCTTGTGGTTCTTCCCGTATCTTGATAATAATGAACTTGAATTGCTGCATCGTCACCCCCCCGCCCACGCTCGGCTCGCGGGGCTCTATGCATTAGGGGACAGCGGATCCCGCTCAGGGTCCTGCTCCAACAGGAGCTTGAATGTACAAGGAGAAGCTGTCCCTGGCGCCAAGGCCTGGAGACACACGATTGTCTAGGAGGAGACAGACGAATGTAATCCATGTTTACTGCTAGCAACCAAAGCTTGTTTGTGTCAGTGAGTTTTTATGAAGTGGGTGGGAGGGAGGGGGTAACTGGGGGGGCTTCCCAAAGAGATTTCCTGCTGGAATCCCTGCAGCGAGATCCCCAGTTCCCATTGCTGCAGGTTTTTCCCCCTCCTTTCATGTTGTTTTCTTTTTTTTTTTTTATTTTTGTACCAACTATGTAAAATGTGCTTTGTTTTTCTTCTAATAAAGACCATGGGCAATGGCTGCCGGTGATGTCCTGTGTGCAGTTCCTCTTCTCAGCTCAGTTGAAATGAGTGTTGCCTGGGTGGAGGGGGGGCTGAGCTGGGAACTGAGGTCCCCTGGGGCTGTCTGGACCCCCAAAACTGCCCCAGCCCCTTCAACACCCTGCAGCCCCTAAAAACCACCCCAGCCCCTTCAACACCCTGCAGCCCCTAAAAACCACCCCAGCCCCCTCATCACCCTGCAGCCCCCCATAACTGCCCCAGCTCCACCATCACCCCACATCCCCCTATAACCTCTCCAGCCCCACTATCTCCCTGCAGCCCCACATAATCTCCTCAGCCCCTCTATCGCCCTGCACCCCCCAATAACCACCCCAGCCTCACTATTAACCTGTAGCCCCCCCTTAACTGCCCCAGCCCTACCATCGCCCTACACGTCCCCAAAACCACCCCAGTTTCTCCCTCTCCCTGCAGCCCTCACAATTGTCCCAGCCCCCACAACTGCCCCAGTCCCTCCATCTCCCTGCAGCCCCCCCATAACCACCCCAGCCCCAATATTGCCCTGTAGCCCCCCTAATCGCCCCAGCCCCACCATTGCCCTACACCCCCATAACCGCTCCAGTCCCTCCATCTCCCTGCAGCCCCCCACAACTGCCCCACCCCACTATCACCCTGCAGCCTCTCATAACCTCCCCAGCCCCCCATCACCTTGCGGCCCCCTCATAACCTCCTCAGCCCCTCCATTACCCTGCAGCCTCCATAACTATACCAGCCCTTCCATAACTCTGCAGCCCCCCATAGCTGCCCCAGCCCCATCACCCTGCAGCCCCCATAACCTCCCCAGCCCCCCATCACCTTGCAGCCCCCCGTAGCTGCTCCAGCCCCACTATCACCCTGCAGCCCCCCATAACCTCCTCAGCCCCACTATTACCCTGCAGCCTCCCATAACCTCCCTAGCCCCACTATCACCCTGCAGCCCCGAATAACCTCCCCAGCCCCCCATAGGCGCCCCAGCCCCATTATCAACCTGCAGCCTCCATAACCTCCCCAGCCCCACTATCACCCTGCAGCCCCCCATAACCTCCCCAGCCCCCCAATAGCTGCCCCAGCCCCACTATCACCCTGCAGCCCCCATAACCTCCCCAGCCCCCCATAGCTGCCCCAGCCCCACTATCACCCTGCAGCCCCCCATAACCTCCCCAGCCCCCCAATAGCTGCCCCAGCCCCACTATCACCCTGCAGCCCCCCATAACCTCCCCAGCCCCCCATAGCTGCCCCAGCCCCACTATCACCCTGCAGCCCCCCATAACCTCCCCAGCCCCACTATCACCCTGCAGCCCCCCATAACCTCCCCAGCCTCCCATAGCTGCCCCAGCCCCACTATCACCCTGCAGCCCCCCATAACCTCCCCAGCCCCCTATAGCTGCCCCAGCCCCACTATCACCCTGCAGCCCCCCATAACCTCCCCAGCCCCACTATCACCCTGCAGCCCCCCATAACCTCCCCAGCCCCCCATAGCTGCCCCAGCCCCACTATCACCCTGCAGCCCCCCCTAACCTCCCCAGCCCCACTATCACCCTGCAGCCCCCCATAATCTCCCCAGCCTCCCATAGCTGCCCCAGCCCCACTATCACCCTGCAGCCCCCCTAACCTCCCCAGCCCCACTATCACCCCGCAGCCCCCATAACCTTCCCAGCCCCACTATCACCCCGCAGCCCCCATAACCTTCCCAGCCCCCCGTAGCTGCCCCAGCCCCACTATCACCCTACAGGCCCCATAACCACCTCAGTCCCTCCACCCCCCATAACCCCCCGGCCCCTCCCTGGTCGCGCGGCGATGACGTCAGCGGAAGGACGCGTCACGGTCCGTGAGGGCTGAGGCGGTGCCGCCCGGCGAGGGGAAGGGAGCGGTAACGGGGAGCGGTAACGGGGAGCGGAGCGGGGCAGGGCAGCCCGGCGGGGCACCCCTCGAGGCTTGGGGTGGGTTGGGGTTTCTCCTTCCTCCCAGTCTCCCTCGCCGCCCCCATCCCGGAGCCGGGGGTGGAGGCTCTCAGGGCTGGTCGGGGCGGTTCGGGTGTTCTCGGGTGTCCTTCTCCCCCCAGTCCGGAGCTGTCAGGGGGTCCCGGCCTTCTTGGGTGGGGAACACGCACCCGGGAGCCCCATGTGGCGCTCTGGGATCCCCAGCATAAGGACAGGGAGGTGTTGGAGCGAGTCCGGAGGAGGCCACGGGGATGATGCGGGGGCTGTAGCACCTCCTGTATGAGGCCAGGCTGAGAGATTTGGGGTTGTTCACCTCAGAGAAGAGAAGGCTCTGGGGAGACCTTAGAGCAGCTTCTAGAGCTGAAAGGGGCTCCAGGAAAGCTGGGGAGGGGCTTTTGATCCGGGGGGCAGGGAGAGGACAAAGGGGAATGGTTTTCAGCTGCAAGAGGAGAGATTGAGATGAGATCTTAGGGAGAAATGTTTTGCTGTGAGGGTGGGGAGGCCCTGGCCCAGCTTGTCCAGAGCAGGGGTGGCTGCCCCATCCCTGGAGGGGTTCAAGGCCAGGTTGAATGGGGCTCGGAGCCCCTGATCCAGTGGGAGGTGTCCCTGCCCATAGGGCTGGAACTGGGGGGGCTTTGAGGTCCTTTCAAACCCAAACCATTCCATGATTCTATGATTTTTTTCCTGGGTAGAGACAAGGGGCTACATTGTGAAGGTTGTTTTTTAAGGGGACTGTGTAAAATCCTGTGTAAAAGATCAGTTGCAGTTAGCAGCCAAAGATGGCATTGGAGGAGGGTGTGTCTTCAGCCTGAGTGATTCAAGAGGAGCATTAGGAGCTCCGAATAGAGCCTGAGGTTCAGTAGTTCCTTGTCTCTATGTTTTGTGGCTCCATCTGTGGCTTTCCCCTTCCTGAGGAAAGAGGAAAATTAATACAGTCAGCGTAATTTGAATCTGCTTTGATTCCTGAATGAGTCCTGGGAGAGGGGGTGGTGGATCTGGACCTCGCATTGTTCCAGGGGAGGTTTAGATTGGACATTAGGGAAAATTTCTTTACTGAAAGAGTGGTGAAGCCCTGGCAGAGGCTGCCCAGGGCAGTGGTGGAGTCTCCATCCCTGGAGGGGTTCAGAAAGCGTTTGGCTGTGGCACTTTGGGACCTGGTTTAGCAAGCACAGTGGTGTCGCGCTGATGGTTGAACTGGATGAGATGAGATGTATTTTTCAACCTCAATGATTCTGTGATTCTGTTGCCCCCATAGCTCTGTCTTCATAGCTGCTCTGCCTGCATCTCTCAGGGTTCCTAGCTGAGAGAGTTGAAGATTAAGGTGGAATTTCAATAAGCTCTGGTATTTTCTTACCCCAAAGCAGATCTTAGTACTTGGATGTGGTAGAAACATTGATATTTTTATAACCCAGAGGCTAAAGTTCTCTGCTTGTGAAGGAAAAGCAGTGTCAGTGGGGAGACCAGTGCTGGGTAGGTGGTGATATACATGGCTATTTCAGTTGAAGGGTTTCCAGCAGCTCCAGCACAAAAGCACTGAAGGTCAATTTGTGCTGCTGCCACCCTTGACTTGCCTGGCAGCAGCCCAAATTATGGATCTGCAGATTGCAGACCCTCGTTTTTCCCAGGTGATCGTTTGTAGCATTGCTTTGGACTCCAACATAATCTTCTGTACATCTAACCCTTTTATTTTTGTCTTCCTATTGGAAAAGAAAAGGAGCTGTCAGTAAGAGATGTCGTGGATCAGAGAAGGCGAGCTGACCATTATAGAGAGATTTTGTGCCAGCATCATTAAGGTAAGGGATGAATTTTGTTACCTGTAGTAAAGAATTGGCAGGTTCATCGAGGTTTGGAGTGGAACTATCTCTTTGACTGCTCCAGAGGGATAGTGTTGCTAGCTGGGTGCATATTAATATTAATGCTGGCACTGGATGTACTTCCCTAAACAGCACCTGGGATGGAAAATTACTTAAGCTCAGTCTTGCAAATGAGCGAGACTGGAGGCAGCGTTTGCCAGTAATGAGCTTGCACTCCCAGGATTCCACGTTTTCTGCCCTTGCTGATGAAGGCAGGGCATGCGAAGGAGGTAGAGAAGCGAGATGGTCAGATAATGAGTCTGAGAAATGAAACTGCTTAGAATAATAACTCACCAGTTCCAGAAAAATCCTGCCCTTGCTCGACAGAGTCCTGAGGCTGGTGATGCCGTCTTCCTCGTGAGAGAGTCTGTGCAGACCAGATGTAGTCAGTGGAAAGGAATACTCCTCTTAAGTGGCTGTTTGCTTTCAGTTCTGTCATGTTCTTATTTTCTAGGCAGGTCCGATGCCCAAGCATGTTGCCTTCATCATGGATGGCAATCGCCGTTATGCCCGCAAGTGCCACGTGGAGAGACAGGAGGGGCATTCGCAAGGCTTCGATAAGCTGGCACAGGTGGGGAGGATATTTGCTGTGTGTTTAGACCTTGAGCCGTGCCCACCAGCTGACTTGTTCACTGCTTGGCTTGTAGTGGGTTTCTTTTCTCCACAGGAGTGAGTCCTGTGCTTGGAGCTCATGTTTGTCATCAGGATTTCAGCTTCAGCTCCTGCCTCTCTTGTTATCGTGCAGCCATTCTAATCACATATGCTGTTCCCCTCTGTTTTGCACTTGCTGAAATATCTGCCTTGCAGAACTTGAAGCTTTTAATTCTGTGAAGCAGGTTAAATTTCTTTGAAAAAGTTAGGGCGTTTTGTAATTTGTGGTATTATCTACAAGAAGTGTTTTCGCTGTCTGGATCAGTCCCATATCTTGTGGTTTTGCATCCTTAAATAGTGATGTTTTCATCCTGTTCTTTAAGATGTATCTGAAGTTCTCATTGAGCATGTTTCATTGTCGGTTCTTTTGGTGCTGTCTGAGCACAGTGGGAAATAACAGGAAGGTTTTAGCAGTGGAGAAGCTGGATCTTGCTGACCCAACTGTGTCTCCTTACCCAACTTGTGATTTCCATTCTATTTTGCCTCCTTGCAGACACTGCGATGGTGCTTAAACCTGGGCATTCGGGAGGTCACTGTGTACGCCTTTAGCATTGAGAACTTCAAACGTTCCAAGGAGGAGGTGGATGGACTAATGGATCTGGCAAGACAGAAATTCAGCCGCCTACTGGAAGAACAGTAAGAATCCTCTCATGTCTGAATCCCAAAGGGTAGAACTAAACCAGAACATGATTAAGAGGTGTTACAGGGACATTGGAAGTTGTGGAAATGGTTTAAATGAAGGAAGGTGTTCTTTCCCTCCAGCTGGATATTTGTGTGGAGGGGCTTTGCTGACCTGGATGGGATGTCCAGCTCTTGAGCACATACAGACCCCAAGCACCGTGCATTTGTGTCTGTGTTACTGCTTACTGTGCTGCCACAGTCCCATCCGAACAGGGGGTTCAGTCAGTAGAGCTTTCAGGTGAGCCCAGCACCTTTAGAAATCCCTGCTTAGCATGAGCGTGCTGGATGCCTTTGCTTTCCTGAAATGTCAAAGCCTTCTCTTAAGTTCTGTGTCGGTGTGCGTGGCAGATCAGAGTTATGCTCGGCAGGTTGGGGCTTCTACACGTGGGCACACGGTGTCTTAAGTTACCTGTTGGAGAACTAGTTCATGTAAACTGGTGCAACTGGAGTGAGCAGAGAGGCTGTTACAGTGCCCTGTCACCCGGTAGCTGAGGGTTTGTGTGTGTTTCTCTGTGCTTGCCTGGTGGTGCACAGAAAAGGTGCTTAACCCAGCTGAAGTAAATTCGAAAGCCAATAAAAGGGATGCAGCTGGGAGAGAAGGAGGGAGAGGTTGGTATGTGTGCACGCCTGTAGGAGTTGGGGAGATCAGGGCTCTCTAATGTCTGCAGTACTCTGTGGTTTGGAGGCTGTTCCCTGGATCATACCCGAGGATGAGGTCTGGAGGAGTTTGTACCACCAGACAGGCAGCACCAGGAGCCTGTAGGATCCCACAAGGTGTCCTCTCTGCTCAGAGTGACGCTACAGCAGGCACGGATGATTTTCTGTCTCGCCTGATGTTCCCTCCACTACTCCCATCCCACCCCATCCCTTTAACCTTCCCTTAGAGCAGAAGCAGTTGTGCTGCTCTGTGAGTGACCATTAGTCATCTTAAATTTTGGTTGTTAGTGATGCCCAGAGGCTGTGGTTGTATTCTAAGCATTCCTTATGGAATTTCATAACTGTACATAGGAAAGCCTAATCTGTGATCATTTTCTAGTCCTTGGGTTATGTCTGTACCTCAGGAACTTGTGTGGGGGACAATCAGTTTCCCTTTGTGGAATGGTTTGGGGTGATCCAATCTAAACCAGCTTTCAACACTGGAAAAACATGTGGTCATTTTACCTTTTTCTAATTCTCAGTTTTGCTGAAGCTGTGCTGGCTCCCTACCTGTTTTCATTTAGTTGATGTGGCACGAGGCAAACACAGCTCATGTGCAGCAGAGGTTGATCTGTTTTCTGTAGTCCTCACTCTTGTTGTTGGGTGTAGGGAGAACTTGAAGAAGCACGGCGTGTGTATCCGTGTCCTTGGGGACCTACCGCTTCTGCCCTTGGATATTCAGGAGCTGATAGCCCAAGCTGTGCTGGCGACTAGGAACTACAACAAGTAAGTAACAAACAGTTTAAAGTAGCTGACACCTCGTGCCTTCCTCCTCTGCCTGAAGGCTGAGACTTGGCAGACACACTGCGCTTTTATTTATACTTTGTCCTAGAAGCACGCAACTGTTGTGGATATTCTTCTCTCTGTCATCTGCTGGACCTTCCTTAGGTGAGCCTTTCATGTATTTCTCCTCTTTTCAGATGCTTTCTAAATGTCTGCTTTGCGTACACTTCGAGACATGAAATCAGCAATGCTGTCAGGGAGATGGCGTGGGGGGTGGAGCAAGGACTGCTCAAACCCAGGTAACTCTTCTCTTGCTGCATGAGCCTCCAAAGATGAAGACTGCCTACCTTACCTCCTACACTTCACTAATAACCTCTCAGAAGCCAAGTGGCTTTTAAATAGTTCTCGTTAAACCAGTATGACTGGAACAAATGACTTGAAGTTACTATGCAATGTTTGGGTTTTATTATTTCAGCTACCATGGCGATAGATACACAACCAAGATAGAAGAGAAATTGGGTCTGTGTCTTAAGTTGGTTTAAATGTGAAGGCAGATTTTTATGCCACAACAATTGGCTGCTTGGCTGGCAGTCTTAGCTATGAGGTCAAACAACAGATGAATCACAAGTACTGAACTGTTCCTCCACCCTGGAGGAGATGGAGTAGTTAGCTCGCTGCTCCTGATGGAAGTCCTTGCAGTCTGATTCTGCCACTATATTATGTTTCAAAGAGCATTAGGGGGATGCTCTGGGGGCTGAAAGAGCATTTGAAACAGCCTATGGAGCAGACAGGAATGTCCATCGGAAGCGAGTTGATGACTGGCTGTGGTACAGCTCCACCAGCCAGTATTAATTTGCAGTCCCGTGTTTATAAAACTCCTCAACAATTCTGATTGAGTAGTTGGGTCAGGAAAGCGATCTTAATGAGTTGCGTCTTTTTTTCTTAGCGATGTGTCTGAATCGTTGCTTGATCAGTGTCTGTATACCAACAACTCCCCTGACCCAGACCTCCTGATTCGAACATCCGGAGAGGTCCGGTTGAGCGATTTCTTACTCTGGCAGGTAAAGTCTTTTTCTCCTTTAAATATTCCATTTCCTCAGAGTGCGTTCTGCTGACTCAAGGCGTGAGCTGACATGAGGGCTCTTAAACTCCCTCTGCCAGGGGGTGGGTGACTTCTTGGATAGGACTGAGCATGGGGGCACTTCTGAGGAATCAGTTTCTTGCATTTCTGTGATTGCCTAAAATACCTTGCAGCACAAATCTGAGATTGTATCATCCCAAAAACATTAGTTAGTCTCTCTGACAGAAGGAAATTATGAATTGCTCATCCTTTTGGACCTCTTCTCACATTTAGGTAATTCCTGGTTTGATTGGCAGTTTCTTGTCTTTGATTAATTAAACCTGGCAACATGTTTCCTGGGATAAGGAAATCCCAGGAGGGATTTCGAGATTCCTGGGAGAGGTGTTTGTTCCCCATCAGCTGTAGGTAGTGAAGGTGTAACCCTACAACATGCATGTAATGCCTGACTTGTTTCAGTTGCAGAAGTGTATTTGACTTTCATAATGAAACCAGACCCTGCAAGACAAGTTCTAAAGATGGCAAAATCACATCAGCGTGACTGATCATTAAGGCTGGAAAAGAGAAGGCTCCAGGGAGACCTCAGAGCAGCTTCCAGTACTGAAAGAGGGAGCAGGAAAGCTGGGGAGGGGCTCTTGGTCAGGGAGTGCAGGGATAGGATATGGGGGAATGGTTTTCAGCTGCAAGAGGGGAGATTGATATGAGATCTTAGGAAGAAATGTTTTGCTGTGAGGGTGAGGAGGCCCTGACCCAGTTTGCCCAGGGAAGCCGTGGCTGCCCCATCTCTGGAGGGGTTCAAGACCAGGTTGGATGGGGCTTGGAGCCCCTGATCCAGTGGGAGGTGTCCCTGCCTGTGGCAGGGGTGTAGAACTAGGTGGGCTTTGAGGTCCTTTCCAACTCAAAATGTCCTGTGATTCTGGGACCAGGCTGCTAAGCAAAAACATAGTAAGTTCTTAACGCATATAAAGTTCATATATTTGCAGTTTCAGTATCCAAAGCTGCTTTCATTTCTCTTTCTCCTGTGGAAGGCGATGTTGACTTGTTCATAAGATAAACTTCGGCAAACATTTGATTTGAGCTGTTTAACTTTTGTTTTATGCTTGCAATTTGGAGCCAAACCCCACTTGCCTTTAAGCAACCACATCAAATGTTCCTATTTCAACTTATTTATTTGGCAAGCTCCCAGAAGTTGTTTGGCCTGAGCTGCGGTTGCCTACCAAGGCAGCTCCCTCTCCTCACTGTATTTTTGGGCACAGCCGTACCCCGGATGGGTGTCAATGCTGCAAATTAACGTTGTGCTTGCTCCTTTGAGGGGCTCAACGACAAAAATAGGTTTTAATGCGAATTTTGCATCTTCCAGCTCTAGAATATTAGAATTGAATCATAGAATCATTTGGCTGGTAAAGAGCTTTGATATCGAGTACAAATTGTTGGTGCACATCTCCTGGATTCATTAAGCACTTCAAAGGCCGTAAGTGGGCAACAAGGAGTGTCACGAGATGTCATTTGATGAATGGCTTAAATGTCATGTCCTGTTCATCTGTTATTCTCTTTACTCAGCTTTTGCTGGTCCACTGTTGCTATTTTAGTTTTATTATATGTCTGTGATTCTTAAGCTATTAAAAATACCTCTTTGAAGACCAACAAAGAAAGGATTCTAATGATATCTTTGCAGGAATGAGTGACTAGTGTCCCAGCATTAACAACTAATTAGAGTCTACACTGTGCAATTTCAACTCTCGTGGCTGGTATTTCATTTGAACTGTAATAGAAACTGATAACACAGCCTAGGTAAAAATCTTTGTGGGTGAACTGGCATAGTTTGACCAAAAGAGCTGCATCTTGATGGCTTTTCCTTTGCTGGATGATTGAATTGTTGGTGATCTTGCTCTCTGCAGACATCCCATTCATGCCTGGTGTTTCAATCAGTCTTGTGGCCGGAATATTCTTTTTGGAACTTATGTGAGGCTATCCTTCGGTTCCAGATGAACTACAGTGCTTTGCAGGTAAGGCAGCCTTAGGAAGACAAAAGCTCAGCACAGCAACGTGCTGGAGATCAGGTGAGAATCTGCAGAGTAGGAACAGAGGAATCGTTCTTTTGGTACAGTTAGTTGAGATCTTGTTTCAGTAGCCACTAATGCTAGATGTGTTGCTTCTCCTGTACCCGTGTGGCTTGTTACAACATCGTAGCAGATGGCCAGACTCTTCGGCTTTCAGGAATATCTAAAGTATGTGATGTCACCAGTGTCTCTACTGCTCGTTGCTCATTCCACCATCTGGAAGTGTCTGTCCCACCCCTCAGCTGGCAGAAAAAGTGAGCACTCCTGACCTGTGACAGGGCAAAATCAACCAGTTTAACTCAAACCGCTTAATCTGGCTTGAAGCAAAGGCTGCAGGGCTCACTCTGGAATGAGCAGCAAGAATTTGCATGCTCTTACTCTACTGTTCATTTTAAGGTTGTAACAATTGGTTTAAAGTTTCCTTTCTGGGAGCTGAAGTGAGGCAGCCTGGTCCTTGAGACCTCTTAGGGGTTCAGCTGTGCCTACTGAAGAGATTGTTCCTCTTGTCTTAGATCTGTTGTTATGAGTTCTCCCTGACCTGCCTCAGATAAACCTGCCTAATTTAGCAGTGACTTGGTAATCTGGCTATTTTTAAACAAACAAGTCTGGGAGCTGAGGTTCTTGATGGGCAAATCTGGGGGGCAGCAGTAACTGGCAGGACGAGGAACTCTGTGTGCTGTTACCTCCACCATATCTAGTTGCTGAGAGTGTCTGTTCCTTAATTATTAGGTCCTCTTTTTTTTAAAGTTGGGTGTTATACTGCCCTTTTCTACCTTAGGGACCTTGCTCACCTGACAGTTGTCAAAGAGATCATAGATAAACCTCGTTGTGGTTGTGGGTGAATTTAATAGGGTCCAGTCAACCTGGAAGCATGCAAGTTCTCCATGTCCTTAACCTCTTCTATTCCCATTTCTGTCCTTTCCAATTCATTGTATTAATACCACTAATGGCAGTTCACCTTCTGCATGATAGGGAAAGCAAAAAAGGCAGTAGTGTTTGTCATTGACATTAGCTTTGCCTCTGCCTTGAACAGTAGGGTCACTGTTCTGATTTTTTGCTGCTTCCTGGTGGGTAACAAATGCTGCTTCTGTTCCTAGCGAGCCTCAGCTTTTCTTAGTTCATTTTCGTGCCTCTATGTGCTCTTGCTGTGCCATTACCAAGGTTTTCTTATCATCCAGATTTGTTCTTTGACCAGTTTTCTTGCTGGAAGACCCACTTTGCAGCACGTAAGGCTACTCTTTTTTTTTATTTTTTTTTTTCCAAGGGATGCAGCCCAATTGTGCAGAAGGGAGGACTTCTTGCTTAAAGGAACTACCAAGGTTTAGGAGCTGGTTGTTTTGCAGTTGAAATACGTGATCTTGAAAGCTGAAACTAACTGGAGCTCTTGAAACGAATTGCCTTGATGGAAGGGGTGCTTGTCAGTGAGAATAGTGGGGCTGAGAAGTCAGAATATAGAACAGCAACTGTGGCTGGGATGCTGGTGGTGGGTATGGTGTGGGATAAGCAGAAGGTTTGACAAAGTACAGAATAAGCTTGATTTGGAGGCATTTGACAGAAGATACCCTCCTTCCATCAACTCAAACAGCATCACATTTCATGGCCATCTTCATTTCCTGTTAGGCCCAGGTTGCCCAGAGCAGGGGTGGCTGCCCCATCCCTGGAGGGGTTCAAGGCCAGGTTGGATGGGGCTTGGAGCCCCTGATCCAGCAGGAGGTGTCCCTGCCCATGGCAGGGGTGGGACTGGATGGGCTTCGAGGTCCTTTCCAACCCAGACCACTCTATGATTTTAATTTTCCTTTGTCCGAGAGTGGAAGTCTTACGCTGAACAGGCTGATGATCTTTCCATTTCACATAATCAGAGCTAGAGCAGCGGCGCACTATCAATTCTGTGGGCTTTCTGTAGCTGGGGATATTTCTGCTCTCATTCCCAGCACAACAAAAGCTAATTTACAGTGCCAGAGCAAAGTCTACTGAATTGGGCACAGGGAAATTGTGGTGAAGAGTGAGTCAGGCTCTCATTAGAACAATTATTTCTCCTTGCTTGTTTGAAAGGCCACCGCTTTTTAAGTGTGTTTGTCAGGTTATGTCACAGTGACCAGTTTAACTGTCTTTAAAAACAAAAGCTTAGTATTGCTGCATGCAGATGTGTTTTTGCTTCTGGAGTCTATGATATATGCAATAACAAGAAATCCAAAAAGATGTTCCGCAAAATTATTTTGGGTAACTGGAAGGGTAGGCAAAGATAGCTTCTGCATTTACCTTTCTTCCTCCCTGTCTTGCTGTGTCTCAAGCCAGTATGTTATTAGATCACAGGCATTTGGGAATGCTGAGGCCACTCTTGCTTTTTCCTGAAGCCAATTATCAGCTCAATACCTGATTATCAGCTCAAAGAATTGCCCCATAAATCATTTTTCCAAATCCCCTAAAACCTTTCAGGTGCTGTGAGAATACAATCAAAGTTTGTGTGATGACACCGGTGAGGACAGCTCGTGTGCACATCTGTGGTTTGAAAGGTCTCTTGTCTGCTCTTCCTCTCCAATTCCAATATCTGAGGGTTTTCCCACAATCTGTCATGACCTTTATCTATTTTAACTAGGAGTTAAGGCTATGAGCCGTCTTGTTTCTTGGGGAGAAGATCCAGAAGGATAACCCAATAGTTTTTCTGACCAATCAAACAGGCTGCCTCAAAGTGGAGGAGCCCGCAGAGCCACCCTTCATTTAACCTGTGGATTAATGGCCAAGCAGAAGCTGTTTCTTCTATAACCTGTGCTGTCTTGCAGCTGTACCACAGATGAGCTGAAAGGCCTAATAAAGTGCTAACGCTCTGCTGCTTTTCACCCTAGAAGGCCAGAGACTCCTACACAGAGGAAAGGAGGCGACAGCAGATGGAAAGGGATCAGGCTTATGTGACAAAGAAGCTGCAGCAGGAGGGGTTTGCATCCCACGGAGACTCTCGGCGCCGACGGACACTGTTGCAGAAATGCACTGCCATGCGGGAAGAGAGAATCCAGGGCTTCCTACAAGCACTAGAACACAAGAGAGCGGACTTCTTTGAAAGATTGTGTACAGTGCCTGCATGACAGAGGTGCTGGGTTGCTCTTGGGAAGACAATCTTTAACCGTGTTGGTGGGAACAGCAGCTGCCTGGCGGAGCTCGCTCGCTGGGGCTCTGCAGTGGGGGAGCAGGGCTGCTCTAGGACTTTACAGCCCTGCTGGCCCTGGTCTGAGGGCAGGGACAGAATACAGTGAACCTTTCTAGTTCTGTGAAGGAGAGGTAATGCCGTCCTTCTGTCCCACCTCCCTGCCCCTGAAGACAGGGAATATACACATCCTGCCACCTCTGCTGCTCAGGACTTCACAGGCCTGGCTGTTTCAGGGATGAGAAGTTAATTAGAATGAAACTTCTGGTTCTGTTTGGCCCCTCGTGAATCGGTCCAGGCAAACCAAATCAGGTCCTGTTTAATCACTCTGGACTGGAATACTTTCCAGGGCTTTACAGTAGTGAATCTTCTGTTGAGATTTCCTCTGCTGTGCCATAAGGGGAGCCTTGCTTTCTGTAAGGGGAGGATTAGTTCTGGTGCAGAGGGGAGCCCTGCGCCAAGCCATGGCAGAGATATGCCCCACTGCCTACTTCATGATGTCTTTTCCTCATATTACTGTGCTAGTTTTGTTGTATCTTCATTTGGCTTCTGAAGAGCTAAAGTGAGGTGTTGTCAGCCTCATCATAAAGAAAACAGGTTCTCCAGAGCTCCGTCAGGTCCTGTGATCCATTATGTGGGGAAAACCCAGAAGCTTAAGATGCTGATGTCGGAACAGCCTGACTGTGCTTAGGAAAGAGGCTCTGAGCAGGCAAGGGAAAAGGATTGGTTGGGAATTAACTTAATGGTTTAAAAAGGAAAAGAAGTTAGCTAA
Organism: Clamator glandarius; assembly: GCA_033459285.1. Classification (NCBI taxonomy): domain Eukaryota; kingdom Metazoa; phylum Chordata; class Aves; order Cuculiformes; family Cuculidae; genus Clamator; species Clamator glandarius. The sequence goes on from JAUNZM010000225.1 coordinate 92,676, forward strand.
ACCCAGGTGATGGATATAGTATGCCAAATCCTTCTGAGACCTCTCTAGAGCTGACTTCACATCCCATTTCCAGGGAATGAGGGTGGGCTTAGTTCAGGAATACAGTAGCTAAAACCAGACCCTGACCCCAGCCAAAATGGTTGAGAAGGGCTCTTTAGCTGGTCCTAATGGGAGTGGCCAGAGCAGCTGTGGAGCATTTGTTCTCCATTTTCCATCAGCAGGGAGATGACTAGCTAATTTCCAAGATTGTTTCCGTCTCTGATTTCTCCTGATTTCCGTCCCCATGGTCAAAATAACAGCAAAAATCTTGGGTTTTGTTTCTGGTGCAGCCAGACCAGCTGTTGCTGGTTTTACAGTGTTCCTTTTTACCTCCAGGTGAAAACTAGAAAATGCAGATTTAAAAGACTTGTGAGTGCTGCAAGCTCAGCCCTTCAAATGTGATTGTGAAGAGGATAAGCTGCACTGTTGAATTATGAATAAAGCATATTTGTACCAAAGTGATTTAAATAATAAGTTGAACATTTAAAAAGTATGTAGAGCTTATTCTGGGATGTGATGAAGCTGGCATCCAGCTCTAATATAATGTTGTTTACTCTGTGACAGACTTCTCTGATTCCTACTAGGTTGGAAATGATTTGAAGGCTGTGTTCTTTTTACAGTCTACTGTGAGCAATTTGCTGATAGTCCAAGGCTTGGATAAATGAAGCTCCGTGCATGAACCTCCTCTTCTGTAAGTAGCAAACAGTAGCTTGGATAACAGTCACCAAGATGATGGGAGCTGTCGGCTTTGAACTTGTTGCTCTATTTTATTTTCTCTGTCTTTGCATTCCAGGAAGCTGTGGGCATAGTTTACCCTCCATAAAATGAAGCACTCTGCAGCCTGCTTTGACAGGCTGATTGGGAGACAGTTTTCTACCCCAGGATGCATTTTTGCCTTAAAAAAAAAAAAGGTTTGGAGGGAAAACGTTCATCCCTTTTCTAAAAGCTGCTGCTGTAGCAGGGGAGGAGAAAAAAGCTTTTTCAGCACTGGAAAAACGCTTGCATTGCCTGGTTTCTTCCAACTTCAGTTATTCTCATAAAACAGCAACTTTCCTTCAAGCCTTGCTTCGTTAGAGGGTGGGCATGAGTTACAAAGGCAAATTCCAAGTTTCAGGAGTGCATCTTTCCAGTGATTCTGGAACAATGGTTTTGGAAATTAAGCTACAGGCTTCTTTCAGGGAGAATTACACTTCCATGATTTATGCTTGGTGAGGATGTGAAAAATCAGCACAACTGGAAAAATGTGTTTTTTCAGCATTTCACAGAATAACCAGGTTGGAAGAGACCCACTGGATTGTCGAGTCCAACCATTCCCACCAATCCCTAAATCATGCCCCTAAGCACCTCATCTACCCTAACCTTAAACACCTCCAGGGACAGTGACTCAACCACCTCCCTTGGCAGACTGTTCCAATCCCTAACCACCCTCTCCGTGAAGAACATTTTCCTAATCTCAAGCCTAAATCTCCCCTGGTGGAGCTTGAGGCCATTCCCTCTCATCCTGTCCACTGTCACTTGGGAGAAGAGGCCAGCACCCTCCTCTCCACAACCTCCCTTCAGGTAGTTGTAGAGAGTAATAAGGTCTCCCTTTGAGGTCTGAAAGAGCCCGAAGAGGGAAGGGGTGAAGCGAGCTCCCTGGGGTTCTTCTGGCTGAGGTTCAATTAGAAAGTTAAAAGTTAGAGGCACAATGAATTGTATATGGAATAGTTGGACTTGGGGCAAATGGCCGTGTCCTCATACAGGTGCAAGAAGGAGCCCAGCCTTATAAGCCACTTATTGTAAGTAGAAGGCACCTGTGACAATTGTTTCAGTGTACATTTTCTTGCATTTTAATATTTTTCTCTTTTATTTTAGCACTGCCTCACTCTCTTCCCCCATTCTGTGTGGATATAACTTTCCTCATCTGTTTTTTTTACAGGAAAAAGTGCTGATGGCGATTTCCCAGTCTGGTGCTGCCTCTGGGAGGGCCTGCTGAGCACTGCTGGGGTGCTGTGCTGGCTGTCCCTTGCCCACCCAGTGCCGGGGATGCTGTGCCAGCTGCTCCGAACCCCTCTCAGCCCTGGAGGGGGTTGATTGCCCCCGGTCCTGGAGGAGCTGCACAGGCTGCCCACCCTTGCTTGGCCCTGAGAGGGGGGCACGATGCTGTGTCCTCCTCCTGGGCTCTGGGGGTGCCACTGTCTCGCATTGGGGTGGGGGGATGAGGGGTGGTGAGGCCATGCCCCCCTCCTGATCTGGGGTGAGTGAGGCCATGCCCCGGGGTGCCCAGAGAGGGGTGGGGGGTGATGCCATGTCCCCCATCGTGATCCAGAGGTGCCAGTGTGTCCCAGGGTAACTGTCCTGTGAGGAGGTGGTGCCGTGCACGGGGTGCTATGCCCCCCGGGGCAAGGAGGGATGTGCTGATGGCGTGTCCCCCTCTCCATCTCATGGAGGGTGTTTGATACCATGTCAGGATGGGGGGCTGTTGATATGCCTCCTTGCCTTCCTCCTTGCCTCTCTCCCTCTCCCCCATTGCCCTCCTCCCACCCACCCTTCCTCCTTCCTTTCCTCTCCCCTCTCCCATTCCTCTCTTCCATCTCTCCTCCTTCCTTTCCTTGCTTCCCTCTCCCTTCCTTGCTTTCTACTTCCCTTTTTCTTGCTTTCTTCTCTTGCCTCTCCCCTTGCCTTCCTCTCCCCTTGCCTTCCTCTCCCCTTTCCTCCCCCCCTTCTCCCCTTCCTCCCCCCTTCCTCTCTCCTTCTCCTTCGGGTTAGGCGTGTCCCTAACCCTAACCCCCTTCCTCTCTCCTTCCTCTCTCCTTCCTCTCTCCTTCCTCTCTCCTTCCTCTCTCCTTCCTCTCTCCTTCCTCTCTCCTTCCTCTCTCCTTCCTCTCTCCTTCCTCTCTCCTTCCTCTCTCCTTCCTCTCTCCTTCCTCTCTCCTTCCTCTCTCCTTCCTCTCTCCTTCCTCTCTCCTTCCTCTCTCCTTCCTCTCTCCTTCCTCTCTCCTTCCTCTCTCCTTCCTCTCTCCTTTCCTCTCTCCTTCCTCTCTCCTTCCTCTCCCTTTCCTCTCCCTTTCCTCTCCCCTTCCTCTCCCCTTCCTCTCCCCTTCCTCTCCCCTTCCTCTCCCCTTCCTCTCCCCTTCCTCTCCCCTTCCTCTCCCCTTCCTCTCCCCTTCCTCTCCCCTTCCTCTCCCCTTCCTCTCCCCTTCCTCTCCCCTTCCTCTCCCCTTCCTCTCCCCTTCCTCTCCCCTTCCTCTCCCCTTCCTCTCCCCTTCCTCTCCCCTTCCTCTCCCCTTCCTCTCCCCTTCCTCTCCCCTTCCTCTCCCTTTCCTCTCCCCTTCCCCCTCTCCCCTTCCCCCTTTCCTCTCCCCCCTTTCCTCCATCCCTCCCCGTTCCCCCCGCCCCGCCCCACGTGACCCGCGGTGCCCAATGCCCGCGCGGGGCGGGGCGGATCCGGCTGGAACCGGTTGTGCCGCGTCCTGCTCGCCCGTATAAAACTTTGCAAAGAGCCGGCGGCTCCGCGCGGCCCCGCAGCAGCGCCCCCGCCGCCCCGCTCCGCTCCGCCGCCCGCTCCGCCGCCGACACCAGCCCCTTCCTTCCTTCTTCCCCCCCCTCCTTTCCCCGCCCCTTCCCCCGAGCTCGCCGCTCTCCGCCCCCGCGCAGCCATGCCGAAGAGAAAGGTAACGTGGCGACGCGAAAACCCTCTTCTTTTCCTTTATTTCCCCCCCCCCTTTCGCCCCTCACATCCCGGCTCGGTGAACTGGGGGGTGCGGCGCCATCGCTACCGGAGCGGGAGGCGAAGGCGGGGGGGGGGGGGGGCGCCCCTCCCTCCTTCCCTCCCTCCCTCCTTCCCTCCCTCCCTTTCCCCGCCCCCGACCGGTTCGATCCGGTTGGTTTTGGCGGGAGTTTGGAGGGGGAGGGGGAGGAGAAAGGGCGGGAAGCGCCGCTGCTGCTTTGGCGCCAAAACCGCCCCCCGCCCCTCAGCGTGGGCGGGAATGGAGGCTCCTGCCAGACCCACCCCCCCCCAATCCCCATCAGTGCGGGCTGGGAGCGGCTCCCTTGGGAATGGGGTTGGGGGATGAGCCCCCCCCCAGCTCTTCTCTTGGGATGGGAGGTGTAAAACTAAAAGGGGATGGGGGAATGAGTTCCCTCCTAATTCCCGTTTGGGGATGGGGGAGCCGAGTTCCACCCCAACTGCCCTTTAGGGGTAGGGGTAGCGGGCTGAGGTCCCCCCCCTAATTCCCCTTTATGGGTGGGGGGCTCAGATGCCCCTTAACTCTCGGTTTGGGATAGATAGTGGGGGGCTGAGTTCTCTCCTGACTCTCGTTTAGGGGCGAGGATTATGGGCCTGAGCCCTCCTGCAACTCCTCTCTGGGGATGGAGGGGGTATAAAACTAAGTGGAGATGAGGGCTGAGCCTCCCCAATTCCCCACTGGAAAGGAAGGATGTAAATCGAACAGGAGGTGGGGGCTGAGACCCCTTTTGGGAATGGGGGGTGTTAAAGTTAATGGGAGCGGGGGACTGAGTGCCCCCCAGCTCTACTTCGGGAGTGGGGGATGAGTTCCCCCTTTAGGAATGGGGGGTGTAAAACTAACGAGGGATGAGGACTGAGCTCCCCCTCCAACTCCCATTTGGGAATGAGGGACTTGAAACTAATGGGGCGGTAGGGATAAGAGTTCCACACCAAGTCCCCTTTGGGTATAAAGAATGTAAAAGTAATGGGAGGTGGGGGCTGAGCCCCTTCTAACTCCCGTTGGAAAACCGGGAGTGAGGGCCAAGTGTCCCTTTGGGGATGAGGGTTGTAAAACTAAGAAGGAGTGGGGGCTGAGTTCCCTAATTTCCCTTTGGGAGTGGAGGGTGTAAAGCTAAGCGGGGGATAAGGTCTTAGCCCCTTCATAACTCCATCCCACTTGTCCTTCCCCTCCCAGGCTGAAGGAGATACCAAGGGCGATAAGGCCAAAGTTAAGGGATGAGGTAAGAACTTCAACATTTGGAGAAAGTTGGATCGGGAACTGTTTGCGTTGGAACATGAGGTTTGATTCCATCAGAATCAAGAGCGAGGGGGGGTCAGTCTGAATTGATTCTGGCTTCTCAATGTATTTACTGTTTTTTAACCTTAACCGTAAAAAATCTACTTAACTACTGTTTGCAGTTAGTAGTGATGTACACAGACAGCCTCGTGTTTCTTGAGGTTGGGGTAGAGGGAAATAAAGAACTTAGTTTTGGGGATTTACTACTTCAAAATGAGAGTTACTCAAGGTGTTTTTGAGAGTTCAGTGTGTTTAATCCAATCGTTTTTCTTTCTAAACAGCCACAACGGAGATCAGCAAGGTTATCCGCTGTGAGTATTCCCGCGCTGAGCAGAGGTGTGACAACTCTTCGTGGTTTTAAGCTTGAGTATTGGGTGTTGCGTCTGTGTGAGAGCTGTAGGTATTCTGGCAAGAAGCATTGTTCAGTTAAAAGTTTCTGGCTAAACAAACTGCCCCATTGTGTGGTGTTGTGGGAGTGGTAAAATAACGGACAAATCAAGTTAAGTGCTCCAATTTCAAACATTTGTACTTGCTTTCCTTCAACTATTTGGGTTGAACATTTTACAGAAGTAGTGTGCTTCTCTTTAACTTGAGTAACATAAAGTTTTTTTCTCGCCTGCAGAAACCTGCTCCTCCGAAGCCAGAGCCTAAACCTAAAAAAGCAGCTCCAAAGGTAAGCTGTCCTGTCAGTGCTATCACCGAGATGCAAATGTTTCATGAGGTTTGGATTTGTCCAAATTTATGACTAATAAAACTGCAAATAACAGCACATGTAGTGAAGAAATCAAGCTGCATCATCACTTTTATAAAGTTGCACTGGAAACTTTTGAATTTTATGAAACTTGGGTAAAAAATACCAAAGCGAAGGCTCTTCATGGTTGTTGTCAATCTCTTTAAGATACACACATTTGTGTGTTGCGTTCTTCTCTGGCCAACATGCAGTGTTGAGATTTACCACTCCAGTTTTTGGTTTCTTAGGGCTTAATATTTGGGTTGGTGATGGTAATGGTGCGCGTCCTCTTGCATTGTTGAAGAGACAAGTGGATGAGGTGCTGAGGGACATGGTTTAGTGATTGATGGGAATGGTTGGACTCGATGATCTGGTGGGTCTTTTCCAACCTTATGATTCTATGATTTGCAGAAGAGCGAGAAGGCGCCCAAGGGAAAAAAGGGGAAAGCTGATGCTGGCAAGGAGGGAAACAACCCTGCAGAAAATGGAGATGCCAAAACAGACCAGGTATAACAGTGGCTCTGGTGTTTTGTCAGCCAGGTTTTTTTTTCCATATCAAACGTAGACAGGTCTAGGCTTGCACCAACGAAGAAGAATCATTCCCTGATTACTTAGACCCATTGCTGGTGACGCTGACAGCGCATCAGCAGAAGGGGTGGGTGGTTATAGGTTGAAGTTGTCTCTTTGCTGTTTGAAGTTGCCACATGAAGATCGATGCTCTGCCTTGCTCTGAAAATTTGTAAAGTTCACACATAATAAAGCAGCCTCAGGTGCTTTAAACATTAGATTTCATTTTGTTAAAAACCGTGGCATTGTGGCCTGGATAAGATTTCTTCTGCTCAGAGAACTGCCAATTATGAAAATGAGTTATCGGTTATTTGGTGCAAGCTGCGGTGTGTATTGACTGGTTCCCCTTTTTCTTCCAGGCACAGAAAGCTGAAGGTGCTGGTGAAGCCAAGTAAAATGTGTGAATTTTTGATAACTGTGTACTTCTGGTGACTGTACAGTTTGAAATACTATTTTTTATCAAGTTTTATAACAATGCAGAATTTTGGTTTACTTTTTTTTAAGCTATGTTGTTAGCACACAGACCGCTTCGTTGTTGTGTTCCGAGGGGGGGGTAGTGGAGACAAAGGTCACTTAGTCTATTTCTTGGAATCTAAATTTTAATAAGAAAAGTTTTCCCAGGCCCCAGTTTTTGGAAGAAAGGCCTTCCTGGATAGAGGAGGAAGGGATTCCTTCATGCTGCACATCCATAAAGTGCGTGCAGGTGAGCATCGAAGCTCCCAAGATGCCTGTTACTAACATCAAAACCACTGTTTGCAACGCCCTCTGTATTTCCCTCTACGTCCTTCTTTACCTAAAGCCTGTCACTCCAAAACACATCAAGAACTGGCATTTTGGGACTTACTTCAGATGCATTGTCAGATGATCCGGACTCCCGGTGTCTAATTTGGATTATAATGGCTCTAAAAGGAGCTGTACTTAACCCTTTGTTTTGAATCTTCAGATTAGGAAACCCCCATTCTAATTTTTTCTCCTTTAAAAGTCAGGGTAGGTTTGTGAAGAGTTGTTAAACAACACACAAAATGTGAACGTGTCTGCCCTCACTCTAAACTTTCCCCTCTACGAGTATGAAATGAAGATTCTTCAGTTTTATAGCAACTTGTACGTTTTGGTAGTCCATGAAGGGAGGGAGTTTGACAGTTGTTGTAAAATGTTGCCGATTGTAGCCCATGTCCTGCCTAAAATACCATGATTGTTTATGAAAAGTACCTTTAATAAAGCTGGATACGGTTTGGCTTGGACTGTTCTTAATGCCCTCCTCATTTTTCTTGCCTTTATTTCATCTCTGACGTGGTTGGTGTTGGAAGACTTCGCTGTATACATGGATGAGTTTGTGTTCAGGCAATGTTTTGTTAATGCCTGTAAGAATTTGTTGTAAGCATCTCGATTCAGATAATTAATTTAGCCTTAATTCACAAGCAAAAAGCGAGATTTTGTTAACAAAGGCTAGGCGCTGCAGGATGTGTGGAGACTCTTGGCTTGCTAGGAGGCCCAGTGTGAAGGGTGTGAGGTAAATCATTGTCGTTACTGCCTGAAAAGCTGTACAAAAAGGGGAAGAATGTGGCTGTTGCTGTAGGGACAAAGAAACGGTGAGCGTTTCTTGGTAGTGAAACCAGAACTAGCTCTGTAAAATGAATTGTTTGTTGGGTTTCTGCACTTCAGCTCAAATATTGTTGCTTCTGGTAATCAAGTGCAGGCTTTGCTGTGGCAGAGAGGAAACACAATTTGCTGAGTAGAAATGCACCATCTTATAGGATCTCCTTACTCTCTAGAACAGAACCAAACCCAAAAAACCTTTGTGTGTGTGTGTTTCCTTCAGTAACTCTCAGGTGGAGTATTTTTTTTCCATCTCTGCCTGGCCTTTACTTGGGACCTGCATGTCTGCTCCTAGTTAAGGCCTGTGACCTGTTGCAAGCTGTGCTGTTTGCAGAGAGAATCCACTGCAAATGAGCAAGGCTGAGTTCCACATCAGGACATTGTTGGTGTCCGGAGTGTTCTGGAACGGCTCGATGTCGGTTTGAACTACTGGTCATCTTGCATCGTAGCTGGTGTATCTTAAGTTGGCCCTAGCAAATGTAAGAATGATAGATGTTAATCTTGCAAATTTCCCTCCCGGAAGCAGCTTAGAAAGGGCCAACAAAACATATCGATGCCTCATTTGAGTGACCAAGCAGTGGATGTAGCTGCTGAACGGGAATAGGGAATAGGTGCTGGTCACCTCCAGAGCGTTCTCCAAGGGTTGTTATGGCTTGTGAAAAGCTCTGGAGCATCTCTGCATGGGGTTGGGGTGCTGGGGTGAAGCAGAGAGGCTTAGGGATTTGCCATAAAGGCTGTTGGGGTGTGGGGATTCTACTCTGTCCTCTGCTGTGCCCTGTGGAGGGGACTCTCCTCACAGGGAGCACCTGAGCAGAGGGATGATTGCCAGTCTCAGCTCGGGATTTCCTCGGGAATCAGCTTTCAGATACCAGAAGGAGGTGAACCCCGAGGCTGTGGAATCTTTGAGGCTTGGTCACAGCCTCGGTGATGCTGTAAGTGTTCTCCAGACAGTGAAATTGAGATTTCACCTAGCAGTGTAGTAAGGATGTTAAAAAGAATGCTTTAATTAAATGTTTTAAGTAACCTAAGAGGAAATCCTGAAGTAGCTTCCCTTGCCTTCACTGAGCCTTATGTTCTTGGGCTTCCATGAAGAGAAGGAGTGGTTCCAAATGAACCAAGGTTTGAATAGGTTGCCAGCTGGAGCACTCCTGTTGTTCTCCACAAACGCTTTTGTACCTGGAAGATCTCTTCACCCCCTTGTTATAAAACGAAGTACTGCTAATAGAGTGTGATTGCAGGGTTTCTGTTTCTTGAAGAACTTAACTGTTTCTTAATCTTTCCTGTACCCTGAACTGAGCAGCGTTGCCATGCTGTGTGTTACTGCACAGGGCATTTTCTCCAGCCAAGCAGGAAAATTATTATTTTATGTGTAACTGCCACCTAAATTTCTCAGTAGTTACTAAGCCGTGTGATCTTACTGCTAATTAGTGAACTTCCAGACCTCATTCCATCGTGGAGGTACTGAATCGACTACCTTAATGTCTTTGCCATACCCGTTACTTCCCACTGATACGTAATGCGCTTTGGTGAGTACCAACGCTTTCATTTCTGCTATAAAACTCCTGTATTTTCCTTGATCCTGGTCTGAAATCCACTTGCTGATCAGAATGTCCTCTCTCCTCTGTACGTTTATAAACTGCTAGAGAAGTTTTACACTCCCAGATCTGTGTCCTGGCCATGTGAGGGTTTCCAGAGAGACCTTAGAACAGCATTCCTGAATAGTCCCGAAAAGGGGCCTACAGAAAAGCTGGGAAGGGGCTCTTGATCAGGGAGTACAGGAACAGTACGAGGGGGAACAATGTTGAGCAGAAAGAGGGGAGATTGAGATGAGATCTTAGGAAGAAATGTTTTGCTGTGAGGGTGGGGAGGCCCTGGCCCAGGTTGTCCAGAGCAGGGGTGGCTGCCCCATCCCTGGAGGGGTTCAAGGCCAGGTTGGATGGGGCTTGGAGCCCCTGATGCAGTGGGAGGTGTCCCTGCCCACGGCAGGGATGGAACTGGATGGGCTTTGAGGTCCTTTCCAAGCCAAACCATTCTAAGATTTTGCCTGTCTGTTCTCTACACGGTGACAGGTATATTTGCTGCTGCAGGATTTGAAGCTCTTGCTACATCCAAGGTGTTTCCCACTGGACATGCCCTTGTGCTGGAGTTATTGGCCTATTGGGCTTGGCTTGACATGCAGGGCTCATCTATTTCTCCTTAAGCAAATAGAGGGGAAGGGATGCTAAAGATCGTAAATCCAACTAATTAGTTCTGTAAATTAAAAGCTAAAGAAGAGGCAACGCTGTGCTGCAGTCCGTGCATGTTTAGTGGTTAGAACAGCCGCAAATCTGCATCACCAGCTGCCAGAACGCCTTAAGCTAAAAATAAGTTTTTCTGTTAAATCATAATCATTTTACATGGAAAATTGTCTCTGTGTATCGTCTGGGAATGTGATTTATGCTGCCAGGTGCATTTAAAAAGCTGGCCTGTCAGGTGCTTTTGGTGTTACCGTGTGTTTTGTCCTATTTGCTTGAGTTTACAAAAACCATAGACCACCAGCGTTTGATGAAAACAAAGCCAAAACACAAAACTACCCAATGATCTCCTGGTGGAGGGTGCTGGGTCTGCGTGGTGATGTGCAATTATTTTCTAATTCAAAGACAGAGAGCATCCTAATTTGAATCAAACTGAGGATTTGGGCATTTAAAAAAAACAAACCCTGAGAACACACAACAGTTCCTGCTTGCAGGAATAGGAAGGGCCATGGAATGCACTATCTTAAGTAAAAATACAAGTACAGTGTGGGGCACACTGGATGTGTCCTGTCCTTAGAATAAGACACCAAAGCTTTTTGTCTTCCTAATTACCCCAGTTCTGAGCTGTGGCTGTCAAGTTACATGATAATTTTTCTTGTTCTGCTGTCTGACTCTGTTCCTGCTTTTGTTTTATCACTCTTCGTACAGAAAAACTAGGTGTGTGCAAGAGATGCACAGTGAACCTGAAGCCTCGTGCAGAACGTTGGGAGAATCCGTTGCCTGGAGTTGCGGCTGCTTGTATGCAAAGGGAAACAGCAGCATCCAGGATCCAGAAAGTCACCTCTGACAACCCAAAGGCAAATGAGTAGGTTCAATGTTCCTTATCAGGCCTTAAAGGAGTAGAATCATAGAATCACCAGGTTGGAAAAGACCCACCAGATCATTGAGTCCAACCATTCCCATCAATCACTAACCCATGTCCCTCAGCACCTCGTCCACCCGTCCCTTTAAACCCCTCCAGGGAAGGGGACTCAACCCCCTCCCTGGGCAGCCTCTGCCAGCGCCCAATGACCATTTCCATGAAAATTTTTTTCCTAATATTCAGCCTGAACGTCCCCTGGAGAAGCTTGAGGCCATTCCCTCTCGTCCTGTCCCCTGTCACTTGGGAGAAGAGCCCAGCTCCCTCCTCTCCAAAACCTCCTTTCAGGTAGCTGGAGAGAGCAATGAGGTCTCCCCTCAGCCTCCTCTTCTCCAGGCTGAACACCCCCAGCTCTCTCAGCTGCTCCTCTTGTTCTCCAGCCCCTTCACCAGCTTCGTTGCTCTTCTCTGGACTCGCTCCAGAGCCTCAACATCCTTCGTGTGGTGAGTTGTGTCAGTATGGTTTAAGTCCATGTAAAATTAGTGGCGATACCATTAAATTGTTTCTCAGTTTATTAATTTCAGCACATATTGTGTGTGAAATAGAGCCAACATGCTGTTTTCATTTATTTGCCTCGTAATAGGTAAGATTGTAAAGAGTGGCCAAGTTCTTAACAGTACTGAAATCTTTGGCAGGTTTCCATCGGGGCCTGCAGATGAGTCTTGTCCTAATATTTCAGATTTTTGCTAGGGTCCTAAGAACATTTTGATGGCTGGGAAATGATAGTGCAAAGTCTCTGGACTCCCCAAAGCAGCATAGAAAGTGACAGTTAAAACTGAGTAGGAGTGAATATGAGCTGTAATATTGGGTCACTTACCATCATTCTACAGAACCAGCTGTACCCCAGCCAGGGGTTTATTTTCATGTAAAAATGGATTGCTGAAAAAAAAAAGCAGGAAAAGAACTGTATTAAATTGTGTTCCGAGGACTTAAAGGGGGCCTACAGGAAAGCTGGAGAGGGGCCTCTTGATAAAGGAGCACAGGGATAGGATGAGGGGAGAATGGTTTTCAGATGAAAGAGACGAGATTGATATAAGATCTCAGGAAGAAATGTTTTGCTGTGAGGGTGAGGAGGCCTTGGCCCAGGTTGCCCAGAGCGGTGATGGCTGCCCCATCCCTGGAGGGGTTCAGGGCCAGGTTGGATGGGGCTTGGAGCAACCAGATCTGGTGGTAAGTGTCCCTGACTGTGACAGGGGGATGGAACTGGATGGGCCTTAAGGTCCTTTCCAGCTCAAATCATGATTCTGTGACTCCTAGGAAGGACAAACTCGTGTCCCTGCTTCTCCTAATGCAGCACCCTTGCGTTAACAGTTCTGTGTATGGGGGATCATTGCCTCCTGCAGCAGTTTTGGCTTCACAGCACTCCATTATATTTGAAAAAAACAGTGAACTCCTCCCACCTGCTGAGCCCACCATGGGTGGGTTTGAAAGGTAACAAGGAAGAGAAACAGGCTAAATTTCAGTGGGTGCACGCAGCAAATATTGAATTGCAGGATTATTTGTGTCAGAAGAATCAGCTAGCTTGATGGCACAGGGATTTCATTGTCCCTAAATCATCCTGGATATGGTAATACCCAGCCCGGGGACTAATATTGCTGACTGTAATTTCTGAGAAATGGGTCCTTATGCTGCAGTTCCTAGAGATGAAATGGAGCTATAGTTAAACACAATTTACAGTGTGAGCCTGTCATTGCCAGATGATGGGAAGGAGACGGTACAGGGGAGCTGATTCTAGTTAAAGTTTGATTGAGGTTAATGAGGAGAAGATACCGACTAATAAAGAGCTTTAGTAAGGTGGCATTACGAAGATTTCTCATGTGAAAGGCCGGGCTGCTCTTTAAACTGCTTTGACAATTTGGGGGTTTAACCGTCTCCTTGCAAAGGGAATTTTTAAGGTGCCAGAAAATCCATGGTGTGACAGAAGAAATAGCAACCAAAAACATCAGGGAAAACTTCCTAAAATGCATTAAAGCCTCGGGACAGGAACATTTTGTTGCATTAGGTTCATAAAACCCTCCTGGGGTGAGTATTACAAAGTGTAGAATGGCCCAGCAGTGGCTACAGATGACCCAGTTGGGGAACGTCTCATCACTGCACCTTCCAAAGCACCTGCAGGCACCGGAAGACTTTGCATTTTGTTACCAGATACTTAAGCCCCAAACTCTCTAGGTTTCCTAGAGGTGTTCAGGATCAGAGTGGATGAAACTGAGCAGCCTGATCCAGTGGAAGGTATCACAGCCTGTGGCAAGGGATTGGAACTGGATGGGATTTGAGGTCCCATCCAAACCAAACAATTCTATAAATCTAAGTTTCCCCTTCTAAACAGAATTGATAGTGAATTTCATTTTATCATACTTATCTATCCCGCTGAATTTACCTTTGAGTTTTTACCAAAGTTCCCTCCACGCAGCAGCTCTCCCCTGCTCTCGAGTTTGTTGGCTGCTGTTGCTGTGCAGACGTGAGTGTATAAGGCAGGCATGAAACAAGAGAGGAGTTAAATTAGATTACTATTAATCTGGTTACACTAGATTACTGTTTTAGTATTGCCCAGACAGGAGATTTTGTGTGCCTTTACCCAATAAAGTGGTGTCTCTGTGCCTGTTGTTGATGGAAATAAGCATTATCTCAGTATAAGGACTAAATGTACGTGTATTTGGGGTTCCTCGTCCAGCTGGAGGACTGATTGTAAACTTAGGCAATTAAATTACTTTTTCTCTTAATTTCCTTCTCACTGGAGATAATACCAGGTTGTTTCTATGTTGTGGGTGTTTGGTGAATAGGTTTTGTTGGTTTGCAGCCTGGTTTGAGATAGATGGCCAGGTTTCCCTGCCATACCATGAACAAATTAGCTTCCTTGTTGGCAAGCCCTGCAGCAATCAAGGAAGGAAAATTCCATTGATACTGACTTAATTTCTCTTGCATGGCTTCAAAAGTGCCTGGATCTGAGGGACATTGGCAGGGGAAGGCTGGATTTGGCAGCCTCACTGTACCTTCTTGCCACAGCCCAATGGTCTCGGGGATTTTAGTGCTGTTTAGCTCATTAACCCCCGCCTTGATTAACAGCCTGTTCCTTCCCTTGGCCACAAGGTGGTATCAGCAAACACAGAATCGGGGCTCGGCAGCCAGTAAATGGCAGGCAGCATCCAAAACCAGGACAAACTGCCTTTTGGCCAACCGAGGAGCCGGGTTTGTCCTGGTCTGTCACAACCTAGTGAGTGTTATTTGCTTTTAGGAAGCAGGAGGAGATCTGCTCCAGCACCTTCCATCCCTCTGCGTTTCTACCTCCTTCGGAAGATCGGTATTAGACAGATGATAATGGCCTGAGCAGTGCGAGCCCCTCTGAGCCCCCTGAAGGTACCTCTGCAGTCACGGTACGCGAGCACTTTCCAGGTCTTGGTATGGTTTTGCTTGAAATCCGGAGTGCTCAGGTCATCATCAGTTTACAGGCATAGCTGACATCCCACAGCATCCTTTCCGGAGCACAGCCAGCCTTTGAACTTAGGCTTCCCAAATCCTATTTTAAGAATCACTGGACTGTTCCTTTTCTTCCTCAGGCAGTTACTGCAGCTGCTGTGACACGTCTTGGAACTTTAACCCTAAACTAGAGCTGCTGCTATCCATCTCATCTGTCCTCAACCAAGGAAGGGATACCTTATCTTAAACCCAGATTTAAGTAGGTATTGTGTAGGTATAATTTTTTGTTATAGCTATAATAAACCCCAGGAAGTGCAGGGACAGGACAAGGGGAAATGTTTTTAAGCTGAGGGAGGGGAGATTTAAGTGAGATCTTAGGTAGGTGTGTTTTGCTGTGAGGGTGGGGAGGCCCTGGCCCAGGCTGCCCAGAGCAGGGGTGGCTGCCCCATCCCTGGAGGGGTTCGAGGCCAGGTTGGATGGGGCTTGGAGCCCCTGATCCCGTGGGAGGTGTCCCTGCCCATGGCAGGAGATGGGACTGGATGGGCTTTGAGGTCCCTTCCAACCCAAACCATTCTAGAATTCTAAACCTGATCACTTTTAGACTTGTTGGGGCAAACTACTTAGATCAGACTTGCTGAATCTTCAACCTGGGATTAGGGAATAAATCGTATTGTTCAAAGAAATAATACTTTACTGAAAAGCCTCCTGTACTTTTTGCCCTGTCTCCTTTTGCCTTTGTATGCCAGTAGTTTGAGTGCATGTACTTTTTCTCTGCTAGGTAAATACAACCTAAGAAATAAAATAGCTATTTGTGCTAATGCACAATGCTAATTAAAAGTCTGACTTGTGTGATTTTTCTGATGCTGTGAAATGCAGTCCTCAGTTTGCTAGTCAGCAACTTTTACCAGCATCCTGTTTGTTCAGTCTCACAGAATGCCATCCCATAACGTGTACTGGGTTGAAGCAATGCCATGAGTTGCAGAGAGCTGGTTTTCCTTCAGCTTTTACATTATGAAATATCTTAGTCATTGAGTTATCTCCTTCTAACACATGTTTTCCATGTTTACATTTACCAAGGAGCAGCACGTAAAGCTGGGAAGGAAGCGGCTGCTTCCCAGAGTTGATGAGATTGCATGTGAAGCACTTGACACCCTCATGATACTTCCTTGCAGTAGGTGCAAAACTGAAAGACGAGCTCCTGGTAAGTTGAACCATTCCTTTTCTTCAGTTCCCCATACCTGCTAGGGCAGGGAATTTGTACTTTTATTGGGATGGGGATTTGAGCACTTATTGGGGTGGAGATTTATGCATTTATTGGATGGAGTGGCCAAAACACCACCCAGAATGATAGGGGAAAGGCAGAGATTTCCAGTCCCTGATCAGTATAAATACCGCGGCATGAAGATGTAGCAAACATTGAAACCAAATGTTTCAGGGATGTCTGAGTGTGCACTGTACTGAAAAATATGACATATAGTTTATTCCCATGTCTCCATTAATCACACCCTATCACCATGCCCTGCTAGTTCCTAGATAACAAACCGACAGTAATTATTCAGTGATTAGCAAAATGAGCAGACCAGGGCTCTTATCCATTTGCATGGGAATGCTTTGGGAGTTTGGTTTGTTGATTAACTCACTAAATGAACAGTTTCTATCAGCAGAGTAAGGATGAGCCAGCCTTAAGATGAGCCTACGGTTTGTGTTTGGGAAGGAAACCAACAGGCCAGTTCAGCCCAGGAGTGGGGATGTGGATAAACCCTTCCCTCCTGTCATCTGTGGAGGTTTGGGGGCTGGCAGCCCCACAGCCACACACTGCTTAGGCTGACAGGTACCGGCCCCAGCTGGGTTATATTCCACACAGCACCTGGCTGGCACACGGGACTGAGCAGATTGTTTAAGACAAAACACCCCAATGTCATTCCAAGGTCCTCACACGCTGCACGCTCAGCACTAGGTTTGTGCATTTGCTCCCCTTGTGCACCTGAGCGGGGAGAAGTGCAATGAGTTATTTTTCAACGTCAAAGGCTCTGGGCTCCTGCCCAGTATGAAGAAACGGTGTCTGAGCAGGTAGCTCGTTACACAACTAGACGTAGGTGAAGACAGAACGTTGTCTTCTTTTTGCTCCTGTGCAGCCAACCCAGCAACTGAGCTGCTTTACGTAAGTTTGTGCAATACCAGGCTTTCCTCGCAAGAGGGATTCTTCCAGCATGCCCACCTCACCCATGCACGGGTTCTGCAGAGTTTTTGTGTATCAGAGACAGTTCCCATCTCAGACTGAGAGGCAAAGAACTCAGTTTTCCCCATGACTGATGCTGAGAATTGCAGGACCATAGCAGGTAACTAACTTGTAAGCTTGGCAGGCTGGTCGACCTCATTCTTCATCCAGATCGGCTTGCTTTCTGACATAGTGAACGATTTCTAAGGCCATAGTGATGATATTTAAGCCCATCTGCCTCTGTCTTTACAGTGCTGATATTTAAACCCATCCATTTCTGCCTGTATCTTCCCCTTTGGAAGCACTTCTGGCAGCAGGCGAGCTCGTGCCAGTAGCGAGCTGGCAATCCTGCAGAAGGGACATTTGTCCCCTGGTAATTGACTCCCATATTCATTTCCTAAGAGCTGGCAAACAGCTGCCAAAGGGCTGTTTTCCATCTCTGTTGATCAATATTACCTTTCAACGAATATACGGTGTTACTGGGTGTTAACAGCTAATAGCGCTATGCTTCTTGCGCTGTTTTAAGGACTGTAGAATACCCCGGAGTCCTTGTGTTTGAGAGAAGGCATTCGAGTTAAATAACATTACATCAGATGTTATGTATTATCCAATTCCAACACACTGACCCTATTTCCACCGTATCTTACGCCTGGCTGCTGCCACAGGACATTTATCTCCAACATTATGTTAGTGGCTTCTTAGGTTAAGGGGAAAATGATTCTGTGCAGACTTTAAACAGACAGGCAGCTGGTCGGGTCAGGACTTTCTGAAACCAGATTGTGAGTAAATATCTGATTTCCCACAAGAAAAGAGTGAAAGGAGTTGTTACCTGCCATGCAAGTTCTCATTTTTGCTGTCACTGAAATCAGCGGCAAAACTCAAACCATGTTCCAGAGTCGCAACTGTTTAAATTGCTCACTGCCTCTGGCAAAACCTTTATTGATACAACACACTGCAGCTTTTATCCATCCATTGGGAGACAAAAATACCCTTCTCTGAAGTTTTGACTTTGTAACTGACTGTTCTTCAGTGGCTGGAGACACAAGTGCGAGCAAAGCAGAGGTGAGCGAGCTGGGAGACCCCACGATGACAAGGACACGTCCCTTGAGCACTCTAGGTGCTGGACGTTTTTCCTGTGTTTTGAGCGGTCTGTGATTATTTTTGTTTCTTTACATGTTTATTTTATGAATTCATTAATATAAATGCTGGGACACACATCTTATTAGAGATATTTAGTACCCAGTGGGAAAACTGAGCTGTCTGAGCCGCACCACCCTCCCCTCTTTACGGTGACAGAGGAAAGTCGCTGCCGCAGTGTAACGAAGAGAACAGCTTTCGATCACGGAGGTACCCACAGTGTTTAGCGGAAGAAAGATAAAAGTAAGCTTCTTGCTTTTGATCTTAGAAATTATCTTTCCTGAGCAGTTTTGGATCACAACAATGAAATGAGAGCAGCACAAATGTATCAGGCAGGCGAGTTTTTAGCCTGCTAAGGGAGAACCCTTTGGGCTAAATTTTTAATGCCCATACGGCTGCTGGAGAATAATTCTGAAAGAGGATTTTGCTGGTTAAGGATCAAGTAGTTCCTTAGCACCCCTAAGAGAGCCAGAGAAAGCCCAGCTGAGCAGTCCTTACATTGCTGACGTAAACCATAAGCATCTCTTTTGGAAAGGGGAATGTCTACAAAGCAGTCTCCAAGCTCCCTTCCTTTCCTCATCATGAAGGAGAGAGAACGAAAAGAGCAATTTGAAAAGCAGAAACGAAGTTCCCCCAGCGTTAGCAAATCCTCTTCTGCTGTCAGGTATTGATTCTGTCCCTAGGGAAGCCAAGAGGGAATGTTCTAAAATAGTCCAGCAGTAAAGTACCGACTTTGTATTGTTTCACCATTTTATAGAATCGTAGAATGGTTTGGGTTGGAAAGGACCTTCAAGCCCATCCAGTTCCACCCCACTGCCATGCGCAGGGACACCTCCCTCTGGATTTGGTTTCTCCAAGCCCCTGATATCTCATCTAAATCTCCCCTCTTCTGCGAACTAGATCCAACAGCCTCGCTAACTCCAGACTCTGAGGTTTTGGTGACGCTGATGAGGGACAGATAGATTTTCTTTTGCCAGGTAATTAAATTTCTGGCAGCCCCAAACCTGTTGTGCCTTTTGTTTGCTCCCCAACAAGGAAACCATTGAGCACTGGGAACACGTATCTGCTACCTGACCATGCAAGCCTGGTGACTCACATCTGTGCTGCTGCACTAACTTCATCAGCTTCTAAAATACAGAAAATGACTGTTACTAAAGGAAAATTTGGAAACCTTCTCTCTCCCTGAGTGGTGAAAGCACCTCTTTCCTGCATCTCTCTAGAAAATCTGCTTGTATTATGTCTTCCCATGTAACACAGTTGGTCATTAGGCCAAAATATTCCAATTTCTCTTTGTTTTTTAAATTTGTTTCTCTGGTTATTTTTGTGATGTTGCTTTTGAGGCTGGATGTGTGCAACCATCTCTGGTAAGACTGAGAAATAAAATACTGCCTATCGTGAGTATATTGGTCTTACCCAAATCAGAAATAGAGTTTATTTTTTCCCATAAGGAAATCAGTTCCTTGGGGTCTTTAGGCTTCTCATCAGGTTTTCTGAAACTCACTTCCAATTTAGAAATGGGGTTTTTTTTTCCCCACTGTGAATGATGCCATCCTAAACTATGGAATGGGGTAATTAGAAGCGGGTATTTGTGTGTGTCCTAAGCAGGATGAGACTTGTTCAGCTGCATGATGTAGGCTTGAGACCACGAACACTGGAATGACATTTTTCTCTCGCTGGCATTGGGTTTCTGTTGAAATGTGCTTTTGTTTTCCTCTGCTCTGTTTGGAGAAACTGGGACCTGTGTGCTCTCTAAGTAGCGCAAAACTTGTATCCACTTAAAAGCCCCATCACTTGTTTATGAGTTCTTAAACCTAAAAGAACTCTAAAACCTGTATTTAGTTTACTCAGCTTTCTCCTGGCTAGGGGACAGTGAAAACAGGCCTGGCAGTTTCACTGCTGTTTATAGTTTCTAACAGTTTTCTCTTTCATGTTATCACTGCCTCGCTTAGGCCTGCACTGACATAAACTACAAACAAATCCGTACGCTACTTAAAACCAAAACTTGCTGGATAACACACTCTTGGGCTGCAATCCTGCTTTAAAAATTAAACATAGACAAAAAGAAAAGCAATTGTTTGTAGTCTACGTGGAGTTTCGTAAAAGCCTTTTTTGAGTGTTGTTCGAGCCACACTTGACCTCTTGTTTTCCCTTCCAAACAGGGAACTGAAGTCAGTGGAGCCTGCGGAATTCTGCTCCGTGTGAGGAAACAGCAGGCGTGTGCAGCCGGCAGAGTCCAAGTCCGCTGCAGCTTGTCATGAATCCAAAAGGCTGATCCAGAGCAAAGGCTGAATGAGCTGTGAAAACAGCTCCTCTGAGGTCCTAGGAAATAGCCAAAGGTTAGGACAGAACTGAATGCAATTGGGCAGCGCATTATCAGACTCGCATATTTCAAATACCGACAAAGCAAGTCACCTCCCACTCTCCCCGTAGATGACATTAAGAAGAGACGCCTAGGTTGGAAACAGATGGTTTTCTCCTTTTGTTTGTTGGTGAAGGGTTGTGTCCTGCGTAAGAGCAGAAGCAGACCGCCGCTCGTTTATTTGCATCCAGGAAAGGGAAGGTAACTGATACAGGAGACCAGCAGTGATTGTATCCATGACAACCAGCAGATACGGCCTCGCTGCCTCGCAGCTCATTCCCCATCGCCTCCCCTGCCTTCCCAGGGCACATCCCAGCTCTGAGGGGTCACTCTCCTCAAGTCACCTCTTCGCTACAATTCAATGTCCCTGAATGATAGATGCAAAAGTCACAAATTAAGTGCATTGCCTAGAGCCAACAGCTTAATCAATTCTGCCAGCAAAACTCTTCCCTGGCTGCATCCAGGGGCTCCCTGGGAGGTATTTCAGAAGATGTGGTCCACGGGGCTGGCATGGTTTACAGTAATACCATGCAGAAGCAGGGTGAGCTTAGCAGACATAGAGTTACTTTGCAGAAGCAGCTGGCAAAATACAACGTATTTTGCAAAAGAAAGGGTTTCAGCTGTGCTGGATACCTTCAGTGTGCTGAGCACGGTAGCATGATGCTCAGCTTTGCAGGAGTTGTCGGCAGAAATTAAAGGTTGATGGTTAGACTTGATGATCTTGGAGGTCTTTTCCAACTCTAGCAGTGTTTCTATTCTATGGTGATGGTTTTTCAACCTGCAGCAGCCCCTTGCAGGGCAATGACAGCTTTCTGGGCTGTGCTCAACCCCTAAGACCTTTCCTGCCTGCTGTGGTGTAGTTTCTACGTTCCGACTGCTGCCTGGACCTGCCTTGGAAAACTCTGGCATTCGAGGCAGCTGCCATTGCACATGGTGCTAAGGAACGGAAAGAAATCCGTCAGAAAGGCAAAAAGCAATTGTTCTGTGACACACAGCCAAGGTTCCTCATTTCCAGGGCCCCTGCTTTCTATCTTCAACGCGATGTTTGTACCATGCTAAGGAAAAGCGTGTCCCTGGGATCAAAACAAGGCGATCTATCATCTCTTCCTCTGTCGTGGAAAAACAAAGCAGAAGAGGCAAGGAAATGAGATGGTGAATTGAGGGCTGGGGATTAGAAGACAGGACGTGGAGTTCAGGTTCTACCCTGACGACCTATTGAAAACATGACTTGGTTTCCCTGATTAGTGCAGCAGGGATAACGAGGAACTACGGAACCGATTAGTCAATCTTCAAAATACAAAGAGGGTTGCTGCAAGCTCTAATTGAATGACTCTCTTAGCGTAAACACAAAGCAGATTACACAAGTCTGTAAGTCGCAGCAGGCATTTCTTGTGCCTGCAAGCTTTTTGCGTTTCCTTGTGTGTGTAAAAGGAACACAATGTGAAGCAGGCAGTTAACAGCGATGCTCCCTGGTGTTGGGGAAAAGAAAGGATGTGGTGAGCCATGGGAGCAGAGAGTTGGTGTATGGGGAGATGGAGAATCACCTGGGCAGCTTTTGGAATAACAAGGAACAATTGGATCTGGTAATGTGGATAAGGACCAATACGTCTGCTTCTGAAGTGCTTCTTTGGGGACAACAAGCTTAATAAATGTTGTCAACCTCTGAAAAGGAAAGTGGGGAGGGACTATTCACAAAGGCTTGGAGTGACAGGATGAGGGGCAATGGGTATAAACTGGAGAAGGGGCAGATTTAGACTAGACATAAAGAGGAATTTCTTCATGATAAGAGTGGTGAAGCACTGGAACTGGTTGCCCAGGGAAGCTGTGGCTGCTCCATCCCTGGAGGTGTTCAAGGCCAGGTTGGATGGGGCTTGGAGCCCCTGATCCAGTGGGAGGTGTCCCTGCCCATGGCAGGGGTGGAACTGGATGGGCTTTAAAGTCCTTTCCAAGCCAAACTATTCTATGGTTCTATAACACCAGCCAGCTGCGGAGGCAAAAATACCTACAATTGTATTTGAGGAGGATTTGGTGTTTGTAAAACCGAGCTAAGACCGCAACATTTTGAATTTTCAGCTAACAAGGGGCTTCCCAGCTGGAATGCGGTGCCTGTTTACCAAGGCAGCAGCAATCCCTACCCTGCAACTGTCTCAGAAAAAATGCCAGTAGGTCTGGTTTAATCACTGTATTTAGCCATGACACTCACCCAAACAGCAGGCTCTGCTCTTCAGCTCCAAAGAACACTTTTTTGTACCCTGCTTTTTATAGCTGTGCTTTGCCTGGGAAATAAACCCCAGGGGAGATCGCTACCTCATTTCTCTCACCCAGGCATCCTGCCCTGGACTCACCAGCAGCCCTGCGTGGCACATTTCTTGTTCTGTTAATCAGCTACGATTAAGCCTTATCTGGTGCAGGAATCAAGGGAAGGTCAGTGTGATAACAGCTTCTCTCAGGACATGGAGTGCTTCTCTCTGAGACCATCGCTTGTCTTCTCAGCTCGATTGCTGTGGTACAACTTAGGCTTTTGGGGTGGGGGGATGTGTATAATTTTGAGTAAAATGGGAACTTTTACTCACATTTTACCAAAGCACCGTGTTTTCATGTTTCCTTATAGAATTATTGGTTACAAAAAAGACCCAAATCTTTTTCAAAGGGTGCATCGCTAAGGGTTGACTTCATCAAGGTGTGGCTGGAAATACTTAATGAGCCTAAGTAAAAGCATGTAGAGCTGGGATTTAGCATTCCGAGGGCAGCTGTCCCAGGAAGCCAGGGCTCTACAGCCCATAACCCGTTTGGAGAGGGAAGTGCACTCCAAAAAAGGTGAATTAGGACAGAGCTTTGAAAAATTCCAGTTAATCTTCACAGCACTTGGAGCTAATCTGTAAGTCATCATCAGGCCCTGCTTGCGATTTCAGCTAGAGCTGTCATCTCTCTTCCCGTGGCAGGGAATCTAGTGTAGAAAATTCCCACAGTGTTTGGGCCAAGCCCAGGACCTGCTGTCTCCACGTCCTGTGCTCAGAGGCCCCTCTCTGTGCCAGCAGCGTTGGAGCCCCAGATGAAGGCATTAAATAACGCAAACCCACCAGACTGGGACTAAGTGAGGTCCTGTTATAGCCAATTAAACTTATGTCACTTACTGTTGGAGCAAGCTGAGGCACATCTCGTGGAGAGTTATTCATTCAGCTCCGAAGCTACCCATAATTTCCCCTTATTGCCTGGTACACGGCGTGCCGTCTGGTTACATCCATCCTCCAGCTGCTGCAACCTGCTTTAAGTGGCATCAATAACATGATGATGTCAATACCAGCATCCCTCTTACCTTCTTTATTTGGCTGCAAAACGCGTCTCCCTTTCCTTCCGCTCCGTGTTGGGTGGATCCAGGGTAGGAGCGGAGACAGGTGAGGGTAGGACAGTGCTCTCCGCATCCTTTCTGGAAGGAGAACAAAGTGAGACAACTACTGTGTGACCCGGTCCCACAAATCCAACCTTTGGACGTCACATTCTGGTGCGCTTGGAGCTGTGGACAAGCCCACAGGGAATATTTAAGGTGTAATGCCAGGCACAATTTTCCAGTGGGGTGACCCACCGAATGCCTCCCAGCTTCCAAGGAGGGTTATACATGGAAATTGGTCAGGACCAGGTGCTGAGCAGTTACCTGCAGCAGCTGAGGGTGTAATCTCAGTCTGGCTGGTTATTAACACCTGGGAAATCTCTGACTCCAAGGTCATGACCGTTCCTATAAACAGGGGGGGAAATAAGTTAGAAATAAGACAAATTCCTTTTGAAGTGTAGAAAAACAGAGTTATAGGGCGGTGTAGAAACCAGTGGAGAAGCAAGTCTGCAATTCCAAGGTCACATTGGGCAGTTAACGATAACGTATCCACAGGAACCATTTGAAAGGAAGAGCGAGGCCTCATGCAGCTCATCGAGGAAAGGGAGATGGGGACCTCAAGCTCCACCAGGGGAGGTTTAGGCTGGATATTAGGAAAAGATTTTCATGGAAAGGTCGTTGGGCCCTGGCAGAGGCTGCCCAGGGAGAGGGTTGAGTCCCCTTCCCTGGAGGGGTTTAAGGGACGGGTGGACGAGGTGCTGAGGGACGTGGGTTAGTGATTGATGGGAATGGTTGGACTCGATGACCCAGTGGGTCTTTTCCAACCTGGTGATTCTATGATTCTATGACTGCAGGTCTATTGAGATGCAGAAAATCCCTTCATATTTCACAGCAGAACGACAGGCGGGCTGACCGTGAGCTTGACGAAAGGCAGGAAAGATGAAGCTTTCTGGAGCAATGGCTTGTTTAGACTGGAAGAAAAAGCCGGCTGTGCACCTAACTAAAGCTAACAAAGCCTCTTTTCATAAAACAGCAAATTAAAGATTTGACAGGCTGAGAGAGTTGGGGATGGAGAAGAGAAGGCTGCGGGGAGACCCTAGAGCAGCTTCTAGAGCTGCAAGGGGCTGCAGGAAAGCTGGGGAGGAGCTCTGGATCGGGGAGGGCAGGGACAGGGCGAGGGGGGATGTGTTTAAGCTGAAACAAGGGAGGTTTAGATCGATTAGGAAGAAATGTTTTCCTGTGTGGGCGGGGAGGCAGCGGCGCAGGTTGCTCGGAGCAGCGGTGGCTGCCCCATCCCTGGGGGTGTCCAAGGCCGGCTTGGATGGGGCTCGGAGCAGCCTGATCGGGCAGGAGGGGGCTGGACCCGGCCCTTTCCCCCCGGTCCCCCCCACCGGGTCCTCCCCGGGGCGGCGATCGCCCCGCCCCGCCCGGTTTGGGCTGCGGGCACGGGCGCTGCGAGCCCCGCGGGGCCCCGGCAGCCGCGATGCCGCTCGCCCAGCTGGCCGAGCCCTGGCCCGACATGGAGATGGTGCATCTGGACACGGAGGTGAGCGGGGGGGGGGTGCGTCCCCGGGATTGGGTTGGGGGGGGGGATAAGCTGCGCCGAACAAAGGAGCGACCGGCACGGCCTCTGGGAGCCGCCCGCCGCCACCCCCCCGGCTGCGGGGACCGGGACCGGGGTGCCGGGGCTCCGGTGTGCGCGGTAGGGCTGCCCCGGAGCGGCTCCCGGGGCTCGGGGTGCGGTGCCCGAGGCTCCCGGGGCTCGGGTGCGCGCGGCGGGGCTGCCCGGTGATGCTCCCGGGGCTCGGGGTGCGGTACCCGGAGCTGCACCGGGGCTCGGGGTGCGGTGCTTTGAGGCTCCCGGGGCTCGAGTGGGCACGGTAGGGCTAGCCCCGAGCCGCTCCCGAGCTCAGGGTGCGGTACCCGAGGCTCCCGAGGTGCCGGTGTGCGGGGTAGGGCTGCTCGGGGCTGCTCCTGGAGCTCGGGGTGCGGCGCCCGGGGCTCCCGGGGCTCGGGTGTGCACGGTAGGGCTGCCCGGGGCTGCTCCCGGGGCTCCCGGGGCTCGGGTGTGCACGGTAGGGCTGCCCCGGAGCTGCTCCCGGGGCTCGGGAGTGCACGGTAGGGCTGCCCCGGGGCTGCTCCCGGGGCTCCCGGGGCTCGGGTGTGCACGGTAGGGCTGCCCCGGAGCTGCTCCCGGGGCTCCCGGGGCTCGGGTGTGCACGGTAGGGCTGCCCCGGGGCTGCTCCCGGGGCTCGGGAGTGCACGGTAGGGCTGCCCCGGGGCTGCTCCCGGGGCTCCCGGGGCTCTGGAGTGCACGGTAGGGCTGCCCCGGGGCTGCTCCCGGGGCTCGGGAGTGCACGGTAGGGCTGCCCCGGAGCTGCTCCCGGGGCTCGGGTGTGCACGGTAGGGCTGCCCCGGGGCTGCTCCCGGGGCTCCCGGGGCTCTGGAGTGCACGGTAGGGCTGCCCCGGGGCTGCTCCCGGGGCTCCCGGGGCTCGGGAGTGCACGGTAGGGCTGCCTAGTGTGGCTCCCGGAGCTCAGGGTGTGCTGCTCGGTGCTGCTGCCGGTGGCCTCCGGTGCTGCTCCCGGAGCTCGGGGTGCGGCGCCCGGGGCTCCCGGGGTTGGGGTGTGCAGGGTAGGGCTGCCCGGGGCTGCTCCCGGGGCTCGGGATGCGGTGCCCGGGGCTCCCGGTGCTCGGGTGTGCACGGTGGGGGGCTGCTCCCCGTGCTCGGGCTGCGGTGCCCGGGGCTCCGGTGTTCAGGGTGTGCTGCCCGGTGCTGCTGCTGGTGACCTCTGGTGCTCGGGGGTGCACGGTAAGGCTGCCCGGAGCGGCTCCCGGGGCTCGGGGTGCGGTGCCCGAGGCTCCCAGGGCTCGGGTGTGCACGGCAGGGCTGCCCGGTGCTGCTGCCCGGGGCTCCCGGGGCTCGGAACGGGCACCCTGGAGCTCCCGGTAGGTGCCCAGAGCTGCTCTTGGGGCTCTGGGGCTGCTGCCGTGTTGGGGCTCCCTGGCTGCGCTGGTGCTCTTGCAGGCTTTGATTATTCAGGGAGCATAAGCAGCGTGCTCCTAAATCTCCTTCCAGACACACAGGCAGCCGCCACTGAAGGCCCAGGGAGTAGAATCATAGAATAACCAAGCTGGAAAAGACCCATCGGATCATCGAGTCCAACCATTCCCATCAATCACTAACCCATGTCCCTCAGCACCTCGTCCACCCATCCCTTAAACCCCTCCAGGGAAGGTGACACAGCCCCCTCCCTGGGCAGCCTCTGCCAGGGACCAACGACCCTTTCCGTGAAAATGTCTGGGATTCAGGGTCTTGCACATCTCCTCGCTCTCTTACCCCCAGCCCCATCTGCGCTCCCAGGCCTGAGTTTCAAACTCAAATCGCGGTCCTGTGTCACTTTGGATGCCTGCTCTTCCCTCCTTTGCCTTGCTGTAATTAAGCCCTCTGAGCCAGATGTGCAGGGCAGTGCGCAACATCTGTCCACATCTGCAGGCTTGCATCACAGCCACTTCGGAATAAAGGGACAGCCTGGGGCAGGTTGTGCCTGTGCTCTGGTGCTCGTTAGCTAAACATCATCCCATCCAAACTGGAGCCAGCAGCTCTCCTGGCGAAACCAGAGGGATGGTGGGGACATTGTCCCAGCTCTTCACTCGCACCTTGATGCTTTCCCATCGCTTAGTGATTGGTGGGAATGGTTGGACTTGACTTTTCCAACCTACTGGTTCTGTGATTCTCTTTTGGCTGGATTCGATGCTGTCAGGCTCTTTGCTCAGACCTTGATGCTTTCCCATCGTTCTGGCTCGGCTGCGATGCTGTCAGGCTCCTCTATCGCGCTCTAGGGATGTTGTTGAGGGCAAATCAGTCAGATTTGCTTATTCCCATTCAAAATTACGAGCCGTCAGCTGTGAGTGGAGGCAGCGTTTCTCCACTGGCAGTGGGGAGCTGCTACCCATCAGAGGTGAGCTTGCTTAATTTTCATCAGCTGGATACAGCACGGCTTCTCCTGGAGGGAGCAAAGAGCATCTGCTTGAATATCAGAAACGGTGTGACCAGCAGGTCCAGGGAGGTTCTTCTCCCTCTGGACTCGGCACTGGTGAGACCGCTCCTCGAATCCTGGGGTCAGTTCTGGGCCCCTCACCACAAGAAGGACGTTGAGGCTCTGGAGCGAGTCCAGAGAAGAGCAACGAAGCTGGGGAGGGGGCTGGAGAACAAGAGGAGCGGCTGAGAGAGCTGGGGGGGTTTAGCCTGGAGAAGAGGAGGCTGAGGGGAGACCTCATTGCTCTCTCCAACTACCTGAAAGGAGGTTGTGGAGAGGAGGGAGCTGGGCTCTTCTCCCAAGGGACAGGGGACAGGATGAGAGGGAATGGCCTCAAGCTCCACCAGGGGAGGTTTAGGCTGGACATTAGGAAAAAATTTTTCATGGAAAGGGTCCTTGGGCACTGGCAGAGGCTGCCCAGGGAGGGGTTTGAGTCACCTTCCCGGGTGGGGTTTGAGGGACGGGTGGATGAGGCACTGAGGGACATGGGTTAGTGATTGGTGGGAATAGTTGGACTCGATGATCCCGTGGGTCTTTTCCGACCTGGTTATTCTGTGATTCTATGTGTGACAGGGATGAGCTTGTGCTTGGAGGTGGGAGTCGAAAAAAGCCCTACAGCGACTGGATTGCTAAAACCACACACCCCGAGCCAGGCGTGTAGCTTATTGCTGGGAGACAGGGCTTTTTTATTTGTGGCTTCTCTCCTTCTAAGTGGGAAGATAGCCTGAAAAGCCAGAAAACACAAGTATACTCGTAAGAGGAGGAAACTCAGCCGGTGCCCAGGGCAGCGAGTGCCGTGGGCGAGACTCATTTACTACTTAATCTCAGGTCTCCCAGGTGCCAGGCAGGCGCTGTGTCAGCACCACAGGATCTCTCCGGAGCGGAAACTGCTGGCAGGGTCCTGCGTGTTTGTCAGCTGTGAAGATAAGGGCAGCAGCAGGAGCTGTTTTCCTCACTGCTTTCGTAATGAGTGTGTTAATTGTAAACTGAAACTGGAGGGGCTGCCTCTGCCGTATGCCCTTCCCCAACTCACCTTGGCCGGAGCTCTAGGTCAGGGTCAGGAGCCACTGGAAGGTGATGCTTCTGCTGATCGGTCTTTTTACCTCTCAAGATCAGGAGTGGGATGTTAGCAATTTACATCCCTTTGTTTTGAGGTGAGCAGCTACCTGCAACTTGACTCCAGCGAGGAAAACAGGGATGCTCTTCACCAATGAACCTGGTTGCTGCGCCTGGACCAGGCACACAGGGACTGGGATTAGGGCTCAGGAGGAGTTTTGCACCTTGAGAGGTTAAAATCACCAAGGGTTTGAGCCCAGGAGAAAGTTTTCACCTCTCCTGGCCAAGGCAGCAACCCTGAGAAACCAAAGAGACTTTTCTGGAATGCCAGTTACGTAAATTACCCTGGGATCGCTGCCATCCAGGTTAGAAACCGGCTTTCTCCAACCTTTGCTTTCTGAGTCACGGAGCAGAGGTGCTGTCACCACAACGGTGGAGGCATCGCTCTGATTGTTAAAGGATTCGGGTTTTTTCCACTGCCCTCCAGCAGCGTTGGGCATCGGCTACTGGTGCCCCTTGTCTTCCCCTCCTGGATCCGTGCTCGGAGCGGGCGGCAGTGGGAGCTTGAACTGAACCCTCGCAGCAGACAAGTCCCTCTGTCCAGGGGACTGTGCTGGCTTTGTAATACTTTTTCCTTCCTCCCCTTCCGTCCCTCGTTCTCTCTGCTGCTTACATTATTCCAAATATTGCTTATGGAGCAGAAAAACCTGGCTGGGGCAGAGTACAGGCAGCAGAGAGTGGACCTGAATGACTTCATCACCATAGTGATGGATGCTGTCATCGGGGCTGTGCTTTTCTTTACACTCTTGTCTTGCTACACAAACACAACTGATGGGGGATTACGCCAAGCTGATTCTTTTTCACCCCTGTATATGCATCATCCTTAACCGAGCAGGAGCTATTCATGAATGATTATCTTTTTCAAGCATCTTAGCTGAACAATGCATAAAACAATGATCAAAAGACAGGAGGAAGCCGAGTGGCTGTCGTCTCTGATACGCCTCGTGCAGAGACTCCTCAGTCTCTTTGGGCTTCCTGAGTTCTTTTGGAGAGCTTAACTTTTGCAGAATTGTTTTTCGTAGAATCATAGAATCACCAGGTTGGAAAAGACCCCCAGGATCATCGAGTCCAACCATTCCCATCAATCACTAAGCCATGTCCCTCAGCACCTCGTCCACCCGTCCCTTAAACCCCTCCAGGGAAGGTGACTCAACTGCAATAGGTGAGATCCATAAATTCCAGTTAATAATAATAAAATGCCTTGTTCTTGTGTCAAAGTAGCAAAAGTTCTGGGATGAAGGGTCTCTTCCCCCACTTATTCCTGCTTGAATGCTTCACAGTTCATCCCAGTTGCCCAGAGCAGTGGTGGCTGCCCCATCCCTGGAGGGGTTCAAGGCCAGGTTGGATGGGGCTTGGAGCCCCTGATCCAGCAGGAGGTGTCCCTGCCCATGGCAGGGGTGGAACTGGATGGGCTTTGAGGTCTCTTCCAACCCAAACCATTCCATCGTTCTATAAAAGACCATCTCTGGATACCTGGTACCCTTGCTGGATTGTATCTGAGCATCTGAAAAGCGACCAGTCAAACCCAAGAGGTCCAGAAATAGCATTGGGCTGCTTTTCTACGCAGAGCTGTCGATAATCCAGGATAACTCGTGCTGATGGTGCTGACTGCTGAGCGCAGCCCTTGGTGGCCCCAGGAGTGGGCACAGTCTTGCTTAGTCCCACCAGGGGTACGACTCGTCTTGGTTTCAATTCAGAGCAGCACTCGCCTGTCTTGTAAATTGTTCCCTGTGCTGCAGATTATGTGGAATTAAAGGGATTTAAAATGCAAGATGTCCTAAGATAAATATCTCCCAAGTTCAGCCAGGCTGGCAGTTGCGTAACTGCATGTGCTTGTTTCCAGTGTACTTTTCTGCATGCAATTAAGAAAACTTATTAGAGCGGCGTGTGTGCGGGAGGGGTTTTGCGCTACTTCTCGAGCAGTTTTAGCTCTCACTCCCCCAGAGGTGCCCTTGCTGCTGGGCTGCTGCTCCACATGCCCATCATATTAGCTCTGTAACCCTCGTTTCTGCTCGCCCCAGAGCAGTGCTGGCTGGAAAGCTGCAGGGATGGGCTTCTGGTCCCAGCTGAGGCTCATACCACTACTTTCTTGGTAGCCCAAGCCTTGCTCTGCCACCATCCCTACCCTTTTTTACAGACCTGGGCACCCATGGGAAGGAGCCTCTGTCTTAGAATCATAGAATCACCAGGTTGGAAAAGACCCATTGGATCATCGAGTCCAACCATTCCCATCAATCACTAAACCATGTCCCTCCCTTAAACCCCTCCAGGGAAGGTAACTCAACCCCCTCCCTGGGCAGTCTCTGACAGTGCCCAATGACCCTTTCCCTAAAATATTTTTTCCTGATGTCCAGCCTGAACCTCCCCTGGTGGAGCTTGAGGCCATTCCCTCTCTTCCAGTCCCCTGTCCCTTGGGAGAAGAGCCCAGCTCCCTCCTCTCCACAACCTCCTTTCACGTAGTTGGAGAGAGCAATGAGGTCTCCCCTCAGCCTCCTCTTCTCCAGGCTAAACACCCCCAGCTCTCTCAGCTGCTCCTCTTCTTCTCCAGCCCCTTCCCCAGCTTCGTTGCTCTTCTCTGGACTCGCTCCAGAGCCTCAACATCCTTCTTGTGCTGAGGGGCCCAGAACTGACCCCAGGATTCGAGCAGCGGTCTCACCAGTGCCGAGTCCAGAGGGAGAAGAGCCTCCCTGGACCTTCTGATCCAAGCCAAGATGCCATTGGCCTTCTTGGCCACCTGGGCCACTGCTGGCTCATATTCAACCAACACCCCCAGGTCCTTCTCCTCCAGGCATCTTTCCAGCCAGACTTCTCCTAGTCTGGAGCTGCTCAGGGTTGTTGTGCCCCACGAGCAGGACCCGGCATTTGGCCTTGTTAAACCTCATCCCATTGATCTCATCCCCATGATCCAGCCTGTTAGGATCCCTTTGGAGCCTCCCGACCCTCCAGCAGATCCACACTGCCACCCAGCTTAGTGTCATCCGCAAACTTGCTAAGAGTGCACTCGCTGTCTTCATTTCAGCAGGTAACGCTTGGTTGCTGTCTTCAAGGAGCTCTCTGGGGTTTGCTTGCAGAGCAGGACATCCAGGAGGCTCCTTTCCAACCCTGAGAACAATGTTCTGCGAGAGGGCATCTGGCATGGAGGCAAACGCGCTAACGCACTGTGCGTGGTGTGCAGGGGGAGCGCGGCGAGAAAGCGCTTGTGAAGAGATAAATGTCAAACTGAGAAACCCACAAATTATTTCAGCTCTGCTTACGACGTGGTGAACGGTCGTATTTTATCTCGGAGGTGACGAGTTTGTAGCTTGTGAGTGTGTTTCCATCTCGGACGCCTACAAATGGCTCTTTAATTCCTTATGAGGGAATAAGGATTGGGTTTGCTCTGGGGTAGAAGGAAAGCGCTTGGCTCTAAATACTGCAGTTCTCTCCTTACACATCTGTCTTATGTCAGCTTGAGAATGTGACCGTTTCATCAGGAGCTTTATCCCTCCAAGACCATGGATCCGCATGCTCAGGAAACCTCCCTGGCATGGACTTTCTTTCTACATCCCTTCCATCCCCAGGTAGGATGGATTTCTGTCTACAGCAACGTGTAGGACACGTGTTCCTTGGGGTAGGGAGGTGATTAAATGCAGCATTCAAAAGGCCTGGAGGTAGCACTCGGTGTCTCTTGGCTCATCCTTGAAGGTGACAGGTTGGATGGACCCTGTGTTCACTCACCACAGTCTTCCCAGGGGGATAAAGGATTTTGTCCTATGCGTCAGCCCGCTGCTCTCCTGATACGTGCCTTGAAGATCTCTTCTCCGGACCATGATCCAGGCGCTGCTTTCCTCTTTCCAGCATGGAAATTCTACTTTGTGAGCTGTTTTAGACGTAAACAGCCCTCCTTGAGCTTTGGTTTTGATTAGCAGAGAGTTATGAATTGTTGATCAGAGACAGCTAAGCCAGTAAACATAAGCACATTTCCAAGTCTGGTTATCTTGAGCGTGATATCTCCCCCCTCTTTATGGAGGCTCTGCATAAACATGAAACCTTACTTCACTTCTCAGCTATTCTTTGCGTTAATGGCACCAAGAGCGCTGTGTAAACATCAGGGCAACGTTCCTCAGGAAGAACTTGGCTTGCTGGTAGCACTATTGCCTTCGTCAGTCGTTGGCTGGAAATGCGGAGGAACTTAATCCCAGTTTTAGTTGGTACTAAGGTGAGTTATGGAGCTCGGGGTGGATTTTTATTAATGTAAATGTTGCAGGGCCAGCATCAGGCCATGAGGTAGGAGGTCTTCTCTCTAGCTGGTGTGGTGGTCGTCCCCGTTGTGGTGGTCGTCCCCGTCGTGGAAGGACTAAGCTGTTCTGTGAGGGGCTGCAGGTGGGATGGAGAGACCTAATGATGAAGATACATGGAGACTCAGGCTTGAAGTATCTGAAAACTGAACTTGTGCTTAAATTTAGCTTTTTGGTGTTCCACCTCTTCTTGTGAGGTACCCGCAAGCAGTTTGAGAGCAGCAGCGATTACGACCTTCTGTAAAGCAGGAGAGCATCAACCTGGAAGCACTCATTGAATGTCAGAGAAAGTGAGGGCATCGTTAGAGGGAGGTTTTCTCAATGGCCCCGAAGGTCTCTCAAGATTAACAAATGCCAGTTTTGCTTTGCATTAAAGGGCAGTGTAAGTTAAATTTGGCACACGAGGGAGAATGGGATAGTGTACTCCTAACGTGGATGTCAGGTTGTAGAATCATATCACAGAATGGTTTTGGTTGGAAGGGACCTCAAAGTCTATCCAGTTCCACCCCTGCCATGGGCAGGGACACCTCCCACTGGATCAGGGGCTCCAAGCTCCATCCAACCTGGCCTGGAACCCCTCCAGGGATGGGGTAGCCACCCCTGCTCTGGGCAACCTGGGCCAGGGCATCAACCACCTGTGCAGGAAAACATTTCTCCCTAAGATCTCATCTCAATCTTCCTTCTTGCAGCTGAAAACCATTCCCCCTTGTCCTGTCCCTGCCCTCCCTGATCAAGAGCCCCTCCCCAGCTTTCCTGGAGCCCCTTTCAGCCCTGGAAGCTGCTCTAAGGTCTCCTCGCAGCCTTCTCCTCTCCAGGCTGAACAACCCCAACTATCTCAGCCTGTCCTCACAAAAGAAGAGTCCATCAAAAGAGGAGTGAATAAACCTGCCTTGTTAAAAGAGAGCGAGACTTCCATGAATTTTTGGAGCCCGAGACTGTGATGCAAATAGGTGTCTAAGCAAAAATCCTTTTTGCCCTTGTTTTTCTCCACAGTCTGCAGGAAACCTTTAGTACCTGCTTATCCTACTGTGTGTTTAAGTAAATCCCACCCGCTTCTGCTCCTGCTGGCTCCTCCAGGCACAGTGCTGTACGGAACCTGCCACGTCTCCGGTGCAGCGCTGAGTGTGACCGGCCGATGCCGTTCCAGGCGGTTCAGGTCACCTGCTGTGACTTTGTCTGGAGCTCCAGCAGCAGAAGGTGGACTCGTGGGCCAGAGGTGGCCTGGAGCCAAGCAGGTGATGTGGATTATCGCAGCGCTATCAGCTGTGGTAGGTAATAAAGAACTGATAAGCGTTCAAATTAAAGCCAACATCACGGCAAAATGTCTGTTTAACTGCACTCTAGCTCTGCTTCCACCTGATCTTGGGCTGAGACCAACGGGATGAGGTTTAACAAGGCCAAATGCTGCCTGCACTTGGGGCACAACAACCCTGAGCAGCTCCAGACTAGGAGAAGTCTGGCTGGAAAGCTGCCTGGAGGAGAAGGACCTGGGGGTGTTGGTTGACAGCGACTGAACATGAGCCAGCAGTGGCCCAGGTGGCCAAGAAGGCCAATGGCATCTTGGCTTGGATCAGACACAGTGTGGCCAGCAGGGCCAGGGAGGTTCTTCTCCCTCTGAACTCGGCACTGGTGAGACCGCACCTCGAATCCTGTGTTCAGTTCTGGGCCCCTCACCACAAGAGGGATGTTGAGGCTCTGGAGCGAGTCCAGAGAAGAGCAACGAAGCTGGTGAGGGGGCTGGAGAACAAGAGGAGCAGCTGAGAGAGCTGGGGGTGTTTAGCCTGGAGAAGAGGAGGCTGAGGGGAGACCTCATTGCTCTCTCCAGCTACCTGAAAGGAGGTTTTGGAGAGGAGGGAGCTGGGCTCTTCTCCCAAGTGACAGGGATGAGAGGGAATGGCCTCAAGCTCCACCAGGGGAGGTTCAGGCTGGACATTAGGAAGAAATTTTTCATGGAAAAGGTCCTTGGGCACTGGCAGGGGCTGCCCAGGGAGGAGGTTGAGTCACTTTCCCTGGAGGGGTTTAAGGGACGGGTGGATGAGGTGCTGAGGGACATGGGTTAGTGACTGATAGGAATGGTTGGACTCGATGATCCAGAGGGTCTTCTCCAACCTAATGATTCTATGATCTCCCCACCTGCTTCTTCCAGGTGTCCCGGGGAAGCTGTGGAAGGAACGTGGAAGGGCTGGGATGGTGCTGCCACGCGGCTGTGTCTCCGCTGCAATTCCTGCAGCTCGTGGTTCTGAGAATGGAGGTCCTGTACCCACTGCCCCAAGGACCTGTAGCTGAGTGCAGGGTGCCCTTCGCCCCGCGAGGGATGCTCGGTGTATTAACAGCTCTAGTTTCATCTGGGGGAAGTGTGGAGAGACTCATCTATTAAACGTGTTTTCTTTCCTTGGCAGATAGTGTCCTCTCTGGGTATGGGAGTGTTCAACTGTCTCGTATCGCGTCTCAAAGCGGCATCCTTCCCCGTTTGTCCTGCTTGAAGGGCTCCTAAAGCCACCAGCCTCTGTACGGAGGAGTGAGGAGCAGGTCCATGCCTGGTGCGAGCTAATGGCAGGTTCTTTTCCTTTGCAGAATGGGCAGGCTGCTCCAGAAGAAGGTGGGAATCCTCCATCCAAGGTAAAACTGCTCTGGGTTATGTCTTTAAGTCCTCCCTCCGAGCTGCGTGCGGGGTGTGAGCTGACTTGGGGAATGGGTTGGGGACGGCTATTTTTAAATCCTGTAAGCTGTTGCTCTGTAATCTGGATCAGTGCATATGGGAGTGTAAGGGACTGGAGTAAGGGAAGGGAAAAGAGAAACCCATTTTTCTTCCTCTCCCTTTGGTCATCCAAACAGATCTGGAATGTTTCCCAAAGGGCCACCTCGGTCCAGCACATGGGAGATGGGCTGGAGGCTGGAGCAGAAGGCTAGAAGTGAGAATCCCTTGGGGTGTTTCGGTGCCGTGTTTACACCCTTCTCTATGCTGTGATCTTGCCAGATGGGATGAGAAATACAGGAGTATGTGATGGTTTTGGCACAGCTGCCCTTGCTGAGCGCCTAGTATCTGTTTATTCTCTTGGTGGGGCTGGGAAAAGCTCCATTTGTGTCAAGTTGCAATCCGTGGCCCCGTTAACATCAGTGGAGGGAACTGAGCTGCTGTGTTTGAGGCAGGATCTTCACCTGCTAGACCTTCTTCAGACACCTAAAGCTCTCCCTGCTCCGTACACGAGCGACGTGATGTTGAAGGACTTGATTCCTTTGTTGTGAGCCCTCTCCAAGTAGGAGATTGAAGAGCAATGTTGTTAACATGGGTATTTCCTAATTGTGCCTGCACATCTGTGTCCTGAAGACACAGTGCAGGGTACAAGAGCCCTAGCAGCGTCTTGAAATCATAAGCCTTTCAGGATTTCCTTTTCTGATAGGTACACGCTCCATAACCACGGAGAATGACACCGTGTGTTTGATTTGGCTTGGGAGACCTTGCTGAACAGGTTGTCAAGAGTTTGTCGTGTTCCTTACCCTCAGCGCCCTGCAGCAGTTTCTTTCTCTGAATCATTGTTGTGCTAAAGGCCACGGGGGTTTCTTGTATTGCTTCCCCAGTTGGTTACTGTTGTGTTTTTAGTATAAGATAATTAAACGCTTTTCCAGTGGCCTGCAAAGAAATCAGATGTGGGTCAGATTATAGAATTACAGAACGATTTGGGTTGGAAGGGACCTCAAAGCCCATCCAGTTCCATCCCAGCCCTATGGGCAGGGACACCTCCCACTGGATCAGGGGCTACAAGCTCCATCCAACCTGGCCTTGAACCCCTCCAGGGATGGAGCATCCACCTCTGCTCTGGGCAACCTGAGCCAGGGCCTCCCCACCCTCATAGCAAAACATTTCTTCTTAAGATCTCATCTCAATCTCCTCTCTTTCAGCTTCAAACCATCCCCCCTCATCTTATCTTTGCCCTCTCTCATCAAGAGCCCCTCCCCAGCTTTTCTGGAGCACCTTTCAGTCCTGGAAGCTGCTCTAAGGTCTCCTCAGAGCCTTCTCTTCTCCAGGCTGAACAACCTCAACTCTCCCAGCCTGTCCTTGGATGGGAGGTGCTCCAGATGATCTCAGGTCACTGAGACTGTGCACTTACTTTCCCTGAGAACAGTGGGTTTATGGTTCTTCATTGCGCCTGCACCTCTGGCATGGGGAAAAAAAAAAAACTAACTTAATCTTTCTCTTCTGGTTGGATTCCAGCTGAGTTTCTAAGATTTGAGGCTTTGCCTCTTTCATCTTCAAACCCTTTGCTAAACTGCCCTCCTGTAAAAGCAGCTGAAGGACATTGCTTTAAAAATAATTGAAGTTTTTTTTAGTTTGAGGGACTTCACTGAGACAAACCCTGGCTGATTCCCTCTGTAGGTGCAGCCCCTCACTTGACAGAGGCAAAAAAGCTCTGGGAGTTCTCCTTGTTGCCTGTCTCTTTGTGGGACATGGAAGTGAAGTCCCCGCACAGCTGGGGAGCTGGAGGAGAGCAGCAGGCGAGTTGTCCAGCGTCCCGTGACCAGGAGAGGCCAGGAGCCCTGTGCTGCCTGCAGATGTCCTGCTTGGAGCTCTTCCAAGGCGCGGTGGCCAAAGCGCCTGTGAACAGTATCCAACAATCCCATTTTCGGTAACTTTTGAACGTGTGAAGCCCTGCTACGTGCTCCTGAAATAACCTTCATTGGGTTTTCCAAGTTTGTACAAGGTACGTTTGCTACCAGCGCAGACAACTGAAATCCCTCCTGTAAACACATCCCATCAACATTAGGAAAAAATTTTTTATGGAAGGAGTTATTGGGCACTGGCAGAGGCTGCCCGGGGAGGGGATTGAGTCCCCTTCCCTGGAGGGGTTTAAGGGACGGGTGGACGAGGCGCTGAGGGACGTGGGTTAGTGATTGATGGGAACGGTTGGACTCGATGATCCGGTGGGTCTTTTCCAACTTGGTGATTCTATGATTCTATGAACTTCAGGGCAAACTCTGAACCAGCTGTGATGCTGCAGACGGGAAAAAGGGCAATGCACTCAATATTTGTGTACAGTTCTGCTCGCTTGAGGGTTGGCATTAGCAGCAGCAGCTTCTGGCACTGGCTCTACCTACAACAGGACTAAAGAAGGAGAAGCAGGCAGCAGTAAACACCTGGGGTTGGCTATTCTCTAGCTGAAGGTTGTTCAGCTTCCCTCCCGTGCCCTCTTTTCTAGCTGCGTGTGCAGAGCTGTAAGAGGAAGAGGCACCTTTATTCTAGGTTTGTACTCGCTCTCCTTTTGCTGTTAATGCCATGATCTCTTCTAAAAATAGCCTGAAGCAGTGACAGCAGCGATTACTCAACACCCACACAGAAGCGCCGTCCCTCCCTCTGTCCCCGTGAGTGGGATGCTGCTAGAGGTACAACTGGGATTTGCCTGGACGATAA
The DNA here is from genome assembly GCA_033459285.1 of Clamator glandarius. Classification (NCBI taxonomy): domain Eukaryota; kingdom Metazoa; phylum Chordata; class Aves; order Cuculiformes; family Cuculidae; genus Clamator; species Clamator glandarius. Next base: position 131,060 of record JAUNZM010000225.1, read on the forward strand.
CCAGAGGCATTTTGCAAAGGAAGGAAATGCAAAGAATTCCTTAAAAGAGTTGGAAACCTCACAGCTGGTAAAGTGACGCAGTCTCATGCCTCCACCGTCATCTCACCTGCTGCTGTTGCACGTTAGGGTCTTTGAGGATGAAACATAGAATCATAGCGTCGTTTAAGTTCTAAAAGACCTCTAAACTCATCCAGTCCAGCCGCGCCGGCTAAACCATGTCCTGAAGTGCTGAATATTAGGAAAAAATTTTCACAGAAAGGGTCATTGGGCACTGGCAGAGGCTGCCCAGGGAAGGGGTTGAGTCACCTTCCCTGGAGGGTGGACAAGGTGTGAGGGACATGGTTTAGTGTTTGATAGGAATGGTTGGACTCTATGATCCAGTGGGTCTCTTCCAACCTGGTGATTCTATGATCTCCACAATTTTTGAACCGCTCCAGGGATGGAGACTCCGCCACTACCCTGGGCAGCCTCTTCCAATTTCTTCTGGTAAAGAAATATTTCCTAGTATCCAATCTAAACCTTCCCTGGTGCAACTTGAGGCCCTTTCTTCTTGTCTTGACTGCAGAGCTAGTGAGGAGATGTGATCTGGTACCTTCTACCAGCCTTTGTAGCTCCAGCTCAGCTTCCTACTGAGGATGGCTGGTGCATTTCACAACTTCTTGTGGTTTTTATTCCTGTGTGGATTCCCATCTTTCAAGAACAATTGTGGTACGCAAGTCCCTGCAAGCACTGTACCTCGGTGTGTTTATCTGAGTATCTTGGAAACACCTGCAAGATCCTGCAGGCTGGGCAGAGAGCTGTCTGGAGCGGCTGCCTCCCTCTGCATGGTCCTAGGGAAAGGAGCCTGGGTCTGCAGTTAGCACTGACCCAACAGCATTCCAGCTCTGTGACCAGAAGGAATTCCAAGCCAAACCCTCTCCTGGCAGCAAGCACAATCCTAGATTGCTCTTGCTTGTCTTGGATGTTCCAGTGTGTCCCTACTGTAAAAGTTTACAGTCATAAAATCATAGAATGGTTTGTGTTGGAAGGGACCTCAAAGCCCATCCAGTCCCACCCCTGCCATGGGCAGGGACACCTCCCACTGGCTCAGGGGCTCCAAGCTCCATCCAACCTGGCCTTGAACCCCTCCAGGGATGGGGCAGCCACCCCTGCTCTGGGAAACCCCACCCTCATCATAAAGAAATTCATCCTAATGTTTCGTCTCAATCTTCCCCGCTCCAATTTATAACCATTATCTGCCAGGCAATCCTGACTGCATCCCTAAAACCAGGTTAGTAACCCAGTGCTGGACTGAACAGGAGACTTTGGCAAAGATAGGTGCATGGATGGCTTTGGTTTTTTCCCCCTCTCCTCTTTGGTGGTGGCGTTTGACCCTGTTTAACCTTGATGTTGGCTTTAGGACAGCAGGTTCAGAGCTTCCGAGAGCAGTTTCAGAGAGCTTCACAAGGCTGCAGTGCAGGGTCTGCAGGATGCTGAATGGAAGAGCTGCTCTATTGCGTTTGTACAGGTGGTGGAGGAGCAGGACTGCTCTGCTCTGCATTTCAAGGACTCAAGGCTTGCTTGCCCCCTGTTCTACCTGTTTCCTCTGACACAGACTGGGCTGAGACTGAGAGAAGCATCTCTTGCAACAGCCCTGGGTTAACCTCAGCTGCGTCTCTGTGCTGGTCAGGAGCAGAGCTCAGAGCTCTCTTGCCTGGCTCTCAAAAGCTGCTCTGCCCCAGGGGTTAATCAGCAGTGCTGTGCGTTGGTCTCTAGGTGCCGAACCTCGTTCTCTCCTATGTTCTTTAGATTTTAATTGTCAGGTAGGCTGAAGATTGGTCCTTGTTCAGCTGGGGAATGGCAACAGAGAGCGTGAATTCAGTGGAAAAATAAAACCTCACATAATTGGGGTCTTACCAGCTTGGCTGAGGGGTGAGCTCCTGCACCCTGAAGGTGCCAACGATGACGAATTATGTGTGAAAGTACAACACCCAATTAATGAAATCACTTCATAATGAAGAGCAGAGGAGTGGGTTTGCAGTGCTGAGTGTGCCCACTCTCTCTCTCTGGAGGTACGGCTGGTGCGGGCTAGGAGTGCTGATCAGCTTGTTCTGGGGTGATAATCACAGTGAAAACTAGGGAAGTGAATAAATAACCTCTTCCAGCTCTGCTTTGCACCATAAAAGAGACCTTTGAGATGGGAGTGAGTGCTTGCCCTACTGTGCACCCCAGGCATGAGGCGCCCCACCTGCTTAGGCTGAGCCTTGCGGCTTGGCACCAAACTACAAATGCACTGAAGGGGAAGGCTCAGCTTCTTCCCGGATCTGTGCAGCTCCTGCTGAACCATCAGTGTGTCCTGACCAGGGAAAGCCTGCAGGAAGGTCCTTCCCTACAGCATCTTCTGCAAAGGAAGCTACCAGCAGAAACCCTGGATGTGGACATTGCTGGCCAGAGTACTACCTGCAACACCAGCTTATTCCTTAATTTGTGTTGTTCTGGGTGACACACCCTGCTCTAACACTCTAGTGATCACAGAATCACCAGGTTGGAAAAGACCCATCGGATCATCGAGTCCAACCATTCCCATCAATCACTAACCCATGTCCCTCAGCACCTCGTCCACCCGTCCCTTAAACCCCTCCAGGGAAGGGGACTCAACCCCCTCCTTGGGCAGCCTCTGCCAGTGCCCAGTGACCCTTTCCGTAAAATATTTTTTCTTGATGTCCAGCCTGAACCTCCCCTGGTGGAGCTTGAGGCCATTCCCTCTCGTCCTGTCCCCTGTCCCTTGGGAGAAGAGCCCAGCTCCCTCCTCTCCACAACCTCCTTTCAGGTAGTTGGAGAGAGCAATGACGTCTCCCCTCAGCCTCCTCTTCTCCAGGCTAAACACCCCCAGCTCTCTCAGCCGCTCCTCTTGTTCTCCAGCCCCTTCACCAGCTTCGTTGCTCTTCTCTGGACTCGCTCCAGAGCCTCAACATCCTTCTTGTGGTGAGGGGCCCAGAACTGACCCCAGGATTCGAGGTGCGGTCTCCCCAGTGCCGATTCCAGAGGGAGAAGAACCTCCCTGGACCTGCTGGCCACGCCATTTCTGATCCAAGCCAAGATGCCATTGGCCTTCTTGGCCACCTGGGCAAACTAAGATGGAAAAGACTTCTAAGCTCATCTAGTCCAACTGATGTGTCTGATGGCGTGATGCTCATCACTCGTGAACACTGCTCTTATCACGGTCTCTTAACATGAAGGGATTTAATGCAAACAAGTGAAATGCTCTGCTTTGAAACAGGCCTGTGTGTTTGTACAGCTGCTGCTGTTTTCTCTGGGAACCGGAAAACTATCCAATGCTGGAAGAGACAAGTGCCTCAGCAAATCCCTCTCTGCCTACTGCCCCTCTCCTGTGCCTTCCAGCTGCTCGGCCAAGAATGCTCCGGCTGATTTGGTCCTCCTAGGATAACCTGGCAGGAGCAGAAAATCTCGAATGTGGCACGATGCTGCCTGGAAATCACCTTCCCTCTGCACTGCAGGGATGGGCTGTAGCTGTTGGGAGCAGCCCTGTAGAGAAGGGCTTGGGGTGCTGGTTGATGAGAAGCTCAACATGAGCTGGCAACGTGCGTTCACAGCCCAGAAACCAACCGTGTCCTGGGCTGCATCCAACGCAGCGTGGCCAGCAGGGCAAGGGAGGGGATTCTGCCCCTCTGCTCCTCTCTTGTGAGACCTCATCTGGAGGATTGTGTCCAGTTCTGGAATCCTCAACATAAGAAGGAGATGGAGCTGTTGGAACGGGTCCAGACGAGGCTACAAAGATGATCTGAGGGCTGGAGAACCTTCCGTACAAAGACAGGCTGAGAGAGTCGGGGTTGTTCAGCCTGGAGAAGAGAAGGCTCTGAGGAGACCTTATAGAGATCTTAAAATACCTGAAGAGGCTACAAGAAAGATGGGATTTTACAAAGGCTTGGAGTGCCAGGATGAGGGCAATGAGTGTAAACTGGAGAGGGGCAGATTTAGACAAGACATAAGGAAAAATTTCTTCATGATGAGAGTGGTGGGACCCTGGAATAGGCTGCCCAGAGCAGGGGTGGCTGCCCCATCCCTGGAGGGATTCAAGGCCAGGTTGGATGGGACTTGGAGCCCCTGATCCAGTGGGAGATGTCTCTGCCCAGGGCATGGGTGGAACTGGATGGGCTTTGAGGTCCCTTCCAACCCAAACTATTCTATGATTCTATTGCCGCTCGCTTAGTTTTCAGCCTGTCAGCAGCAGAGTTCTTGGTTTAAACTGGCTGCTCCGTCTTGTCAGCTGAAGTAATCAAGTGGGTTTGTTTTTAATTTAATGCCTGACAGCTGCCCAGCTTATTCCTGCCAGAGCATTTGCTCCGTGTCCTTGGCCAGGCCAGGCTATGGTTAACAGCATCTGAGCTCTTCAAAAGAAATAACAAATAAATGGCTGTTTGAGGAGCAGAGTCTCTGATGAGCTGCAGGCTCTAATGAATAATTGAAGAGGGGTCAGTTTACAGGACTTGCACACGAGGAATGCCGCAGAGTCTGCAGAGCAGCGCTCGAGCAGCCCTCTCGCACGGCGCGCTGGTCTAATCCGACCCATCAAAACTGCTCCGGTTTCTTCTCTTCCATTTCCATCCCCCTTGTGGGTTAAGGGAAACAGCCTCCAGGTCTGTCTCTTCTTTTATTGAAAAAGAATTAGTGATAATCTTTTACTGTGTGCTATACCCAGAGGAAACCATCATCCCGCTCCCCATCAGAGCTAAAGCAGCAGAGCGAGGGATCGTCCTGCCAGCCCCTCCTCGGCCAGGCTTCTCCGAGCCCTCTGAGCTCTGGGGGCAGAGGGCAACAGACCTGCTCAAGTCAAGTTTTTGTGGACCTAGAAGGAAGTGTGAGGAAGGCCAGAGCTCTGCTGGTGCTTCCCCAGAAAGGTGGAGGAGTAGCAGGATCCTTGTTCTGCTTGAAGGAAAGGGGGATGAAGACCGGTGGCTGGGGATAGGGTGGTGGCAGCTCCCTCTGTGCCAGGGACAGCAGGGAGCTGGCACCAAGGAGGACCTCAAAGAGCTCAAAGCAAAGAACTTATTCATGTCCAGCTGTTGAAAGGGTCAGAGTGGGCTTGGATCTCTGGAGCATCCCACCCTGGGAGTCCCCTTGGCTGCGTGCGTTGAGGGGTCACTGGCTCTGACTCAAATGCCGACCCAGGACTCCAGCAAGGGAGCCAGAGGCGTTCTCCAAAAATAAAACCAGCTGATCTCAAGGCCAGGTTGGATGGGGCTTGGAGCCCCTGATCCAGTGGGAGGTGTCCCTGCCCATGGCAGGGGTGGAACTGGACGGGCTTTGAGGTCCCTTCCAACCCAAACCGTTCAGTGATTCTATGATGCTCTGAGGCAATAAGGATTTCCTGACTGTCACATGAAATCTGTGTCCTTCCCTCGCCACCCCTGGAGTGCACAGCCAGGAGATGTCACCCCTGTGGAAAATGAGAGGGTTTATTTCTTGTTTGTACTTGAAACTTCATTCTCATCAGAGCTCCTGGCGGCTCCGGGAACACCGAATGGACTGTGAACACAATCCTTTTGTGCTCCTGTAAGCACTCGAAGACGTGGCAGTATTGATTTCCATGCTGTTTGAGAGCTGTACTTAACCCGGCAGCTCAGGTGGCCTGGATGCAGATTGGAAATCAGCAGCGTCTTCTTCCAGAGAGGGGGAGGCGATGGCTCAGCACCATCCCTGGGCACCAGGGCCGCAGCGGGTTTCTGGGGGGGGTCACATGGGAAGGGAGCCCTGGGGTCTCTGTGTACACAGAGCAGGGGGGAAAAGCTCTGTAAAAAGCTTTTTTCATATCATAGAATCACCAGGATGGAAAAGACCCATGTCCCTCAGCACCTCGTCCACTCGTCCCTTAAACCCCTCCAGGGAAGGGGACTCAACCCCCTCTGCCAGGGACCAATGACTCTTTCCGTGAAAAAGTTTTTCCTAATGTCCAGCCTGAACCTCCCCTCGTGAAGCTTGAGGCCATTCCCTCTCGTCCTGTCCCCTGTCCCTTGGGAGAAGAGCCCAGCTCCCTCCTCTCCACAACCTCCTTTCAGGTAGTTGTGGGGAGCAATGAGGTCTCCCCTCAGCCTCCTCCAGGCCATCGTAGGGGAATGGGACAAACCAGGTTATTACCAGTGTTCAGGTTGAGTGCAATTCTGTGATGTCTGGGAAGGGGATGGGTGGTGACCTTCACGTTATGGTCCCATCCCTGGCACACGCGCCTGTGTCACAGCAGAGGGACTGGCTGCTGGTTGTATTCAATAGGAATGGTTGGACTCGATGATCCGGTGGGTCTTTTCCAACCTGGTGATTCTATGATTCTATGATCTGTCTTCTTTACAAGCGTTAAATGACAAAATCATGCTTTGCTTTTGCACTGATCCTGCACGCTTGCACTGGGCTGTTGGCAACACGTAGCTCAGGGTGTGGTTTGGACACGGTTTTCTTTTCCTTTTAACGCCATTGTAGTTCGGAGCCATTGTGCCAATGTCACTGTCACTTTTCTTTCTGTGTATCCTTCTCGGTGGGTGGGAGGGAGTGGGATTCTCCCGGAATGCACATACCAAGCCCTTGGTGGGCTCCAAGCAAAGGCTTGACCAAGCCCCGAGACGGCTTTTTGTGTGTCTTCCAACAAGAGAACTGCCAGCAGCACGTGTGCTGTGGGAGGAGTATGGAATTCCTGCATTCCTGCGATAGAGAATAGTTTCCACATCCCACGATAACTGCAAGGGCAGCAACCAAGCTTTGGTTCTCGTGTTTTATAGGTCAGTTAGATTTCTGTTTCATCTTCTGTACTGAAAGTGGCAAAACTGCATCACGCCTAGATGGAACGATAGAACGGTTTGGTTGGAAGGGACCTCAAAGCCCATCCAGTCCCACCCCTGCCATGAGCAGGGACACCTCCCACTGGATCAGGGGCTCCAAGCCCCATCCAACCTGGCCTTGAACCCCTCCAGGGATGGGGCAGCCACCCCTGCTCTGGGCAACCTGGCCCAGGGCCTCCCCACTCTCACAGCAAAACATTTCTTCTTAATCTACAATCTAAACCTCCCTTTTTTCCAGGTTAAACCCATCCCACCTTGTCCTATCCCTGCACTCCCTGATCCAGAGCCCCTCCCCAGCTTTCCTGGAGCCCCTTTCAGTGCTGGAAGCTGCTCTAAGGTCTCCCTGGAGTCTTGTCTTCTCCAGGCTGAACAAGCCCAGCTCTCTCAGCCTGTCAATGATGGAGGAAAGAGCTTTAATGCTGGTTCCTAGGAGTAATATTTTTTATTCAGAAAAGCCCAAGTCAGTATCTCCTTACGGATACACGAAAAGGGTGATTGGGCACTGGCAGAGGGTGCCCAGGGAGGGGGTTGAGTCACCTTCCCTGGAGGGGTTTAAGGGACGGGTGGATGAGGTGCTGAGAGACGTGGTTTAGTGATTGATGGGAATGGTTGGACTTGATGATCCAGTGGGTCTTTTCCAACCTGGTGATTCTATGATTCTGTGATTCTATTCCTGGTTTTACCACCATCACAGCACAAGCTGTTCCGAGTTTGCCAAGAAGGGACCTTTCCTCCTCGCTGGGAAGCGTGTGCAGGGCTGCAGGAAGGGGAGGCAATATATCCCTTGTACTTTCTAAATGAAGCCTAATTTGTTCTGTAAGAGCTCGTAATTAAGTAATTCCTTATCTCCTGGCAGTTAAAGGTGTTCTCCTTTCTGGCATTTCATTTCACTGGGTGCAAAATCCCACCAGCTGCCAGCGCTTCTCTCGCGGCTCCAAAAAGCTGTTGGGAAGTCTTGGTTTGGGAAGATCTTTGCCTGAGCTTGTATCTTTAACCCAAACTGCTCAGTCAGCTTATCCTGGCCAGCTGCAGCTTGTACTGCCTGGAAAGGGTGGAGAGATGTTTTTATACTCTTTTTTTTTTCCCAAAAGAAACTTGCAGAATGTGGTGCCGCAGTGTCCCTGGGAGCAGGGATGGGGAGTGCAGTGGGGATGCCTGTGCCTGAGCCTCCTTGCTTGCCCCGTCCCACAAGGAACCTGAGCTCTTAGGTGTAAAGCAGGTATTTTGGTGCTCCTGGTTAAATGAGTCAGGTAACAACAGGTCAGAAATGATGTTTGGAAGCAGAAAGGCTTGCCTGGATGCGGGGGCTTTGCTGCATCAAGCCACTTTCTGCTTCTCCCTTCCTGAACCTTTGCAGGAGAGAAAACTTCTTATCCTTTTCTGCATTCTTGGATCTCCTCTGGTTTAGGGGTGCTGAATCTTCCCACAGAGGTGTTTATGAAGTGGATGTTTATGAAATGAGTCCGTTTGGCTCTCACCCTCCTGTTGCAGAACAGAAACATGTTTTGGTCGTTAAAGATGCTCTGAGTGCCACCTGCTGGAGTGTGCTCGGGGAGGGAGCAGTGGCTGGGCAGCCAGCCTGGCAGGGTCCCCTGGGGCTCTCAGCTTCTTTGGGGTGTCCCATGCCTGCAGTCTCCTACACTTTGGGGTGACAAAGCCTGTGCCAGGGCTGGAGACACTGGTACTTGTCACCTTCAGCCTCTTTGGGGTGACACAGCCTGTGCCAGGGCTGGAGACATTGGTACTTGTCACCTTCAGCCTCTTTGGGGTGACACAGCCTGTGCCAGGGCTGGAGACATTGGTACTTGTCACCTTCAGCCTCTTTGGGGTGACACAGCCTGTGCCAGGGCTGGAGACATTGGTACTTGTCACCTTCAGCCTCTTTGGGGTGGCACAGCCTGTCCCATTGCTGCAGTCTCAGCCTCTTTGGGGTGACACAGCCTGTCCCATTGCTGCAGTCTCAGCCTCTTTGGGGTGGCACAGCCTGTCCCATTGCTGCAGTCTCAGCCTCTTTGGGGTGACACAGCCTATGCCAGGGCTGGAGACACTGGTACCGGTCTCTGCTGTCCCACCACGCTCTGCTCCGTTACTGCCGCTCTGCTGCCGTTGCCGGCGCTCGCTGGTGTCTGTGGCCTCTGGGATTTGGCAATTTGCCCCCTCGGAAGATGCTGCGGGGTCACTTTCTGCCATACAAGAGGAGCGAACTTTCTCTGTGGTGAGAGAAGGGGCCCATGAAAAAGGGTGGAACGCTGTTTGAACACCAAAGAGGGTAAAACTGCACTTCTTGGTCTGACTTTTCCCTTTTTAGGGATTTGCTTGTAACCCCCGTGGTGGGAAGCCAGGATCACTGCTTGGAGTGGCAACAAAGTCCTTCCCAAGGGTGACGCGATTAGTGGTGCACTGAGCTGCCTCTCGGAGTGGAGAGGAATTGTCCTGGGAAAGACAGCGACGTGCTTCTACGATACTCAAAGGCTTTTAAAGCCATACAGAGTGAGATTCCTGGCGTGAACTGTGCCACGATGGAGTTGGTCACTCACTTCTCCCAGCTGTTGTGGTTTGTACATGAAGATAGTGATGCTTTCTAGGCAGCAGTGTTACTGACACCCTCATTGTGTAGAGGTTTGACTGTGTGACCTGGCTTTCTTCTCCCTCCCTCTTTTTTCACAGAATCATAGAATCACCAGGTTGAAAGAGACCCACCGGATCATCGAGTCCAACCATTCCCATCAATCACTAACCCATGTCCCTCAGCACCTCATCCACCCGTCCCTTAAACCCCTCCAGGGAAGGAGACTCAACCCCCTCCCTGGGCAGCCTCTGCCAGTGCCCAATGGCCCTTTTTGTGAAATATTTTTTCCTGATGTCCAGCCTGAACCTCCCCTGGTGGAGCTTGAGGCCGTTCCCTCTTGTCCTGTCCCCTGTCCCTTGGGAGAAGAGCCCAGCTCCCTCCTCTCCACAACCTCCTTTCACGTAGTTGGAGAGAGCAATGAGGTCTCCCCTCAGCCTCCTCTTCTCCAGGCTGAACACCCCCAGCTCTCTCAGCTGCTCCTCATAAGGTTGGTTTGGTTTGTTTTTCAGGAGACCAAATAAGCAGCCCTTGGAGACAGTGTAGGGTGAAACGTGCCTCTCTCCCACCGCAGCGCTGTTCCCTCTCAGAAATCCCTTCCTGCAAACCTCTAGCAACAACGCTCCTGCCAGGAATCCGCCCCCATCCTTATCCACTTATCGGGAAGTTCCAGTTGCCGAAGTCTCCAGAGCTCCTTAGCTGTGTTTGTAGAAGTGACTTTGTCCAAGACTTCTATCTTCAAAGCCGCCCCGCGGTGCCTCTGCCTTCCCCTGGCTCTGGTTGCCTCCCTGAGCTTTTGTCTGTCTAAACAGCAAATGCCCTTGTTCAGCGTGAGTTTAAAGACCTAACGAAGCAGTCTCTTCCCTGCAGATCCTCTTGGATCGCTCTAAGAATCTCTCTCTTCTTTTAAGCTTTGTCTGTGACTCCACGAGTTTATGTTGCCCTGTTTCTGCCTCCTCGTGCAAAAGCTGAGAGCGCCCAGAGGAGGGCACAGAGTTGGTGAAGGGTTTAGAGGGGAAACCATATGAGGAGTGGGTAAAATCTCTTGGTCTGCTCAGCCTGGAGAAGAAGAGACTGAGGGGGGACCTCATCGTGGTCCAGAGCGAGTCCAGAGAAGAGCGACGAAGCTGGTGAAGGGGCTGGAGAACAAGAGGAGCGGCTGAGAGAGCTGGGGGTGTTTAGCCTGGAGAAGAGGAGGCTGAGGGGAGACCTCATTGCTCTCTCCAACTGCCTGAAAGGAGGTTGTGGAGAGGAGGGAGCTGGGCTCTTCTCCCAAGGGACAGGACAAGAGGGAATGGCCTCAAGCTCCACCAGGGGACGTTCAGACTGGACATCAGGAAAAAATTTTTCACGGAAAGGGTCATTGGGCACTGTCAGAGGCTGCCCAGGGAGGGGGTTGAGTCTCCTTCCCTGGAGGGGTTTAAGGGACGGGTGGACGAGGTGCTGAGGGACATGGGTTAGTGATTGATGGGAATGGTTGGACTCAATGATCCTGTGGGTCTCTTCCAACCTAGTGATTCTGTGCTCTGCAGCTTCTTCACATGGGAGGAGGAGGAGCAGGCGCTGAGCTCTTCTCGCTGGACCCAAAGGAACGCAGAAAGATGCCAGGGTAGGGTTAGATTGGACATTGGAACAGCTTCTTCCCCCAGAGGGTGGTGGGGCACTGGAACAGCTCCCAGGGAAGCAGTCACAGCACTGACCCTGACAATATTCCAGAAGTGGTTGACCAAGGCCCTTGGCCACATGGTGTGAGTGTTGGGGTGTCCTGTGCACCAACAGGAGTTGGACTTGGACTTGGTGGTCCTTGTAGGTCCCTTCCCACTCAGGGCTGCTGTGATTCTGTAAACTTGTTAGAACGTGTGTGGGAGAACAGGGCAGAGTCTTCTCTTAGGCAGGGAAATGTTTCAATCTGCTTGAGGATCCCAATTATTTTTTTTTCCTTTAATTGCTTGTGGTGTGTGCAGGCACGAGCAAGATAGCTTTGGTGTTTAATCTTTGAATACTCCTTGATACTGCAATGCCCAATTAATTAGACTGAAACTCTTGAATTCTCCCAGGTGTGTTTAATTTCACCAACTGAATGAAATTGGTGCTATCTCACAAAATGTTCTGCTTTGCTGGACTTGTTTTCTTCAACTCGTTTTCTGAGCTGTAGCAAGCAGCAGGCCAGGAGATAACCCCTTTCCTGAATAAAGACTAAGTAGTTTATTCATCAGCAAGGACACTTCCCACTGGATCAGGGGCTCCAAGCCCCATCCAGCCTGGCCTTGAACCCCTCCAGGGATGGGGCAGCCACCCCTGCTCTGGGCAACCTGGGCCAGGGCCTCCCCACCCTCCCAGCAAAACATTTCTTCCTAAGATCTCATCTCAATTTCTCCTCTTTCAGCTGAAAACCTTTCTCCCTCATCCTATCCCTGCTTTCCCTGATCCAGAGCCCCTCCCCAGCTTTCCTGGAGCTCCTTTCAAGACTGGGAGCTGCTTTAGGGTCTCCCTGGAGCCTTCTCTTCTCCAGGCCGAACGATACCCTTGTGCTCTGCCCTGGTTCTTGCTCTGCCCTCCCAACAGAGCCCCAGGAGCGGTGAGTGGGCTGACGCGGTTCCTGTGCCACGTAGAGCAGGTACCGAGTGACATCTCAGAGCTCCCAGAAGGTCCCCCGAGCAGCTGCAGGCTTCTCGAGAGGTGTCGCTCCGAGGGCAGGTTTCCTGTGGGGGTTTCTCAGCGTTGCCCGCCTCACTTTCCTGGAAGTCGGTGGAAGGCAGCAAAGCGAGTTAAAATCTGCAGCTGCTGCTCCGACTGTCTCGTGGTTGTGGGCAGCACTTCCTCCTGTGTCGGAATCAGCTCTGCCTTGAGGCACAGCTCCCTTCTTGTCCTCAGCACTGGAAGGACATGGATCTCTGCCCCGGGGAGGGGGTTGAGTCCCCTTCCCTGGAGGGGTTCAAGGGACGGGTGGACGAGGCGCTGAGGGACGTGGGTTAGTGTTTAATAGCAATGGTTGGACTCGATGATCCGGTGGGTCCTTTCCAACCTGGTGATTCTATGATTCTCTTAGAGCAAGTCCAGAGGTGGCTACGGAGATGATTTGAGGGCTTGGAGCACCTCCCGTACGAGGACAGGCTGAGGGAGTTGGGTTTGTTCAGCCTGAAGAAGAGAAGGCTCTGGGGAGACCTTAGAGCAGCTTCCAGTGCTGAAAGGGGCTCCAGGAAAGCTGGGGAGGGGCTCCGGATCTGGGAGGGCAGGGAGAGGATATGGAGGGATGGTTTGAAGCTGCAAGAGGGGAGATTGAGATGAGATCTTAGGGAGAAATGTTCTGCTGTGAGAGTGGGGAGGCCCTGGCCCAGGCTGCCCAGAGCAGGGGTGGCTGCTCCATCCCTGGAGGGGTTCAAGGCCGGGTTGGATGGAGCTTGGAGCCCCTGATCCAGTGGGAGGTGTCTCTGGATGGAACTGGATGGGCTTTGAGGTCCCTTCCAACCCAAACCTTTCTATGATTCTCCCCATCCCAACTCTCCAAACAGCTCCAGTCTGTTCTCCGTGCTGGCGAGCGGGTCCACTCAGATGCTGGTGCCACAAGCTGAAACCTTTCACTCTGCAAAGCTGTGTGGTGTCTCTGCTGAGGAGAGAGCAGGGCTGCTCTGGGACAAGCGTCCCACAAGTTTTCTCAGGCTGAGGCCAAGACTGGGGGGGGAGCCACCAAAGAAGTGCAGACAAAAGTAGGTGGTTCTGGCCAATTCTTTGGTTGCAAATGAACCCAACCGCCAACCTTGCCCAAATAAGGCCTTTGCAGGAGGGCAAGCAGTGGCTGTGGAGGTTCCTTTGCATTATTTGTTCCTCTTTTTGATAACCATCACTTTAAAAAAAAAAAATAAAGCTCCAAACAGAGCAGCCTTTGCCTCTTGCTGCTCTTTACAACAGCAAAAAGCGGTGTTGCCTCCTCTGCAAAGCTGCAGCGTCTCTCGCTTCCCATTTATTTCAAGCTTCCTCCGGAGCAGAGGGTGCAGCTCTGCAGGGAGGTTGTTGCTCTGGAGTTGGGTGGCATGAAATAACTTCATGCAAAACTTAAGGAGCGTGAAGCTCCCGCTCCTGAGGCTGGGAGCAGTTTGTGTTGAGGGATAAGTTGCATGCAATCAGAGATCTTCTCCTTCCAGTGCTTCCTGGACCAGTGCCGAGCCGTCCCTTTGGTCTGGCACGGGGGCACCAGCTCCGCTTTGGAAACGCGTTGCTGTGAGAGCAGCTGGCTCTCCTCACGCCATCACCTTCCTGTTTATGAAACCCTGATCCTTCCCTCCCCGATGCAGTTCCCGCTGCTCGCTGGGATCCAACTGGATCTTGGCAGAAGGCAGAGGCAGTCCCTCGTTGATCTGATTTTAATCTACAGGGCTAGCAAGCATCCTCTTTTATGGAGCTGATGGTGGGACTTTGCTGGAGTTGAGCCCTGTGGTCTTTTCTGCTGACACAGCATTGGATTACAGCTTCTTTAAACTGTGCGCCGAGAGCCGTTTCTATCTGGCACCACTGGGTTTGGGGATCATCTTTCCTAGGAGTGATGTGCCAACGACAGCAGGTTCATGCAGAGTTTACAGCCGGGTCTTGGCACTTCAGTAGCAGCGTCTATTCCAGCATCATCTCGCCTCTCCCAAGACCCATGGATGTAAGGAACAGAAAGATGATTGGCAAGTAGACCGCTGTCACCAACTTTTTGCTTTTCGAAAACATGGAATAAGGTTTACAAGTGACTTAATTTATTATAGACTTATAGAATGGATTGGGTTGAAAGGGACCTCAAAGCCCATCCAGTTCCATCCCAGCCCTATGGGCAGGGACACCTCCCACTGCATCAGGGGCTCCAAGCCCCATGAACCTGCCCTCGAACCCCTCCAGGGATGGGGCAGCCACCCCTGCTCTGGGCAACCTGGGCCAGGGCCTCCCCATCCTCACAGCAAAACATTTTTCCTAAGATCTCATCTCAATCTCCCCTCTCTCAGCTTAAACCCATTCCCCCTCATCCTATCCCTGATCCAGAGCCCCTCCCCAGCTTTCCTGGAGCCCTTTTCAGCACTGGAAGCTGCTCTAGGGTTTCCTCAGAGCCTTCTCTTCTCCAGGCTGAGCAACCCCAACTCTCTCAGCTTGTACTTGTACAGGAGGTTGGATCAAACGCACCTGGGATGTGTAAGTCCATTTGGTTTATGCTTCTTGCTTTGCATTTATTCATTTATATTGGGATTGTTACCTGCTTGCTTGGCTCTGGTCCCTTCTCTTGGGGAGCAAAGCAGTGGAGGTTTGCGCTCTTGCCATTCCTCCCATGGGCTGTTAACTGCATCCAAAGCGAAGAGCTGGTGGCTGCAGGCTGGTTTTGTGGTCTCAGAGGGGCTTCAGAATGGGCTTCTTCCTTGTGAAGAGCCTTAGACACTCAAAGCGCTGGTGCTAGGAGAGAAAAGGGGCAGGTAGGCTGAGCCAGGCTCATGGCAAAGCGGGATGGGATGGGATTTTCTGTGTCCATGTCAGAAAACTGATCAGAAGAGAGGCCAGACCATGAACCAAAGCGGGATGGGATGGGATTTTCTGTGTCCATGTCAGAAAACTGATCATGAAGAGAGGCCAGACAGGCGTTGTCCTGTCTCACACTGAAGCTTGCCTGCCTTCTGCAGCTCTTTTAGTTCCTTCCACAATCCGTAGCTCCAGCTTCTACGTTTCGCTGCTGCAGAATTGTTTTGAGATCCCTTGTGCCTCCTGCCACCGAGGAGGGTGCAATCTCTGGGTAAGAGGCTCTAGGAGTGGGAAAGAGCTATCGGGATGCTCCATGCAGACACGGATGCAGCCTGGAAGCATTTGGAACGCTGAGGTCCAAAGCAGCACCGAGCAGCTTTACAGCTGCAAGAGTTTTGTGGATCTAGGAAGAGGTTTGGCAGGAACCGTGGCTTTTTTTTTAAGAGTGGGGACAACTAAAAGGATTCTGTAAGGCAGCACCAGTGACACTGGTGATACAGCTGGGTAACTTTTGAAGCCATCCAGGGCACCTGTTTTGCACTGATGAAATGCAGATGGGATCTTGATAGGAACTGGCAATAAGCACGTGGCTCACTCTTCTCTGCAAACATAGAAACTGGGAGAGAACCGATCTGGTCCCTTTGTTGGCGCTGCCTAACTCAGCCAATTTGAGGGGCCTGGTTTGGTATTTGATAAGAATGGTTGGATTCAATGATCCGATGGGTCTTTTCCAACCTGGTGGTTCTATGGTTCTATGATTCTATGATCTCCTTTTCCCTCTCCAACCTTATTAAGCCATCCCTCGCTGTGTAAGAGCAGGGTGCAGCGTGCCGGTGCGGGAGCTGAACCCCTGAGCAAGCAAACAAGGGTTGTGCAACCCTGCCACGAGATGTGAGTGTGCAAACCCGGCAGCGTCCCAGAGACCCGGCACAGCAGATGACCAAGCAGCAGCTCTGGCACAGGACGGAGACAAACCAGGGATGGATGCAGGAGCTGCCTCCTCCTGGAAACCTGCAGTCACGGAGGGAGCTACGTGGGCTCTCAGCTGCTTGTTGCTGCATTGTGCGGTGGCTGAAAATGCTCGTTCCGTGCCTGTTTTCCTGTCTGTGACACAGAGGACTGCGCTGATCCTCTTGAAAAGCCTGCTGAGGTTTGCTGATGGGAAGAGCCATGCCTAAGCACCCGTAAAGCCATCCAGTGTTTTCATTTGGGTGCCGGCATTGTGCAGCCATCGCCACACAATGCAATTTCCCCATACGAAACCACAGTTTCCTTTCAGTGAAAACTCCCAAAATACATCCCAGTGACGTAGCTACTACACTCGGGGTTCTCGTGCCGGTCTGGGTGCTGCAGAGAGCTCGGAGTTCGGAAGCCGGCTTGCAAAGTATGGGAGAGTAGCTGCCTAAAGCTTTGGAGATGCTGAGGCTCCTCTTTCGCAGCAAGCCAAGGATCCAGGAGGCAAGTGTCTAGCTGATAAAATATCTGCTCTGCGCGCAGTGCTGTGCTCTGTCTCTCCAGCAGGACACACGGAGTTGGTGAATCGCCTGAGCTTCGAGACTAGCCAGGCTTTACTTAGTTTTAATTAACGATTTTGCTTTTAGAAAAGTCATTTCTAATGGTAAAACTGCTTTCTAAGAAGTGGCTTTCCTAGGTGCTGCCAGAATTTGGGAGTGTTTTGGGACCAGAGCATGTGTTGAAGCAACAGAAATTAAAACAGCTTCTGGTTAGTTGTTGATGAATAGGAAGCAAAATGCCAAAAGCGTAATCTGTTTCTAGCTCTTGCCTTTTTTTTTTTCCTCTCCTTGCATTTCAAAGTGACTGCCTCAACCAGCAAAGTGACAAAACGCGAGCAAAAACAAACCTGTCTCTTGGCTTCTAAAATTCTTCCTTAAAACAAGGGGAAAGTAGGAAAGAGGACTTGTATTTTGAACTTGGGGTTGGATAAAAACCAAACAACCCTGTATGTCTATCCGCAGCCCCTGCTCTAGGATGACTAAGCCATCTGTGCAGTTGAAAAGCAGCGTTGGGAAGTTCAGAAGAAGTTGTTTCCTCCTCAGACTTGAGCGACTTCCTGGGCTCAGACCTGGGTGTCCTAGGGGTGTCCTTTTCTTTTCCAGGAGAGCAAATATCATTTCCCAGCGGTGCTGGAATCTGTAAAAATGGTCCCTACGAGGCAGAGGGTGCTGGCAGCTCATAAGAGCAGTGTTGGTGCTGCTGGGATGGACCTGCAGAAAGATCTGTGCTTGTGGGAGAGAAATCGGTCCCTCCCCACCCAGCGCAGGGCTCGGTGCCCGCTCGTGCTGGTCAGAGCGGTGATGGAGCTGGTTTCTTGGTGGGTGGGTGTGATCCCCAGGGATGGAGGAGGCTGCTGAGGTGTTTTTCATCACTTCTGGGTGCTCGGAAAGGGGTTGAGTTGTGGCTTTGGTGGATGGGTCAGCTGGATGTCCCGGGCATCGCTTCCCCCAGTCACCTTCTCCCAGACCCAAGGAGATCTTGGGCTGCTCCTGCGGCATGGGCAGAGCGATGGAGGGAGGAAGGGGAAGAGGTGGCTGCTGGGGCCCCCTCCGATCTGATTCAGTCCTTCCGGAGCCAAGAATCAGTTAATTCTTAACTCTAATCTCAATGCTTTCGTGCGGTTGGTTCCTCCCTTCCCTCAAGGCTTGCTTTCCATTCTCTAGCATCTCTGTAGCTCCCGTCCTACCTTCAGGTCGCTTTGTCTTGCCTGCTTGATGCTGCTGGTGCTGAAGAGCCGCGGGCTCTATCGTGCTGACAAACTGCTTGGCAAGACACAAGAGAAGTCACAGCTCAAGTCTCTCTCAGATCCCTTCATGCAGTCACATGAATTTTATCTCATCTGCAGCCAAAGACTTGTACCTCTCGCAGGAAATGTTTCACATCTTATTTGACCTGTTAGGGGGTGTTTTTTCTATTCAAACTTAGCTCGTTCTCTCAAAATCAGGTGAAAGACCACCTAGATGTGATAACAAATCTACATATGATCATTAAAACACAGAAGGCTTGGGGACTGACCTTGCAAAAACTTAACTTTTTCCCTTGAGCCAGAGATTTGGGAGGAGAAACAGCCATACCCAGAGCTGAGAAGCAGATCTTTTCGGAGCTCCCTTTAAATACTTCAGCATCTCTCCCTATAAGGGTTCATAGAATTGCATCTGACCCCATGGGCAGCATAAACTGCATTTCTTACGCTGCTCAGGGTCTTGCCAGAGCAGCTGGGCTGGCCCTGCCCTGCTCTCGAGGGATGTGGGGAGTTTGGATATTTGAGTTATGTCCCCTCTGGTTGCTTTAGGAAGGCTGAGCATGGAGAGAAGTCCTCTCACTGACCTCATGGTGCCAAACCTCCCTGTAGACCTAGGGCACCACTACCAGAGCAGGTGCTTTTGGAGTCTGTCCAGGAGTGGCTGAGAGTAAAATCTGATCTAGACATTAATCAACATGCCAGAAATTAATTCTCTCTCCTTGGCATTGGCGTTCTGAGTCTTGGAGAACATGTGTAACCAAGCGCGAGCACTGTGTCCTTCTCCACTGCCCATCAGAGTTTATCGAAGCCTTTAACAGCGCCAGCTGCTCCCCTGGAGCCACCAACACAGCTCAGAGTCGTGGAGCAATGTCTGGTAGAACATCAACAAGCTCCGCCAGGGGAAATTCAGGCTTGAGATAAGGAAAAAATTCTTCACGGAAAGGGTCGTTAGGCATTGGAACAGTCTGCCCAGGGAGGTGGTTGACTCACCTTCCCTGGAGGTATTTAAGGTGAGGGTGGATGAGGTGCTTAGGGGCGTGATTTAGGGATTGGTGGGAATGGTTGGACTCGATGATCCTTTTGGGTCTCTTCCAACCTAGTGATTCTATGATTCTATCACCAGTGTCTCTAAACAGCTCACCTGGTGGAACATCACCAAGTGTCTGTAAACAGCTCACCTGATGGAACATCACCGGTGACTGTAAACAGCTCACCTGGTCTTCCTGATCAAGTTTGTTGGGAAAACCTTAGCTGCGTTTCGCGACCCCTCTGTGCTGACACTCATTTGTTGTCCTGCAGGCAAAATCAGACGTCACTTGGATAGAGAAAGACCTCGTGGACTCGGCAGACAAGGTAAGAGCCTGCTGCAGATGTTCACCTCAAGGAAGCTCATGCGTTTAATTTGCGTGTTGTGCCATAACGAGTCGCCCACGTACATGGGGGCGTCAGCACCGAGGACCTCTCTGAAAACCAAACCCTTTCTTGCAGCACGCCCCTGCCCACCCATCTCTGCTAATACAAAAAACAGCTATTACTCACTTGCTCACATGACATCCTGGACTTGACTTCATCCTCCTCCTCCTTCCTCCCCACACCAAACCCCTTTCCGTGCTGTCATTTCTGTCTCCTGCGGCTTTCTGATCTTGTCAGCTTGCTGGGGCAGGAGCTCCTGCGTTTTAGCTGCGTGGACGTACCGTTGGGGTTTTTGATTGCTCTCCGGAGGCTCCTTCTCCCCACGCCGAGGGCCTGATAACAGCACAGACAGAATTGTCTTGGTTGGGACGAGATTTATCAGATCTTGCTGGGCCCACTCGCAGGGATCTGGCTGCCTGCATCTCCTGCACGGCTTCGCTGAGCAACGCAAAGCTTCCTGGAAGTGGTTTTGCTCATCTTTGGGCAGCACATTGTGGACATTGTTTCTGCTTAACTGAGTCATGGAATCGTAGAATCACCACGTTGGAAAAGACCCACCAGATCGAGTCCAACCATTCCTATCAATCACTAAACTATGTCCCTCAGCACCTTGTCCACCCGTCCCTTAAACCCCTCCAGGGAAGGTGACTCAACCCCCTCCCTGGGCAGCCTCTGACAGGGACCAAAGACCCTTTCCGTGAAAAATTTTTCCTAATGTCCAGCCTGAACCTCCCCTGGTGGAGCTTGAGGCTATTCCCTCTCGTCCTGTCCCCTGTCCCTTGGGAGAAGAGCCCAGCTCCCTCCTCTCCACAACCTCCTTTCAGGGAGTTGGAGAGAGCAATGAGGTCTCCCCTCAGCCTCCTCTTCTCCAGGATAAACACCCCCAGCTCTCTCAGCTGCTCCTCTTCTTCTCCAGCCCCTTCCCCAGCTTCGTTGCTCTTCTCTGGACTCGCTCCAGAGCCTCAACATCCTTCTTGTGGTGAGGGGCCCAGAGCTGAACACAGGATTCGAGGTGCGGTCTCACCAGTGCCGAGTACAGAGGGAGAAGAACCTCCCTGGACCTGCTGGCCATGCCATTTCTATCCAAGCCAAGATGCCATTGGCCTTCTTGGCCACCTGGGCCACTGCTGGCTCATGTTCAACCAACACCCCCAGGTCCTTCTCCTCCAGGCATCTCTCCAGCCAGACTTCTCCTAGTCTGGAGCTGCCCAGGGTTGTTGTGCCCCACGAGCAGGACCCGGCATTTGGCTGTGTTAAACCTCATGCCGTTGGTCTCATCCCAGCGCTCCAGCCGCTGAGATTGTGGCAGAGTGAGGGAGGTGTCAGGATGAACCAAGTCTTGCTCAGCAGCTGCCCAGGGCTGTTCCGTGCTGCTCTCTGGCACCTACCCCCAGCATCTTTGCTTTGGACCTTATCAGCTTTTGAGGTTCCCTCTGTGGAGCTGGGAACTAGCTGCTTTGCTGTTACTAAGTCATTTGTTTCTTTCATTATCGGTTCTCAAATAGGATGAAGTGAGGTTTGAGGAGGCCAGACAGTCATGAGTAGCCACTCTGGGTCCAAACCAAGATCCTCTTTTCATACTCTGGAGCACATCAGAAAGCAGTGCTGACACGGAGTTATTTCTAATTGCAAAGGTGTGGGGATGTCTCCCTACTCATTTCCAGGGGTTTCTTTCATACCTGCACTCTCTGGGTCTTACTGCAGATGTTTGCCTATCCAGACCTGAGGGAAAGGTCAAAGAGGAACAGGTTTGGAGTGGGGGAAAGATGCAGATGGGTTGGTTGTGAAATAAATACCAAGTGATTTAAATAATTCTCTCTCATCCTGCCAATAAATCCAAGCAGGAGAGAATTCAGAAGCTCTCTGCATCGGAAATGCCCTTAAAAGCACCTTACATGGAGCTTCTCAGGATGGCTCTTGGACAACTCCAGTGTCCACAGCAAGGACTCTTGTGCAGCAGAAAGCAAATGAAGAGAAAGATGTGAATCCTAGTGACACCAAAGGATTTGCATGTGGGATTGATGCACCCTGAATCCCACCACGGGTGACCCACCATCCCTGTGCCAGTGGGAGAGCAGAGATGTACAGCTTTCCAAGAAGGTGTCAGACTTCTGTGTGGGATTTCATGAGTTTTTCTCTTCCTTTTAAAAGTGTAAGTGGCTTCTCGGAACATTCCACGTTGTGGAAATACCCACAAAGCTCACAGCCTGACATGAGATCTCATTGCTCTCTCCAACTACATGAAAGGAGGTTGTGGAGAGGAGGGAGCTGGGCTCTTCTCCCAAGGAACAGGGGACAGGACGAGAGGGAATGGCCTCAAACTCTGCCAGGGGAGGTTCAGGCTGGATATTAGGAAAAAATATTTCATGGAAAGGGTCATTGGGCACTGTCAGAGGCTGCCCAGGGAGGGGGTTGAGTCCCCTTCCCTGGAGGGGTTTAAGGGACGGGTGGATGAGGTGCTGAGTGTTTGATAGGAACGGTTGGACTCGATGATCTGGTGGGTCTCTTCCAACCTGGTGATTCTATGATTCTATGAGATTCCTGTAGCACCAGGTGGAAGTCCCTTTAACTACACGACATGTGTTCTCTGCCAGCACCTTGGCTGAACTGGGGAACATGAATGTGAACTGTGAGGTTATTTTTTTTTTTCTAAAAGCAAAACCAAAAAAAAAAAAAACACACACGCTGCCCCAACCACAAGCGCTGTTGCAGGGGAGTAGGAGTGTCAACCTGCCTCCGTGCAAGCAAGTCACTTGTCTCCACTGCGCATCTGCCAGCCGAGCTTTAACCACCTGTGTCTCCTCCATCCGGCAACCTCAAGCGTGGGGCATCCATGTAGCGTGATGGGAGCCTCCCTGAGCCCCGAGAGCTTCCCTGGGAGCTCGCGGGGGTGATGATGGTGACTGGGGCTGTGCCATGTTGATTGGGATGGGAGAATGGAGAGGGACGCTAAACTTCCTCGCATCTGCGCGTTCCTCACGCTCTGGCTGCAGAGGAAGCATCGAGCCAAGCCCTGCAGCCTGCAGCTGCCTGCCCCAAGCCAGCTCTCCAGCCCGGTCAGTACTGCCGCTGCCTCGCTGTGCTTCACTTTACTGCTGGTTGCTCCTCCAGGTGATTCTTCAGGTGGATATTCAGAGCAGCCCCGTTCGCTTTGCTTTTTCTGCCTTTCTGCTTAACGATGTCATTGGAAGGAAGTTATCTCAGTGCAAGCGAAGCTGGTTGTGCTGGAGGTTAGTGGTACGATGGCTGAGAGAGCCAGGGGTGTTTAGCCTGGAGAAGAGGAGGCTGAGGGGAGACCTCATTGCTCTCTCCAACTCCCTGACGGGAGTTTGTGGAGAGGAGGGAGCTGGGCTCTTCTCCCACGTGACAGGGGACAGGACGAGAGGGAATGGCCTCAAGCTGCACCAGGGGAGGTTTAGGCTGGACATTAGGAAAAATTTTTCACGGAAAGGGTCTTTGGTCCCTGTCAGAGGCTGCCCAGGGAGGGGGTTGAGTCCCCTTCCCTGGAGGGGTTTAAGGGACGGGTGGACAAAGTGCTGAGGGACATAGTTTAGTGATTGATAGGAATGGTTGGACTCTATGATCCGATGGTTCTCTTCCAACCTGGTGATTCTATGATTCTATGTAGGTGCTTTTGTGCTGGAGGCTTGTTCTGGGTACTACCAAATAGGCTGTGGGAGCTGGTCTCCAGAGTCCTGAGTGTCGTTACTCTTAGGTTACACACTGGGTTTTGCTGTTGGCCAAGACAAGGGATTCCCACAGCTGTGCAAACGTGTCGCTCTGCAGTTCCTGAAGAGCTCTGCTAGGACCATGGGTCTAGATACCTTGGAGATGGATACAGGAGTTCATTGTAAGCGTTCCTCTGTGTTTAGGTGTGAGACGCTGCAGGATGAAACCTGCATGGTTGTACAAGTGGTGATGTTGGGTAGACCCGGTCTGAGCGTCCGAGCAGAACTCGAAGTGTAACGTGGCCAATTTAAGCTAGGAGATGATGTAGAACATGAAAACTTGTTGTCACAAAAGATTTTAAGATCTTTCTTGTCTGAGATCACTAAGAAGACAGCAAAAGGTAGGGTAACACGGGGGGCTCCTGCCCTGTCCCCATGCTGTACGTGCTGCGCTGCTGACAGCGTGGGCTTCCCTGGTGGGTCTTAGCGTTTGAAAAATGCAGGATCTGGAGACAGCAAAGCTACCACCATGGAAACAAAGCCACTTCCTAGTCTAGAGGAGAGGCAAGCGTGAGAACGAGAAGGGAAGGGTGCTCAGTGCAGGTAGGCAACCACATCCGCGGGCACATGGCAAGACCACGGCTCCCCAGGAAGGTGCTGGGAGGGTGGGGAGTGGGCTGGGGCGCAGAGCAGAGGCTGAGCCTTGGTTCCTGTTGTTTATAAAAGCTGGTTTGATTTAGGTGGGTTCCAGACCAAGTATCTGAAGAGTTTCAGGAAACAAAGCGTAATTTTTTTTCCCCACCCCAGCTCTTCAAGGGGAAAAACCAAGTGGCAATCCCAGCTTTCTGGCATCTCTACAGGCCACCCCTGCCCTGAGGTCAGAGAGCAACCGAGGTTAACACCCTTTGGAGAAGAGGAGGCTGAGGGGAGACCTCATTGCTCTCTCCAACTCCCTGAAAGGAGGTTGTGGAGAGGAGGGAGCTGGGCTCTTCTCCCAAGGGACAGGGGACAGGACGAGAGGGAATGGCCTCAAGCTCCACCGGGGGAGGTTTAGGCTGAACATTAGGAAGTAATTTTTCACGGGAAGAGTCATTGGTCCCTGGCAGAGGCTGCCCAGGGAGGGGGTTGAGTCCCCTTCCCTGGAGGGGTTTAAGGGACGGGTGAACGAGGTGCTGAGGGACATGGTTTGGTGATTGATGGGAATGGTTGGACTCGATGATCTGGTGGGTCTTTTCCAACGTGGTGATTCTGTGATTCTATAATTGCTGGCCTTCAGGTCCAAATAGCAACCAGACTGTGTCTCACACTGGATAATGTGGGACTGAAGTGCTAAGAAGCCTGGACTTGCCCGTATGAGACGTGCAACTACCAGGGATTTCTGGCCCGAGTGAGATTCATGGCTGTGGAATTGGGAAGTTGAGTCCAGCCTGTCTTGCAGGCTCTGCCCGTGATCTGTTGGGAGAGGGGCTGGAACAGGTCCTGCTCAAAGGAACCTGGGGGAGAGGATCCTTCCCTCTTCCCATGAGAACTCACCTGGAGCCCCGTGTCCAGTTCTGGAGTCCTCAGCGCAGGAGGGACATGGAGCTGTTGGAGCGAGCCCAGAGGAGGACACAGAGATGATCCAAGCACTGGAGAACCTCCCATATGAGAAAGCTGGAGAAGAGAAGGCTGGGGAGACCTTAGAGCAGCATCTATCACTGAAAGGAGCTCCAGGAAAGCTGGGGAGGGGCTCTGGATCAGGGAGTGCAGGGATCGGATGAGGGGGAACAGTTTTCAACTGCAAGAGGGGAGATTGAGATGAGATCTTGGGAAGAAATATTTTGCTGTGAGGGTCTGGAAGCCCTGGCCCAGGTTACCCAGAGCAGTGGTGGCTGCTCCATCCCTGGAGGGGTTCAAGGCCAGGCTGGATGGGGCTTGGAGCCCCTGATCCAGTGGGAGGTGTTCCTGCCCATGGCAGGGGTGGAACTGGATGGGCTTTGAGGTCCCTTCCAACCCAAACCATTCTGTGCTTTTAGGATATACTGGCCAGGTATGGTCAAGAGAAGCAGAAGGAGAGGCACGGCTGGAAGGATAACAGCATAAAAGGTCTCCTTATATTTGGGGTGCAAACAGAAGGCAGGACAAGGTGTCTCTTATGAGCTGAACCCTGGGCTTTCTGCCCCAGAGACGTGGACAAGGTGATGTTTCAGCATCACCTCGGGATCTTTGGCTGTTCTTGTGTGCTGGCCTAGCTCCGTTGTTGAGTTTATTCTACACACTGCTGATTAAATCGCTTTTTCTTTATTTTTTTTTTAAATAAAAGAACGTGTTTTAAACAAAACATGTGCCAGAGACCTTGGCTTCCCCTCAATCTTCTTGAAGGCTTGAGTCTGTTAAAGCATCATCTGTATGTGCCGAAGATGCACTAAGGCTTATGTTGCCGAATTGCTCAGATTGCTGAGCAGATGGGCTCCAACATGTCTGATTTTTGCCAGCCCTGGCCGTGTTTTGACAACAGTGCCGTATTTTTGTGTTTGTGGGATTTTTAGCGGCGTAAACACTCCTGTTTCTTGCCACCAGTGCCTTAAAAAAAGGAAGGTGCTTTTTTTTCAAGCCCTCTCCTCAAATGGAGTTCCAAGAAATGCAAGCCCTGCGGCGCGAGGAGCGGAGCCTTTGGGGAGAGGCGAGGGGTTTTAACAAGGCTGCCTGGTGCGAGCCTACCGATGACTGACTTTTTCCAGATGTTGGAGGCAGGAGACAGCTGTGGGAAGCACCAACTTTTATGGGTCTCTCAGATGTGGTTCCTGCGGGCCTGTAGCTACAATCCTTGTTCTTTAATCCACTAAAGCTTGTCTTCCCTTGTTCAGGATTATATTCCCAGCCAACTGCGTCTCCCTCTTTTTCAGGGCGAAGGGGTTGTGAAAGAAATCAACATCACTCATCATGTGAAGGAAGGCTCCGAGAAAGCTGACCCTTCGCAGTTTGAGCTCCTCAAGGTGCTGGGACAAGGCTCTTTTGGCAAGGTGAGTTCAAGCCTTTCGACATGCCATGCCAGATAAATGATGTCGATGACAAAAGGGACTGTTCTCAACAAAACCACTTTACCAATTCCCACCAGATGGTGACAATCTGAATGATGAGCCCACATGAGAAATGGTTGCTTCTTAATGGTCTCAGGCTCCACTAGGGGAGGTTTAGGCTGAACATTAGGAAAAAATATTTCACGGAAAGGGTCATCGGCACTGGCAGAGGCTGCCTAGGGAGGGGGTTGAGTCACCTTCCCTGGAGGGGTTTAAGGGACGGGTGGACGAGGTGCTGAGGGACATGGGTTAGTGATTGATGGGAATGGTTGGACTCGATGATCCGGTGGGTCTTTTCCAACCTGGTGATTCTGTGATTCTATGAGTCGATCTGGCTGTCAAACCAGCAAAGCTCAAGGAGGCTTTGTGGTAATTGAAGCATCAGTGCTTCAAGTCACAGCTCCCAGGCATCAGCCGCAGCCCCACAGTAATGGAGAATGGAGAGAATGGAGAGGAAAGAAGCGCAGTATTCAAGCAGGAGCGCTGTATTGGCTGGAGATAAGGGGTGAGAAGATTCTACACATGGTACTTTCCTGAAAACCTCCTGGGGTTTGCCATGGAGAGCTCGAGGTCCATCTCCCCAACCCTGTGACCAGCTGCTGCTGAGGGTTACCACAAGGTCTGCAGCTTCGGGAGGCATCCAGTGCCTGCTGCTGGTGTTAAGCTCTCGGTGAACACGGTTTTCTTCTGCCTCAGGTTTTCTTGGTGAGAAAAATAACACCACCAGACAGCAACCACCTCTATGCCATGAAAGTGCTGAAGAAGGCGACGTTGAAAGGTAGGTGACTCTTACTGCAATGTTCTTGTCTCCGTGTCTCAAAGAGCAATGGGGAATCATCACAGCAGTCACTGTTGGCCCCAGGGTGGTCTGAGTGAAACAGAAATACCTTTATCTCAGCCAAACAGCTTCCTTTTCTCTCCTGTTGCACTGTTCGAGGTGAACAAACAGGTGACTCAAGCTACCTGGTGCTAAAGAGCTTAAGGCTGGTGACAGTGCTGACACCGGGGAGCCGTGTGCTCTTTTCTCTGTCTGAGCTGTTCCTCTCTCTTCCCACAGTGCGTGATCGAGTGAGGACAAAGATAGAAAGGGACATCCTGGCTGATGTAAACCATCCCTTTGTGGTGAAACTCCACTACGGTGAGTGTGGAGCTGGTTGGGATGCTGGGGTTGCGGGCTCGAACAGGCACCGAGTGCTTTTAAGCACAATAAAGGTACCACCACAGGCAGGTCTGCCATGAGCAGGTAGATAAACTGCAGCAGAGGATGCCAAGAGCCTCCCAGGGTCCATAACAAGCTTCTGGAGGCACCTGATATGGAGAAGAGGCCTGGATCAGTCTGTGTCCCTCAACGGTTGTGGTGCTCTGGAGCCTTCATGGTCCCCTCAGCACAAATCCTTTCCTGCAAAGATCTTTGGTCCCATGCCCACTGGAGCTATTGGATGGGGAATGGAGCATAGACTGGGAGAGGAGGTTAAAACATCAAATCCTTGGGATAAAACCTAAAATCAGGAGAAACTGAGAAAGCAGAGGTAGCTAGTCAAGGCAGAGTTTGGCAGGGTTAAAGCTTTGACTCTGAGGAAGGTGAGGACAACTTCTTTCCCTGTAAAGTGAAAACAACCCTTCCGTAGGGCATCACTGACTGAAAGGGAACCAGCCCCCATAAAATATGGACTTTCTGCTGTGGTAGAGTGCTGCTGGTGAGCTCCCATTTCAACATCGCGGCCAGGCTATCTCCTTTACCCCAAATAATCAGCCCTACCTGGGTTTAACCTAGAAACCACGCAGGGCATCTGCACAACTGGAGCCGTTGGGATTTAAGTGATTAATGTAGCGTCATGGAGCCTTCTCTCGGCAGAAGGGTCTGATTCCCGCTCTGGCTTGTGTTTCAGCATTCCAGACAGAGGGGAAGCTGTATCTCATCTTGGATTTCCTCAGAGGAGGTGACCTTTTCACTCGACTTTCCAAAGAGGTGGGTACTCTCTGGCATCTTGGCATGGGGTGCTGAGGATCCCAGTTTGTTTGGGCTTAATTGCCTGGAGAAGCGATTGACCTTTGCAAAGTCTTTGGGAGGGGTGGGACAAAACCTCCATCCTGCTGCTAGCCCAGAGCTGGCAAGAGGCAAGAATGTCTCAGAAGCCCCATCCTCTGAAAAGCATCAGCACATGGAGGCAGATCTCACCACTGCTGAGCATCACGTCACGAATGAAAACAGGCAAGACCCATGTTCTGCTGGTTGTGTGGGCTCGGTGGGACACGGTGAGGGAGTAGGAGAGGTAATTAGAAGTTGTGCCAGGTGAATACAACTGGGAACATAATCAGGTGAACGTAAAACAAAGTTTTTTAAAAACTTGCTGGCTGTTGAGCAACCTGGTTTGATTTTTTGGTGTTGCTGCTTAATTGATACTTTGGCAGGCAAAGC
Organism: Clamator glandarius; assembly: GCA_033459285.1. Taxonomy (NCBI): domain Eukaryota; kingdom Metazoa; phylum Chordata; class Aves; order Cuculiformes; family Cuculidae; genus Clamator; species Clamator glandarius. The sequence continues at coordinate 159,251 of JAUNZM010000225.1, forward strand.
CTGGGAAGCTTGGGTGTGGGAAGGCAGGAGAGAGCACCACAGAATCGTTGAATGGTTCGGATTGGAAGGCACCTCAAAGCCCATCCAGTTCCAACCTCCTTCCACTGGATCAGGGGCTTCAAGCCCCATCCAGCCTGGCCTTGAACCCCTCCAGGGATGGGGCAGCCACCACTGCCCTGGGCAACCTGGGCCAGGGCCTCCCCACCCTCACAGAAAAAACATTTCTTCCTAAGATCTCATCTCAATCTCTCCTTTTTCAGCTGCAAACCATTCCCCACTCATCCTATCCCTGTGCTCCTTTATCAAGAGCCCCTCCCCAGCTTTCCTGGAGCCTCTTTGTGTACTGGGAGCTGCTCTAAGGTCCCCCCAGAGCCTTCTCTATATGGAGATATAGATGTGAAGGGTCTTGCATGGGTGCAGCAGACGTGGTCCCGCTGCCAGCATTCTCACCCTGCCCTCTTCCTCTCCTTTCCTGCAGGTCATGTTCACTGAGGAGGACGTGAAGTTCTACCTAGCAGAGCTGGCTCTGGGGCTCGACCATTTGCACAGCCTGGGAATCATATACAGGGATCTCAAACCGGAGAAGTACGTACAGCTGAGGCAGGGAGCCCAGTCCTTCGGTTCAGCCCCAAGCCTGTAGTCAGCAAACAGCTCAGCCTTCTTCCACAAAAGCAAAGCTGACTGGTGGCCCGGGGCCAGCCAGATGGAAGGCGGCAGTGCCAATTGACAAGGCTCCTGCTCCTCCGATCAGCAGTTACGGCCAGGAGCGCTGTGGAGGCAGCATGTGCGCACCACATGTCTGAGCAGTAATCCTTGGCAGGCTCTAGGCTCCAGCTTTAAGCGATGAGAGCCTGCGGAGGGAACAGGCACCAGGCTGGGGCTCTGCAGGGACGCCCACCAGCCGCATGAGTTGGTTCTTCTTTCCTGGGGCACGTGGGGGATCAAAGGTGGTGTGACTTGTGTGGGTCATTCATTCAATGTGAAGTTGAGAGTGTGGAGAGAAGGGAACTGCTCTTTGTTCTGCTCATGTCTCGGTGATGGAGCTTAAAGCACTGGGGGAAGGGACAGATAACTGTCTCCTCTGAATTCTGGTAGCATCTCAGACCAGGTTCTGTGTCTATACTTGTTCTTACCAGCCCCTATGGCAGATAGTAACAACTTGGGTTTTTTGTTCATGCTGTAGCATCCTCTTGGATGAAGAAGGACACATCAAACTCACAGGTAAGGGACTCCACAAAAGCCTTGTGCTCCAACAAGGCTGGTTTCTGAAATACGGAGCTTCTCTTAAGCCTTTCTGCTCTGTGTGACAGCTCAGAGCACGTGGGTGCCCGCTGACGGGTTTTTTCTCTTTAACATAGATTTTGGTTTGAGTAAGGAGGCGATAGACCATGAGAAGAAAGCTTATTCCTTCTGCGGGACGGTGGAGTACATGGCACCAGAAGTGGTGAATCGCCAGGGCCACTCACACAGTGCTGACTGGTGGTCCTACGGCGTGTTGATGGTACGTACCCACCTAGCAGGGCTGGAGACCTGACCTGGTTCTGGATGTGCTGAGCTGGGGATGTTCTCCCAGCTCTTTGAAAGGGCTCTGCCATGAGCTGTCTTGGCATGAAACACGTCTTTTCTGGGGGAGGCAGAGCTCCTGAGGCTTTGACCCAGTGGGGTGTGCGATGTGGGGTGTCGGTGTCGGTCCCAGCACCGGGATGTGGTGTCTGTGCAGATCTGGTGCCACCATCTGGCGGATGCTGCGCCCCAGGGCTCCCACAGGAGCGGGTACTGGCTTGAACATGTTCCCACCACAAACCTTGTGAACCAAGCTCCTTCTGAGAAAATAGGATGTTTGCACCTATTTTTTAGAGCCAGGCTTCTGATCACGCACAAGCTTTTCGCTGGCTTTGGTGAGCTCCCAGGTGAAGGTGCACTTTGTAAACACCATCTTTTTTTTCCTGTGGTCGCTCTCCCCCTACCTCATTTGGGAAGCTGAAACTAGGTGAAAAAAAAAACCTCATTATGGGACAATAGCACGTGGCTTGACAGTTGGACTTGGTGATCTTGGAGATCTTTTCTAATTTTAATGGTGCTGTGGTCTGTGCAGCCTTCAGACTTGCTCAGACGTGACCTCCCCTTCTTCTCTTTCTCTCCCAGTTTGAAATGCTCACCGGCTCGCTGCCCTTCCAGGGAAAGGATCGTAAGGAGACGATGACCCTCATCCTCAAGTAAGAGGAGGTTAACTTTAATACACGTATAACAGCCGAGCTTCTGCTCCTTCTCTGAGCGTGTTGCAATCTGAGGCTTCTCGCAACTTAATGGCATTATTTGGCAAGCGGTTTTGTCCCATCGGTTCGTTCGAAGGGTGCAGCGTAAATGCCAAACAGATGATTGTACTTTTGGGGGTGGAGGTGCCGCTTGTGGCTTGACTTCTTTAAACCTGCAACTTGATTGCACAACTTCCTCTGCAGAGCGAAGCTGGGCATGCCGCAGTTCCTCAGCGCTGAAGCACAGAGCCTCCTGCGAGCCCTTTTCAAAAGGAATCCAGCCAACAGGTTAGGTAAGACGTTGTTTTGGTTTCTGACTACACCTGATGCTATGTCGGGGACTCGCGCATCCTCCTGGGTCGGCAGCGTGTTCACACTCGTCTTAATGGGCTCGTTTCGTTAGAGCCAGGTTCATACCTGGTAGCGTTGCGGACGTGGTCGCTTTTGCTATGTTGGAGGTTGTGATTTATTGTAATGGGCTCCACGGGTGCATCTTTCAGGTTCTGGACCAGATGGGGCAGAAGAGATCAAGCGCCATCCTTTCTACTCTACCATTGACTGGAATGTGAGTATCAGAGACAAAAAAGCAAATTTTGACACCAGTAACGCTGTTCTGCTGACCACAGTGCCAGGCTGAGCACGGTGGTTGCACTGACCAGCTACGGGAGAGCTACCAGTCCCCATTCCCATCCGTTCCAGTCATCCTTCCTGAAAATGAATTTCTATTTCATAGAATCATAGAATCACCAGGTTAGACAAGACCCACGGGATCATCGAGTCCAACCATTCCCATCAATCACTAACCATGCCCCTCAGCACCTCGTCCACCCGTCCCTTAAACCCCTCCAGGGAAGGTGACTCAACCCCCTCCCTGGGCAGCCTCTGACAGTGCCCAATAACCCTTTCCATGAAAAATTCTTTCCTACTATTCAGCCTAAACCTCCCCTGGCGGAGCTTGAGGTCATTCCCTCTCGTCCTGTCCCCTGTCCCTTGGGAGAAGAGCCCAGCACCCTCCTCTCCACAACCTCCTTTCAGGGAGTTGGAGAGAGCAATGAGGTCTCCCCTCAGCCTCCTCTTCTCCAGGCTAAACACCCCCAGCTCTCTCAGCTGCTCCTCTTGTTCTCCAGCCCCTTCACCAGCTTCGTTGCTTTTCTCTGGATTCGCTCCAGAGCCTCAACATCCTCCTTGTGCTGAGGGGCCCAGAACTGAACACAGGATTCGAGGTGCGGTCTCACTAGTGCCAAGTCCAGAGGGAGAAGAACCTCCCTGGACCTGCTGGCCACACTGTGTCTGATTCAAGCCAAGATGCCATTGGCCTTCTTGGCCACCTGGGCCACTGCTGGCTCATGTTCAACCAACACCCCCAGGTCCTTCTCCTCCAGGCATCTCTCCAGCCAGGCTTCTCCTAGTCTGGAGCTGCCCAGGGTTGTTGTGCCCCAAGTGCAGGACCCGGCATTTGGCCTTGTTAAACCTCATGCCATTGGACTCATCCCAGCGCTCCAGCCTATCACAAGAATAACTGTTTTGTACCCAAGTTGACTGTGATCTCGCCTTGAATTTACTCGTCTCTCAACATTAAGGTTTTAATTGAGGTTTGGCACGATGAGGGTTGACTTGGACAAAGTGGGAAGGGCTCAGGGAAACATTTTTGGCAGGGAAATACCCTGTTTTGTACAGAGAAGCAAGGCGATAACTGAGCCGACGCTTCTCAATTGCTTCTGGCCAACTCCTTGCTTCACCACATCATTTTGTTTCCTCCTTGTTTTCCATTACTTGGTAAGGGATTTCGAAGATCGGTCTTTCAATGCTTTCAAGGCACCCAGCAGGCTGCTAGGCTGAACCTCCAGCAAGCTTATTTCATTCTTTCCCTTGAAGAGGCAATTAAAAAAAAGGCTATTTGTGGGAGTGCTGAGATACAGATGAACTCCTAGGGCATCTCCTCTGGCTGTCCCTGGGGAGATACGTGTCAGCGAAGCCCAAATGTGTGGTAGGAGGAGGCGGAAGAGCCTGTTAAATACTTCATGGATTCTGCATTTGGAGTGGGGCCGAACAACACACACACCACTTATTTTTCTTGATTTAATATATGGTAGAACTAACGTTTGCCCACAGACTGATTCAAAAACACCCCACTGGCCAAGGAGTCTTCCCTCAGACTGCTGAGCTGCAGTTAAGTGCTAAGGCGCTGAGGGACATGGTTTAGTGTTTGATAGGAATGGTTGGATCAATGATCCAGTGGGTCTCTTCCAACCTGGTGATTCTATGATTCTAAGCCAGAGAGCTGTTTCTAGTTTCAAAAAATCTCTTCTTGGCCTCTCGTTCCGAGCAATCCTTCGCACCCTTGTGAGCACCTACGAGAACATTGACCTGTCAGAGCACTTTCGAGCTGTCTTTGCTTTGCAGAAGCTGTATCGCAGGGAAATCAAACCGCCCTTCAAGCCTGCTGTGGGCCAGCCAGATGACACCTTTTATTTTGATACAGAATTTACATCGCGGACACCAAAAGGTCTGTATGAATTCATGCAAAGAAAAAGTTTCTTGGGCGAAATTTTCCAGGTGCCCCTGGGTTGGGGCAATCCCAAGCACAAACACAGGCTGGGTGGAGAATGGACTCCGGGCCCTTAGGAGAAGCACCTGGGGTGCTGGTGGATGAGAAGCTCAACATGAGCTGGCAACGGGTGCCTGCAGCCCAGAAACCAACCGTGTCTTGCGCTGCATCCAGAGCAGTGGGACCAGCAGGGAAAGGAGGGGATTCTGCCCCTCCGCCCTGCTCTGATGAGACCCACCTGGATCCCTGGTCCAGTTCTGGAGTCCTCAGCATTGGAAGGACGTGAAGCTGTTGGAGCGAGTCCAGAGGAGGCAATGAAGATGATCTGAGGGCTGGAGCACCTCCTGTATGAGGACAGGCTGAGAGAGTTGGGGTTGTTCAGCCTGGAGAAGAGAAGGCTCTGGGGAGACCTTAGAGCATCCTTCTTGTACCGAATGGAGCTTCAGGGAAGCAAGAGGAAGGCCTCTGCTTCCACAGAGGCCCTCTTCACATCGTGTCTCCCCTGCTGTTGCAGATTCCCCAGGCATCCCCCCGAGTGCAGGTGCCCATCAGCTCTTCCGAGGCTTCAGTTTTGTGGCAACTGGATTGATGGAGGACGGCAAGGTGAAGCCTGCCCAGTCACCTCTACATTCAGTTGTACAGGTAAGAAGTGGGGACGGAAGAACAACTGTAGCAACCTGCTGTAGTGCTCCAGAGCGGGTCTGTGGGACCTGGGACCAGCTGGAGCAGAGCAAATAGGGACCCCGAGGCAGTGTCGATCTGTTAAGAATTCTTGCATCATGTCGTTCCTCCATTTCTATTAACTGTCAGCACGCAAAGGTCATCAGGGCCATGCGAATTCATAGAATCACCAGGTTAGACAAGACCCACGGGATCATCGAGTCCAACCATTCCCATCAATCACTAACCCATGTCCCTCAGCACCTCATCCACCCGTCCCTTAAACCCCTCCAGGGAATGTAACTCAACCCCCTCCCTGGGCAGCCTCTGCCAGTGCCCAGTGACCCTTTCCATGAAATATTTTTTCCTAGTGTCCAGCCTGACCCTCCCCTGGCGGAGCTTGAGGCCATTCCCTCTCGTCCTGTCCCCTGTCCCTTGGGAGAAGAGCCCAGCACCCTCCTCTCCACAACCTCCTTTCAGGTAGCTGGAGAGAGCAATGAGGTCTCCCCTCAGCCTCCTCTTCTCCAGGCTGAACACCCCCAGCTCTCTCAGCCGCTCCTCCTGTTCTCCAGCCCCCTCACCAGCCTCGTTGCTCTTCTCTGGACACGCTTTCCTCTCCCTGGCTGGACTCCTGCTAGCGAGAGGTCTCTGTAAACGCCCGTGGGTTGCAAGGTGCCCCCAAGATGCACCATGCTCGGTGCAGAGAGCATTAGCCCACTGACCTATATCTGCCTTGTTCTCTTCTCCTCCCTCTCCCCAGCCGGGAGGAGAAGCTGTGGGATGCAGCAGACAGCAGTCTGTCGGGTCGCCCGGTGTTGCAGTTAACTCATCACGTTGCACAAACCCTTCCCTGATCCCTCCCAGCTCATCCACACTCTGCTCTCCTCTCGCAGCAGCTGCATGGCAAGAACGTCCAGTTCAACGACGGCTACGTGGTGAAGGAGGCGATCGGCGTCGGCTCCTACTCCGTGTGCAAACGCTGCATTCACAAAGCAACAAACATGGAATATGCAGTCAAGGTCTGAGATTTACCATGCAAACTGAACTCCTGTCAGACTTCTCTTCATCCCCGTGATGACTAAAGTAACAGCCAGGAATGAAATTGCTTTCCCTGCTTGTTTAGGGCTTAAAGGGACAATTTCCCTGCTGCATAAGCTTTCCTATCTAGGAACAGCAGGGAAGCAGGGCTCTCCTCTCAGAGGGAGGACAGGCTCTCGTCTCCCTTTGCAGAGCTTGCTGGGGCCATGTGAGCTCTGAACAAACCAGACATAAAACTTCGGGGTTCAGGGGCACAGAAATGAAGCAACTTAGGGATTTCTAGAGCTAAAGAGGTCAAGGACAACGATCAGTTATGGGACAGGATCTCTGCAGGGCTCCAAACACTCAGCTTGTTTGCTTTGTCCTGACCCCTCTACCACCCTGCTGGGGTTAACACTTATCCATGCTCTTGCAGGTCATTGACAAGAGCAAGCGAGACCCTTCCGAGGAAATTGAAATCCTCCTGCGATACGGGCAGCATCCCAACATCATCACCTTGAAAGATGTGAGTGTAACTTGAATGACTTCCCTGCTTTTTGGTTTAGGAAGCACAGACTGATCTAGGGGATTGCACAACGCAGCTCCACCACGATCCTGACCCACGCGTGGCTCTGTGGTGGGGAAGCATCCCCAGACCCACCTCTGCATTGCTGATTTCTGCTTCTTGGTGCTCGAAGCCCAAAAGTGAAGCTCCGATCGCATTTTTTGGTGAATCTCCTCTGTGTTTGTTTTGGTAGGTGTACGACGATGGGAAGTACGTGTATCTGGTGACTGAGTTGATGAGGGGAGGGGAGCTGCTGGATAAAATCCTCAGGCAGAAGTTTTTCTCGGAGAGGGAAGCCAGCTCGGTCCTGCACACGATCTGTAAAACAGTGGAGTATCTGCATTCCCAAGGGGTGAGTACGATGACCTCTGGATTCCTGGAAAGCTCTCTGGCATCATATAGATCCCTCTCCTCTGGGGAGTAACTGTGCCTGTCAGGACTGTTATTTCTTAATAGGCTGCTCAAGGAGGTGGTTGAGTCCCCTTCCCTGGAGGGGTTTAAGGGACAGGTGGACGAGGCACTGAGGGACATGGGTTAGTGATTGATGGGAATGGTTGGACTCGATGATCCGGTGGGTCTCTTCCAACCTGGTGATTCTGTGATTCTATGATTCTCTGATTCTTGCTGGTGTTGCTGTTTTGGTGAGCCAGATGTGGGGTGAGAGCAGAGGCTGAGTGTCCTGCCACAGCTCCAGACCTTTGTCTCCCAGGGATAGGAGAACAGCACTTTCTTTGCTCCACAGGTCGTTCACAGGGACTTGAAACCCAGCAATATTCTCTATGTGGATGAGTCGGGGAACCCCGAAAGCATTCGCATCTGTGACTTCGGCTTCGCCAAGCAGCTGAGGGCAGAGAACGGCCTCCTCATGACTCCCTGTTATACAGCAAACTTTGTGGCACCTGAGGTGAGCACCTCACTAGCTTTGAGACCCTTGGGTAGCTCTCGCTTCCCTCCCCTGCCCTGTGCTCCCCCTCAGCACAGATTGATCTGCCCCGTTCCTAATGCACAATCCTAACGCCATCTGCTCTGGCATTTTCTGCCTTGGAATAGGGAATTAAAAATACCGTTTGTAATCATGAACGAATAGGGGATCTCAAGGGCAGCCCTCCCAACTTAAGCAGAAAGAGCCCCCTTTAAGCTGAAAGAGGGGAGATTTAGATTAGATATTAGGAAGAAAATTTTCCCTGTGAGGGTAATGACGCACTTGTCCTGTTGATGTGCCTGGGGGTTCTTCTGTTCCGTGAAACCAAAACCTGATTTGAATCCTGATCTTTAGTCCGAGACTTTGCTCTTCAGTTGGACTCCAGGAGCTTTGCGTGCAGGGGTCAAGCCGCTCTTCCCGAGCTGAAGCGAGCTCAATGACAAGAACCAAACACATTTCTTTGTCCCTGTGCTTATTCTATTCAGGTACTAAAACGTCAAGGCTACGATGAGGGCTGCGACATCTGGAGCCTGGGAGTTCTCCTCTACACGATGCTCGCAGGGTAAGTGCCTTCATCTCGCTGGAAAGGAGGAGCTGGGGCTGTGCCCACCTTGCTCTCAGACGTTCCAGGGTGGCATTTGGACCTCTCCTCAGCAGTCCCAGCTCCCTGGCTGGATTACAGGACGGTAAATCAAATGCTTGTTCTTCTGTCCTCAGCTGCACTCCCTTTGCAAATGGTCCCAGTGACACTCCAGAGGAAATCCTGACCCGGATAGGTGGGGGGAAGTTCTCCATCAGTGGAGGCAACTGGGACACTATTTCTGACATGGCCAAGGTACGGTTTGATTTTCGTCTGTGTCACATTAAAGGGCTGAGGTTGATCATGGCTGGTTGCTGGGAGGCAAGTTTAAAGCAGGTTGGGAGGGAGGACGGGAAAGAGAAGAGAAAACCATCAGTGTGGCTTCTGCTCATGTGTATCTCCCCCAGAGCAGCTCAGCCACGTGCCTCTCCCTGCCCAGGCTGTGAATATTTGCGTGGAATACCGACGTCGTGCTGGAGTCATGCAGAGTTTGCTGCTGTGTTGTACCTCCCAGGCCTACCTAAACCTTTTTTATACAAAAGGAGATTAATATCTAGGGATTTTAAACTTGGCCTCTGAGTTGAAATCCTAATTTGGGGTCAGACAGGTGGTATTTGGCCTCTTCTCCCAAGTAACGAGCGATAGGACAAGACGAAATGGCCTCAAGTTGCACCAGGGGAGGTTTAGATTGGATGTTAGGAAAAGTTTCTTTACTGGCAGAGTGGTGAAGCCCTGGCAGAGGCTGCCCAGGGCAGCGCTGGAGTCTCCATCCCGGAAGGGATTAAAAAAATGTGTGGCAGCGGCATTTTGGGACAGGGTTTAGTAGGCACGGTGGTGTTGGGCTGATGGTTGGACTGGATGAGCTTAAGAGATCTTTTCCAACCTCAATGTTTCTGTGATTCTATGATTTTTTGCATTTAAAGTATGAAATCTCCTACAGTGTAACTTTCCAAACAATGCCCTTAGGACCTGGTGTCAAAGATGCTTCACGTAGATCCCCACCAGCGCCTAACAGCCAAGCAGGTCCTGCAGCATCCGTGGATAACTCAGAAGGACAGCTTACCCCAAAGCCAGCTGAATCACCAGGACGTTCAGCTTGTAAAGGTACAAAGTCTGAGCTGGGCCTTCAGCTGGTTCGTCATGTCCCTGGGGCTCTTTGGAAAGCAGAGGCCCAGGTGGGGTGATGGTGGTGAGGCCGAAGCAGAATTGAAGGCTGGAGAGGAGTGAGCCAGGGGAGAAAGACAAGACAAGCAAAACTAGGGAGGTTCTTTAATAACATATCAGTATGGGAGGGGGATTTAAAGGAAAAAGAAAGATGCTCCTGGATTTGTCTGCGGATCTGGCTGCTCTGGTCCCTCATCTAGTAAAGCCGTGAGTCTGAAATACTTCTTCTGCCTCAGTGTGCTTCTCCCTCTGGACTCGGCACTGGGGAGACCGCTCCTCGAATCCCGGGGTCAGTTCTGGGCCCCTCACCACAAGAAGGATGTTGAGGCTCTGGAGCGAGTGCAGAGAAGAGCAACGAAGCTGGTGAAGGGGCTGGAGAACAAGAGGAGCAGCTGAGAGAGCTGGGGGTGTTTAGCCTGGAGAAGAGGAGGCTGAGGGGAGACCTCATTGCTCTCTACAACTCCCTGAAAGGAGGTTGTGGAGAGGAGGGAGCTGGGCTCTTCTCCCAAGTAACAGGGGACAGGACGAGAGGGAATGGCCTCAAGCTCCACCAGGGGAGGTTCAGACTGAACATTACAAAAAAATTTTTCACGGAAAGGGTCCTTGGGCACTGTCAGAGGCTGCCCAGGGAGGGGGTTGAGTCCCCTTCCCTGGAGGGGTTAAGGGGCAGGTGGACGAGGTGCTGAGGGACATGGGTTAGTGATTGATGGTAGTGGTTGGACGCAATGAGCTGGTGGGTCTCTTCCAACCTGGTGATTCTATGAATCTGTGAGTCTATGATTCTATGTCTTCTCGTATCTTCTCTCCAAGGGAGCGATGGCTGCCACGTACTCTGCACTGAACAGCTCCAAGCCGAGCCCCCAGCTGAAGCCCATCGAATCCTCCATTCTGGCCCAGAGGCGGGTGAAGAAACTTCCTTCCACCACCCTGTGAAGCTGGGGCTGTTCTGCAGCCGCACGGGGCCGTGCAGGCACCTGCCAGACCTTGCACACCTTCTGAAGATGGGGAGCAGGAGATCAGGTGGGCAGTGCCTGCACAGGAGCTCGCTTGAGGACTTCTTGAAAGGCCAAGTGCCTCTCTGGTTCGGAAAGACTGGCTCCTCCTTGTGTGGACTGATCTTTACTGAGAGAACTTCACTGTAAAACTTTTTTTGACGTGTAAATTGTTGATTTTTAAAGACCTCCATCTGTGTATATGAGATCTAGAATGTATAACTGATGTCAAACGGCACTAAAAAGCAGCTCTGATTCACCCTTTCCTGTGTAGGGCCAGGTATTTGTTGTAGCTCCATCAGTTCTTGGAATTGATCCTCTCCAACACCATCGCAGCTGGAAGACCGTGTAACCTGTAGGGTTTAGGCTTTGGGATGTTTTTCCTCTCTCAAACCTTTGGATGCCCTTTCCAGAGTCAGCCCTGTAGACTCCTAGCCAGCAGCACTCCTAGTTGTTGAGGACTTCCCCCTCCTTCACCTTTTGTGTGTGTGTGTGTGTGTGTGTGTGTGTGTGTGTTCAGAGTGTAAGGTCCATATTTTAGACTCTGTTTCATCTTCTCTCCAGCCCAGATAGGAATAAAATGAACCACGGGTTTTCCAAACACCCCAGTAGATGCTCAGCTGTCCAGAATACCTGATCGGTTTGACTCAAACCTTCCCTCTCCATCTTCTCCCCATCACTCCTAGGGTGGTTCGTGCAGCAGGCGATAGCAAAGGAACCTTCTTGGCGAAGCTGAGGCTTTGGGCTGGCTCTGCCTGCTGCAGTTCTCATTTTTTTATTTTCCTTTCCTTCAGCAGGAACCTACAAACCAAACCCCCCTCTTCTTTAACTTTGTTCTACAGCTGGTAACTCAGGGTTTCTTTCTGAATTGTACAATAAATGTGTCTTTCGGTTGATGTTTTTTTTACTGACTGACTTTTAGCTGCCGAAGAAGCAACCCCGGTCGTTTCCCCATGTCGTACAGGGGTAACGACTCAAAAAGCCTTTTGGGAGATCTGCAAAGCTTTTCCATCTGGCCCTGCGATGGGAAAACCAGCAGTTCTGTGGTAGGGCTGCATATCGAGCCACCTTCTCTCAGGTGCAATTCCTCACTTGGCAGTGGGAAGGAATTAGAACTGGTTATGGAATAAGGCAGGAATCGACGGGAAAGGGAGCAGGATGGGGGCTGCGGGGCGGGGAGCTTCTTACTCTCAGGACATTTTCGTGCTAGCAGAAATGAACACTTGGAGGCAAACTGTGCTAAAAATGAAGTCCTGACCCATTTTGGCTTGTGGGGAATTGTTGGAGCTCCCTGGTTTGGAGGCGGCTGTTTCTTAGGAGGTGCAGGAGAGCTACAGGGACTGCAAACGCTCATGTGCTCGAGGATGCAACTGAAGCCAGCAAAGATTCTTGGGTGAATTTCCACTACTTTTATTTTTCTCAGTCTCGGTCGATCTGAAATGGAAAATACCATAAGAAAATGTTCTTTGAGATGTACAGCTCTCTCCTCCTCTGCCCTCATCCAAGCAGGTCCTGGTTTACTCCCTGGAGCAGCCAGTGAGAAGCTGGAAGAGTCGCGATGTTTTTCTCTCTTTATTCCAAGCGTCCAGCGCTGCTGAGAGGAGGAGGCCAGTGCAGACTGGATCTCCTCACGGCTTTGGCCGCTGGGTTTTGTGTTTAGCTGGGGACGGGGATGTCCCACCACGCCAAACGCCTTCCTTACAAATACCAGCTCTCTCCTCTGGCACAATTGTTGCATTGGTGCCAGTGAACCTGCCTTATGTTTCCTACAACTGTGCAGTAGCGCTCGTGCCAGCGAAAAACTGAAATTTTAGGTACCCGAAACCAATCCGGTAAAGGAAAACAGCTTCTTTCTGGAGCTGGGGGCAGCCCCTTTGGGGGCTGTTGGGATTGAAGCAGGCACTTTGGAAGGTTTTTAGAGTATTCCCTGCACTGGAAAGGGCAGGGTCTGAACCAGTGGCTGGTGTTGGATGCGTTGGTTGGGATCCCCAATCCCTGTGAACCAGTAGGGCCCATCGGGGTGGGTCTTAAACTAAATGTTCACCCTGCTTGGATGGTAGCCAGCTCGTTTGTATGAAGTTGTAAATGCTGTCAAATCTCAGTCAGGAAAAACATTACAACATTTGCTTAATTCTCCCTGTAATGGTGCTGGTGTGAGGCCAAGTAGTGGCAGCTCTAAGATGCGTAGGGCAAGCCGGCGCAGGGCTCTGTGGGCACAGGGAGAGCAGCTCACGGTTGCTGCAGGCTCTGCAGAGCATCAAACTCCGATAGCTGGAGCATCAAACTCCGATAGCTGGAGCATCAAACCCTCCATCTTCGCTGGGTTCTTCCATCGGAGGAACTTTGATGGAGCTGGAGCTTCTGGGACCTCCATCCATCACTTTGGACAGAGCAAACAAGAAGGGCTACACCTTGCTTTTTTGGGGTGCTTTTAACCAAGTTGGTTTGAGTGATCCTTCCATAAGTAAAAATACGTCTCGATTTGTAGTTCTGAATCAACCAAGTGCTGTTACTTTTTTAATTCCAGCGCTCAATAAAAAAAGGATTTGTTGATCTGTCTGTGTATGAGAACTCTAGGTTTTTGTGATGGGTCCCCTTTTTCCCTTTCTGGTTTTGTCCTGACAGTATTGAACCTTTACCAAAATACACTTGGGACCCAATTGCTGTCATCTTAACAGAAATTGTATTTTTTTATGTGAAAATTGGGCCTGGGTCAGGCTGGGTTTATAATGCCGGTTGAGGGGAACCTCTAGGTGTCTTAGAGAAGACCAAATGATCTGCTCTTACAAGAGTTTGAGGTCATTCGGCTCTACCTGGGGACAAAGAGGAGATTCAGCTTACCTTCATCTTGATTTGAAATGGGACAGAAATGTCTTTAACCTTCATGCATAAGGAAATCTTTACAAGGAAAACCGCTTGTGTTATTTCAGCTGTTTCCCAGCCAACTTGACCTTTGAGATTTTGTCCTGTACAAAAGCTCAAGGGAGCAGAAATGCCAGAATCCAGCCTCGAATAGCTGAGTCTACCTGGAATTAACCTGTGCGGGTGTAGCATGTTAATCCATAGCAAGGAGCCTGAAGATAATATTGAGCAGCTCTCTTGAATGCAGCTTCTGTACAAGAAAGGTTAAACTTTCCTGTTTGGGGGCATAAATCAGCATCTTTTCTGTTGTAAAAGAGGTTGACCCAGCGGAGAGGCTGTTTTCCTTCTTCCCACTGTGTAAAGTAGTTGTGCCTTCCTCTTAACGATGTTGGACTGACCTCTGTCAAATCAATATAAATAATAAATGTATTTTGGCCTGATAAACATTCCCATCACAATTATTTAGGCTGCCTTTAAAACTACACGCTGCTATCTTTCTCAGTAATCATCTTTTTATTGTCATAGTGAAACTTCACCGCGCACCCAACCCGCCGTTTAATTTTCCCTCTAATGAATGCAAACACCCTCGTCAAATCCCCACCTTTGAATTAGTTGGCGTAATTCTTTTTTCCTGCCTTCTCTGCCTTTATTAGACAGGGAATTACGCAGCCGGTGACCTCCTGGGTGCCACCACCTCCTCGCGGCAGCCGCCACCACCTTCCCAAGGACGCGGAGGCTTCGGAAATACTAGTTGACTACGAGCGTGTTTGACGGCATGCAGGGCGGTCGCTGCGCTTTCATGTAATATTCAACAATTTAATCCCTCTTTTAAGGCCGAGAGAACATTTAAAATATTTCAAAGTCTCCTTTCGCAAGTACACGGGGGCTCTGAATAAAACCTTCATTCATGCTATGGAAGCTGGAGGTCTGCTGCCACTCCATTTTCTTGCCTCTGGTTATTAAAACATCAAGCTGTCTTACTACTTAAGCTCAGCTAACTTGCTGCCTTCCTCCTTTTGTGTTACCCTGGAACACCTGCCATTAATACTAATTCTACTCGGGAGAGAAACTCCCTTTCAGATATGCTTGTCTGAAAATAAATTGACATGTAAAAGGTCTCTTTTGTGGAGGAGTGCGGGTAAAGTGCCGGGGTAAGGAGCCGATCGCTTACAAAAGGAGCCGCTGACTCTTTAAATGGTGTGCGGGGAGGGGGTTAGAAATGTTAAATATGGAGAGGATGCTGTAAATGGGCTGATGTGATACGGCGAGAGAGAGATCGCAGAGCTGTGTCCTCTGTTTGGGGTTAGACTTTGATATCTTGGGTGGGTTTTGTCTAAATCTACTACTGCACTGTCCCAGGGTGAACGGCCAGGCTCCTCAGGGACCTGTTCAGAGAAAAAGTTTGGTTTTTTTTAAAGAATTACAAATTATTAAGAATACCTTCCTGCTTTTTAACACATATGAGAAAACCTAGAAGCGCTGGTGGCGAGTCCTTTGGTTTCGATGCACAATGAACCTCAGGACTCTCTTTTTTTCCTCTAACAAAAATTGGAAGCAGTAAATTGGAAGCAATTAGGAAGCAGTAAAACAGTCCTTGGTTTGAGTATTTATTCTGTCATACAGGCAGCAGTGTGAGACAGCAAAGTTAAATATTTTCATTTTCAATAGACAGAATGATTTTCTTCGAGATCCTCATACCCTGCGGAGTCTGTGGCGCTTTCGGAAGTAAAAAGTTTTTAAGTAGGTTCTACGGGCCAAGCTTTGGTGGGGAGGAACAGAATCGGGATCAGATTCTTTGAACCAAGCTTTGGAGGGGAAGGACAGAATCAGCATGAGATTCTTTGGACCAGGCTTCAAAGGGGAAGGACAGAATCAGCTTCAGATTCTTCAGACCAGGCTTTGGAAGGGAAGGACAGAATCAGCTTCAGATTCTTCAGACCAGGCTTTGGAAGGGAAGGACAGAATCAGCATCAGATTCTTCAGACCAGGCTTTGGAAGGGAAGGACAGAATCAGCATCAGATTCTTCAGACCAGGCTTTGGAAGGGAAGGACATGCTTCAGAATCTGATTCAACACCAAATAGGTGGATGAAGACTCATGACAGTGGAGGAAGATTGAAGTTCTGTGGTGCGGACTTGGCTTTCGGCTGCTGCTCGTTGGCTTTCTGGGTCTTCTAGCAAAGAAATAATTCACTTTGCAATTAAGATCAAGTCAAAATATGTTCAGGGTTTGAAAGAACAAGGGAGAAATGTACCAATTGACACAAACCTCCTAGAGAGCCAGTGTCCCTTCTGGTTTATCGAGCAAGTACAATCTCTCAGGGTGCTGCTGGGCTCAAATGCTGTCTTATTTTTAAACAGCAGATGGTGTTAGAAACCTGTAACAGGTGGAACCTCTTCAGTTCTTTGGGAGAGATCAGTCATAGCAGCGATTCCTCGTTTCCCTAGGGGCAGTTTCTTGATGAGATAAAGAGCGAGCTGGCCCTCCGCTTGGATATTTATTACGGAGGGGAAAAACTTTCGAATCGCACATGTTGATATGAAAGAGAGCAATTCTGGTTTGACTTGTTGTGGTTGTAATAAAAGGAACCTGGTAATGGTCTCCATAATCCTCTGTTAGCAACTCTAAAAGAGGATTGTAGCAGGAGAAATGAGCTGTTTGCTGGTGCGCCTCGAAATCCAGCTCCAGCCTACCATAGCCTATTGGTTTCTTGTCTGTGATAATAGCACTTCGCACGCTTAAAGCGTTTTATAAACATTTAATTACTGCAGCATTTGACTCGGAGCCAGGAATCGCTCATTCATCTGCATCTCGCAAGGTTTGGGAACATGACATTCAAATTACAGAATCACAAGAAGGGCTGAGTTCAAACCTCACTTAAGGAAACCTCCGTTAGTCGGGATCTGCCTCCGCTGCCACGTTTGCAAAGCGAGTTTCTTCTTCAGCAGTGGAAACAGTTTGACTGCCTAAAAACTGGAGGATTTGTCAGCACCCCAGGACAAGGAGCTGCATTTTAATCGTATTAGGGAAACAATATGCTAAGTTCTGCTCAGCCTGCGCTGTACCAACCTCTAAGGCAGGCGGGGGCTGCAGCTATGTCTAGACTAGAGCTGTGTTTGATCCCGGTCCCTGCTGTAGGAAAATCATTATTTGTTAAAAGTCAGGGTTTCTTCTCACCTACCAAACTACTTGTAATTTTAAGACGTCTTCTCCACCCCAGTCACAGGTCTGTATTTTGAAAAAAGGTGGAGAACTGCAGGATCACAGCAGGATTTTTCTACTATGCAACCTGCCTTCCTCAGCCAGGTCGGTGTCCCAGCTGAGAGCCCACAGTTGGGGTTGGTGACACCAAGTGGAAGCAGAAACTAAAGGTAAAAAAAAAAACTCTTAACAGATTAATGGTTTCTACCCAATCATAGAATCACTAGGTTGGAAAGGACCCACCAGATCATAGTGTTCAACCATTCCCATCAATCACTAAACCATGTCCCTCAGCACCTCGTCCACCCATCCCTTAAACCCCTCCAGGGAAGGGGACTCAACCCCCTCCCTGGGCAGCCTCTGCCAGTGCCCAAGGACCCTTTCCATGAAATGTTTTTTCCTGATGTCCAGCCTGAACCTCCCCTGGCGGAGCTTGAGGCCATTCCCTCTCGTCCTGTCCCCTGTCCCTTGGGAGAAGAGCCCAGCTCCCTCCTCTCCACAACCTCCTTTCAGGTAGCTGGAGAGAGCAATGAGGTCTCCCCTCAGCCTCCTCTTCTCCAGGCTGAACACCCCCAGCTCTCTCAGCCGCTCCTCATAAGATTTGTCATCTGCCTCCAACTCCCTTGTCCGTACAGAAGATTGCTAAATGGAGATGGGGTATGTTGTAATAGAAATCATTTATTTTCCATTAAATAAGAGGGTCGTTGGCTGGCTGTGTGCGTGTTTTTGTGGGTTCACAGAAATAATGGATTCTAGACGGGGCAGGAAACCCAGAAGAGAAGTTGTTCTTCTGCAAGACAGGATTGAGCTGACCCTGATCTGGTTGTTCTAAACTGTTGAGGAAAAAACAAAGGTCTGTAACAGCTATCAGTTAGAATCGTAGAACCACAGAATAGTTTGGGTTGGAAGGGTCCTCAAAGCCCATCCAGTTCCAGCTCTGCTGTGGGCAGGGACACCTCCCACTGGATCAGGGGCTCCAAGCCCCATCCAACCTGGCCTTGAACCCCTCCAGGGATGGGGCAGCCACAATTTCTCTGGGCACCCTGGGTCAGGGCCTCCCCACTCTCCCAGCGAAACATTTCTTCCCCAGATCTCACCTCAGTCTCCCCTCTTTCAGCTTCAAGTTCTGCATACTTAGGCATTTCCAACCTTTCCTCTAACCCTGAAGGCATCGTGTGAGCCCCTTTTAATGAAAGCCACTGCTTGCAATTAGTCCCTTTTTAATGAGACGGATCCCCGGTCTCGAGGCCGCCGATCACTGGCTGCTACCCTCGTAGCAGCGACTCACAAAGTGGATCAGGAGTCCCTTTGCCTGCGCTGTTTAAAGAAGGGGTAGGGAGCTCTTCTGATGTTTCATTAAAGCTGCCTTTTCTCCTTGTGGCAGAGCAGATTTAATCAGACCCGCCTCCCAGTTCCAGCTGCTGGGTTTGAAGGCTCTGATCTGTGCTCTGGGTGCACGTCTAATTACGGAGGCAATTCCCATGGATACCAAGAAGAATTGTCTGTACGGGCAAAACCAATCCCAGCTGGGAAAGCGGCGGAGGAAAAATCTGTTGAAATACACGCGAAGAGACTTTAAAAGTTTCTCGAAATGCAAGTAAAAAAAAATTTCTAGCGTTCATGCACCCCGAAGTGCAAATATTCTTTGTTCGAAAACGCAGATCCAGTTGGTTTTATTCCGGTTTGCAAGAGTCGCTGCTTTTTTTTTTTTGTGTGTGTGCGCTACCAAAGGATTTAGCAGAGCAGCAAAACTGAGTTTGACCCTTCCCTTGCCACCTGCATCCACTCGAGGTTGC
Organism: Clamator glandarius; assembly: GCA_033459285.1. Lineage (NCBI taxonomy): Eukaryota > Metazoa > Chordata > Aves > Cuculiformes > Cuculidae > Clamator > Clamator glandarius. The sequence continues at coordinate 177,813 of JAUNZM010000225.1, forward strand.
GTTTTCAGCCAACGCTGGCCCTCCCGAGGCTCCCTCTCTCACCTGCGCAGCGCTAAAAAACGAGAGAACAGCCACCAGTTTGTGTTTCCACGCAGGCAACACCCTGGGTGAGGCAGCAGCCGGGAGACGCCGGCTGAAAGGCTGGTAATTCTGGTTCCATCCGCAGTGCCCGTCTCCGGAAAGCTCCTCCGCTTTCTGCCTCGTTCTGCTGAACCGTGTGGATTTAAATACCTTCTTTCTATATAAGTGAATATTCGAAGGGGCTGCTCAAGGAAAAAGAAAACTCCCTGGTTGAAGAGAGAGGGGGAAATACCTCCTCACGCACTGCTCAGATGTGGGAAATTAAACAAATATGATTTAAAATGATTCTGTAATTGTTCAGCTGCGAGGCCTGCTGTTCAAACTGCATGGGGAAAAGCAGATTTTTTTTTTTGTTTACACAAATTAAAAAGTCTTTCTCAGGGCTTTTTTTTTTTTTTTTTTTTTTGCTTTGGGTTTGTTTGGAGGTTTTTAGGCACATCCTAATCAAGGGCACAATGGTTGTAACTTGTATTTCTTTCACTAATGTATCTGCAGCAGGAGCTCAGACACTTTTCAAGATGTTGCAGGCAAATATAAACACAGAATAAGAAAAGCTGCCCTACTATTAGGTTGGATTTCCATCTCTTTCTCATCCAGGGCACCTGCTCCCCTTTCCTCCCCCCCGTCTTCCCAGCTGTCTGTCTGTCTCATTTATGTCAATTAGAGATTCAATGCTGCCTGATTTAATTGGCCTGACTTTCCTCTCTAATAGAAACCCCAGTTGAAGGCAGGGTGGGCAGGGAGAGCTTTCTGTGAGCTGCTGGACCGGGGATGGAGTCTCCCTCGTGGTTGGGAGGGCTGGGGTTTGTTTGTGGCACAGAACACAATAACCTGTTTGTTATCGTCAGCGACGGAGAGCTTGGTGACCTCCTAACAGGGATGGGACCCGGGCAATGATGTCATTGGAAAGCTTGGGGGGGGATTCTGGAGCGGTTAAGGAATTTGTGCCACCGGTCGCTCGTTTCAGGTTGGGGTTTAGTGTGCTGTAGAGGTTGAGGCGCACGGTAGAGGTGAAGATTTCATAGAATCATAGAATCACCAGGTTGGAAAAAACCCACCGGATCGTCAAGTCCAACCATTCCATTAATTACTAAACCATGTCCCTCAGCACATCGTCCACCCGTCCCTTAAAACCCTCCAGGGAATGCGACTCAAGGCTGTTCTCCAGCCCCCTCCCCAGCTTCGTTGCTCTTCTCTGGACTCGCTCCAGAGCCTCAACGTCCTTCTTGTGGTGAGGGGCCCAGAACTGAACACAGGATTCGAGGTGCGGTCTCACCAGTGCTGAGTACAGAGGGAGAAGAACCTCCCTGGCCCTGCTGGTCACTCCGTTTCTGATCCAAGCCAAGATGCCATTGGCCTTCTTGACCACCTGGGCCACTGCTGGCTCATGTTCAGTCGCTGTCAACCAACGTCCTCAGGTCCTTCTCCTCCTGGCAGCTTTTCAGCCAGGCTTCTCCTAGTCTGGAGCTGCCCAAGCTGGTGTTTCCTCCGGAATCCACAGACACCGAGCTTGGTGTGCAACACAACTTCTACCAACCGCTGCTGCTGAGGGTTTGTCCTTGAGCCTGAGCCACCCCTGTTTCAGGGCTCAACCACAAGAGAGGTTGACCAAGACTTGGGTTTCATGGGGTTTACATGAGGGCGTGACCCTGTCCCCCCTTTAGGGAGCAAACTGGGAAACAGGTTTATCTGTTCCTCCAAACCTGGAAGCTCAGATGAAATCTTTACCATCTCTCTGCTCCCCGTCTGACAACTGAATCCCAGGAACCAGACCTGACCTACTTCTTCTCCCTGGCTCCCCGCTTGCGTCTCCCTGACAAATTACCCGGCCCTTCCTCAGCGCTGGGTAGGAATGTGAGTTTCCCAAAGAGCCGACTGCACCACCGAGGCATCAATATTTATTAACAGCAACAGTACCATCTAGTGACTTTGGCTAACAGAGAGCATGGGTTGGAGGGAGGAGAGGAACTCCGTGAATTAGAGAGGCCACACAAGGTCCCAGATTTGCAAACGAAATCTTATCTCTCGGTTCATTTGGATTTCGGAAACGAATTGTGCTCGTGCTGCAAGCGCCCTTGAGAGCGCTGCGCTGTGATGCTTCCTTGGGAGACTGTCCCATTTTTAGCCTCCTGACTCCCGGTTGAACCCAGCCCTGACCCACACTCCCTCTGCTGGTAACCAACTCATTGATTTAATGCGTTCACAACTTTTCACACGCCCACTCATGCACACAACAGCGAATCCATCAGATTATATTTAGGGCTGTGGTGATTTCTCGGTCCCAGTAGCTGTGAACATCTTTGCTTTTATGGGCTACTAGTGAAATCCTGAATTGGATGAGTGAAATAAATAGATAGAATTCCATTTCTTGCATCAGAAGAGAAGAGGAGGCTGAGGGGAGACCTCATTGCTCTCTCCAACTCCCTGAAAGGAGGTTGTGGAGAGGAGGGAGCTGGGCTCTTCTCCCACGTGACAGGGGACAGGACGAGAGGGAATGGCCTCAAGCTCCACCAGGGGAGGTTCAGACTGGACATCAGGAAAAAATATTTCACGGAAAGGGTCATTGGACAGTGGAACAGGCTGCCCAGGGAGGGTGTTGAGTCACCTTCCCTGGAGGGATTAAGGGACGGGTGGAAGAGGTGCTGAGGGGCATGGTTAGTGATTGATGGGAATGGTTGGACTCGATGATCCTGTGGGTCTTTTCCAACCTGGTGATTCTATGATTCTATGATTAAAAAAGAGGCCCAAACCTCAGCATAAAGGGCCTGCTCCTTGTAGATCTGGAATTACACACTTTCCTTCACAGCTGAAGGGAAGAAATCAAATTAGCACGTTCCTTTATCAAAAGGCATTAATCCTGATACACCCTTGTTGCACATCATCATCATTTATCGTGAGCGGGACTTATCCCTGTAAGAATTCTGGCTGAGCAAGGCATCATTTGGAGGTACCAGGGTGCTGATGGGCTACAGCACGTTCTGCTCTTGAGGTGGCAACTCCTTGCAGCTGGTTTGCACCACTCGTGCGCGTGTTCCTGTTTCCCAGTGAAAGAGGCCGTTATCCCACGCATACAACACACCAGATTGAGAAGCGGTGACACAAAGCCCAGTGCTGCAGAACTTCGATGCTAAAAAAACCCTACGAAGCCTATTAAACGCCATCGGTACGGGCAGGAGAAATTGCTTTGCTGGCTAATCCAACGTGCCCCCTCGTCGCTGTCAAGAGCGCGGCGCTGCCCCGAGTCCACTCAGCCTCGCTCGTGGGCTGATGAGTGCCTGACAATTTTCTGCTTTCAAATTAAACAGAAAACTAAATTAACAAATTAATTGTTTGCCATGTTTTCCCTGGGTCCCCATCAGCTGCCTCAGGACCTGCAGCCAATCCAAAGCCCCTCTCCGCAGGCCCGAGTAGAAGGTGGAGCCCTGCGCTGGGTCCCGCTATCTACCAAGTGTCAGTCATGTTAATTTTAAATTACTTTTGTACAGCTTGGTGTCAAAACGATTAAAGCATGAAAAGAAAAACTGAACTAGAGGGAGAGAAGGGGAGGGGGAGAGAGAGAGAGAATGAATAATTTACCTTGCATTTACAGCAAGGACACTTAGATTTCTTTAACTCCTCAACTCTGAGAAGCCTGAAACTTTTATTTCCTCGATTGTGACCTGCTTGGGACTATTGCCTTGTAGCCTGCAGGGAGGCAACAACTGCTTGCAGCACAGAGCTGTCATTTTATCTCTTTTTTTCCTTCCAGGTAAAGCTTTTCTCCACACTGCGCTCCCTGAATGTTGTGCTCGCCGACACAGAAAACCCACCTACCTGCACACAGACCTTTTCTTCCCTTCTCAGGGCTCCACTCCCAGCTGGGTTTATTCCATAACCCCCACGTACTGCGCTGGGTAATTACATACCCAGAAAATATAGAAATACGTCATTAGATACGGCCTTAAATGTGCAAGAATCGGGGTTGCAGGACTGCAGCGTTAACATCCCTGTCGCTCTCAGCATCCAGTTCACACATCCAGCCCATGTGCGCTGTGAAAACTCTGGTTCTGGGGCACAGGCTGCTTTTATCTCTCCTCTTCACTCCATCCGCGGCTTCTTTCTCTTTCCAGCTACTGAGCGGTGTAGTCGGTGGTCTTTGAAATGTCGTTCTACATCTGTTGAGGCCAGAAGAACAGCGAAAGGATTTGTAAAAAGGGTGACTCGACATCATCAGAAAGTGTACAACACATTTAGCCACTTGTGTTGATGTTTACCATGTTGATGCTTACTGCGTCTTCAGCTTAATCACAGGAGCATCTTCTGTTCATTAAAAAAAGAGTGCATTTTGAATTAGTTTGTCTTTGCTACAAAGAGCAAAGAAGTCTCTTTGCGAAATGATCACCAGTCGGGTGACAGAGCCGTTTGGGAATAGAGGCCAGATACCCGAGTGCAACGGATCCTGCAGACTGCGAGGGGGGCTTTAAGCAATTTGTCAAATTTGAGCAAAGAAAACAATTCAGCTAATGCGTGTTTTCTGAAAAATGAGCACACTGTCTTGGCGCTTCTTGTTGTCTCGTGCTCCCTTCTCACCGCTTCGTTCAAACAAACGATGCCTCCTATCTCTGTTCCCCATGTGGTTGGACTCGAGGATCCAGTGGGTCTTTCCAACCTGGTGATTCTATGATTCCACGTTTCCGCTGCCAGCGCTCGCAGCATGGAAGCAGGGTGGGTTTGCACAGTTTAAGAGCGGGATTCCCTTCCCACCACAACGTTTCTTCAGCTGCTGATTAACAACTATGTCCTTTAACTGACTTTTTCTTCCTTTCCCATCTGGGAAGCTCCCGTAAACCCCCCCACCTCTGCCAAAGGCCTAGCAGGCAGCTCAAGAGATGAAGAGCGGTGTCTCTTGTAGTGTATTTCAGTCCCATCACTTCAGACGTACCACGTGGGAGCACCAGGTATCCAACACTCCGCTCCAATAACCACAGCTCTCCCTCTTTAACACGCGCTTGGCACTAGAACAGCAGCTATATAAAACTCACACCTTTTTACTGGATCCTGCTCGTCCGGATTCAGAGGGATCTCTGCTCGCATGGGTAACTTGAAACATAGAACACGTTGTCAGCTGGAACCTTAAAACCACAGCTGTAAATACCACAGCAGTTCTGGTAACTATTTAAAATACAGCACAATTCCCAACCAGATTATTTCTCTCCTTCTACCCAGTGCCAGGAAGCCAGGAAAAGAGCAGGAGAGGGATTTGCACTGGATCTATTATCAGCAATACTGTTAACACACATCCAGCTGCAAAATCTTTACATATACGTTATGAATCGGTTTCAGATTCTAAATGGTCTGCTGGCCAGGCAATTAACATAATTAATTGAAGATAATTCAGCTAGAATAATTGATTTATATTTGCTAACAGCTCCTGGAACATTTCAAGGTGGATCTTCCCACCTTACACCATCGCACTGAGGATCCCGGTGCTGGGCTGTGGCTGCGGGAGGCGCAGAATCACTCACGCTGTTCTCAGGAAGCACTGAAAATGCTCAAGCGGTTAATATTAAAGTGGTCAGTGCTGGAGCGGTTGCCATCAAAACAAGAGGACAAACAATAACTTACTCATCCCAGAGCCCACTAAAAGGACATTTAGGAATAAACCACTTTTCTGCAATTATGAGCAATTATTAAACCAGGCAGCTATGGGTTGTTTTTCCCCCTCTCCTACACTTGAGTTTCTTGCAGTTGGACAATAAGAAGGCGAGTTCTTCGTTTTAATGTGTTGGGGGGGGGTGAGGCTTTGGATAATCCTCCTGTGATAATTTAACCTACCTACCAAGCAATGTAAAGCTTTGCAGCCCAGACTATTGAACCAGCTCTTTGTTGGTGGACACTTTATCCCCGTGAAGCATCCAGGATGATTTATTCTTATGGGACATGTAGACAAAGTGATATTTTCCTATCTCCCACTATCTAAACAGAAGATTGCAATTACTCCACAATGACTGGCATCACAACGCGGTGCGCTATCAGCTTTTCAATAGTCGCTGTTTATTAGCTTTCCCCAGGACCTGCCTGGTTTATGGAGGGAAAAAGAAAAAGGAATCTGGAAACAATCAATTCTCAGTCAAAGTTTTTTGAAGTTGTTGGTTTTAATTTGCTGACTTGCTCTGAAGAATCATGGAATGGTTTGGGTTGGAAGGGACCTCAAAGCCCATCCAGTGCCACCTCCTGCCATGGGCAGGGACACCTCCCACTGGATCAGGGGCTCCAAGCTCCATCCAACCCAGCCTTGAACATCTCCAGGGATGGAGCAACCACCACTGCTCTGGGCAACCTGGTCCAGGGCTTCCCCACCCTCATCATGAAGAATTTCTTCCTAATGTCTAACTTAATTCTCCCCCTTCCAAATTAAAGTAATTCCTCCTCATCCTATTGCTATATGCCCTTGTAAACATTCCCTCCCTGGCTTTCGTGTAGGCTACCTGCAGATATTGAAGGCCACTATAAGGTCTTCCCGGGAAAAGAAAACTGTCTGTGTGTAAATTCAGAGCTCTGCTGATGAGTAATCAGCAAGCTTTTGTGGTTTAACATTTTGATGGTAGAAGGGGAGCAGTGCAAGTCTGACAGAATAAATGCTCATATTTACAAGGCGTTCTGTCCTATTTGAAGCACAAAGACCAAAATAAAAAAAGTGCAACAGAGAGCAACTAGCTAAAAGATATCAAAAGGGAGCTGAGGCTTAAACCAGGGCACAGATCATCTGTAATCAACCGGTGCTGGAGGAGCATAAAGCCTGTAGATGCTTCTCTTTGCCCTCAAGAGTCAGGGCTGCTCTTTCCAGTAGTCCCTGAAAGACGTATTTAGAGCAGCTAAAACTGATGAATGAGACGACAACTTCAAAGAGATCGGGAGGTCGAGGACAACCTTCACCCTCCATTTACATTTGGATTTTAGGCTTGTAAATGAAGCCATGTACAGATTTAGGAATAGAGTTAAGGAAATGTAAGCATATGAAAGGCACCGGGCATCTCGAATCAGGAAATTTCTATGGAAATGTCGAGCTGATAACAGGATTTACGGGTATCTCCTTGCTACAACGGAGCTTTCTCTCCCACAGAATTTCACTACCCTGTCTGCTTTTCCTGAGATTCCAAAGAGGAAGGTATCAAAGTGTTGCACTGCAATACCAGAGAAGATCAACAACTCCACCTTTAAAGGGTAGTAAACTCTGGGAGCTGGGGAGATGAGCTTGTAAAAGGCAACAAGCTAGAGAAGCCCAGGGAAGTGAGGCCTTTAACTGTCAGGCAGAATCACTAAAGCCCGTATCTAACCAACCACGCGGTATTTACTGATGCTCTGTGTCCTTGCCTGTCTGTTACAGGCATTTATCAGCAGACTGGCTTCCCCATCCTGTTTGCTCCTCTTCATCTGGCATGAACTATTCATTTTTATTCTTGTTTCATTAAATAATGCCAATATGGAGGTGTGGACCCCGAGGGCCCTCTCAGCTTGCAGGTATCCTTTAGGCAAGTCCAACAGGAATGAGTGGTTGCCCCTTAAGAAAGCCTGTGAAGGGAAGAGAATCATGGAATCATTAAGGCTGGACCTTTAAGATCCTCAAGATACCCATCAAGATTGGATATTAGGAAAAAAACTGAAAGAAAGAGCGGAAGGGTATCCAACACCCAGGGAAAAGGGACAGCCTGTTGTATTCAGAGCAAGAAAAGCAACACAAGTGTGCGAGTAGACCCTGTTTCCTCCGTTTTTTCACTCAAAAGACAGGCAAGTTTTCTTTCAACTCTCTGAAGGAGGGGGGCCAGGCAGCAGGGGCTGGCAGGGCACTGTCCTACACTGTCCTGCAGTATCCCCATCTCCAGCCTGGGGGTCCTGCATTGTTCTGCATTGTCTCCAGCCCAGGGGTCCCACATTGTCCCCAGCTTGAGGATCCCACACTATCCCCAGCCCAGGGGTCCCACATTGTCCCCAGCTTGAGGATCCCACACTATCCCCAGCCCAGGGGTCCCACATTGTCCCCAGCTTGAGGATCCCACACTATCCCCAGCCCAGGGGTCCCACATTGTCCCCAGCCCTGGGGTTTCACACTGTCCCCAACTCAGGGGTCCTGCAGTGACCCCAGCCCAGAGGTCCCACACTGTCCCCAGCTTGGGGGTCCTGATGTCCCCAGCCCGGGAGTCCCGCACTGTCCCACCGAGCACAGCCGCAGGCAGAGGGCAGTAGAGCCAGGGTTCCCACTTTTTTTTTTTTCCCTTTTCTCCTTTTTCTTTTCTTTTTTTTTTTTTTTGTTCTCAGCCCTTCGCAGCCGCAGCTTTTCCAGCCCAGTTGTGCTCACTGCTCCTGTACCCGTGTTTCCAGTTACAAACTCGGCCTCCCCTCCTCCGCATCTCCCACCCTCCCGGGAGGAAAACTGCCTCCCCCATCCCAAGGCAACAGGGGGGGGGGAAAGGCAGCGTTTTGGGGGGGGGATGCTGGTATCCCACCCCCCGACTTCTCCCCATGCCACCTCCCTGCCAAGGCTCTTCATCCTCAGCCACCTCTCTCGTTGGGGGAACTGAGGGGAGCTCCCTGTGTTAGGAAGGGGGAGAGGGAAATGGGGAAAAGGAAGGGAAAGGGGGAAAAGAAAGGGAAAGGGGGGAGAGGGGGAAGAAGAGGGAAGGAGGAAAGGGGAAAACTAGGAAAGGGGGGGAAGGGGGGTGTTTGCCCCTCACTCTTGTCATCCCCCGCCACCCCTCTCTTTGGGGGTACTGCGTTATGATGGGGAAGAGGGGGGAAGAAGAGGAGGAGGAGAGGGGAAGAGGGGGAGAAGGGGAGAAGAAGGGGGGAAAAAGGAGGAAGCAGGGGGGAAGGGGAAGTGGAGGAGGGAAAAAGGAGAAAGGGAAAGGGGAGAAGGAGGAAGGGGGTAAGAGGGGGAAGGGAGGGAAGAAGGGGTGGAGGGAGAAATAGGGAAAGGGGGGGAAGAAGGGGAATGAAGGGGGAAAGGGCAAAAAAAGGAAAAGAGGGATGAAGAGGGAGAAGGGAAGAAGGGGGAGAGGGGGAGGAAGGGGGAGGAAGGGGGAGGGGGAAGGGGGAGAAAGGGGGAGAGAGGGAGAAAGGGAGAGGGGGAAGGAAGGGGGAGAGGGGGGAAAAGTTGGGGAGAAGGGAAAAGGGGGAGAGGGAAACGGAGCAAAGGGGAAATGCGAGCTTTGCCCCACCCCACCCCTCCTGGGGTGCCCGTGGGGTTATGAAGGGCAACACGCGAGAAGGGACGTGTCCAACCCCGGGGCAGAGCAGTTAGAGGAGTTTATCCCTGACTTTTCCCTGCCCCATCTGCAGGGCTGGGGGGGGCGGGCCGTGCCCCGCTCCCCGCCTGGGACTCCATTCCCCCCCCCCCCCCTCAACAAGCGGGAGTTTCCAGGAAGCGCCGGGCTGAGCCAAAGCACCGCGCTGCCTCCCGCACCGCGCGCTCCTTCCGCCGAGACCGTGGCAGGAACGCCAAATAGTCCCAACCTCTTCTCTTCCCTCGCGCGGCAAAACGCTCCGTCCCGGCTCTGCCTCCACCGGGACACCGTTAGGGAAACGGGAAGAGAAGCGTTTCTTTCTCCCGCGCTCCCCACCCGGCGTCGGGCGGGATAAACGGAGAGGGGAGCGGAGAGGGGGAGGGGAGGGGGAAAAAGGCGAAGCGCCGGCTGCGGCGGAAGGGTCCGGAGGCGCGGGGGAGTGAAGAGGCGCCGGAGCTGCGCGCGAGGGAGGGGGCGAGCGGGAAAACGCGGCGCGGAGCCGGGAACAGCGCCCCCCCCTGCGGGGTGGGGGGGGGCACTGAAGAGGGGGTTCAGTGACAGAGGGGGGGGGCAGAATCACAGGTGGGGAAGGGGGGTCACTGAAGAGGGGGTTCACCGACTTGGGGGTTCACTGGGGGTGTCTCTGATGGGGTTCACTGAGTTGGGGGTTCACTGGGGGTGTCTCTGATGGGATTCACTGAGTTGGGGGTTCACTGGTGAGGGGTCACTGGTGGGGTTCACTGAGTTGGGGGTTCACTGGGGGTGTCTCTGATGGGGTTCACTGAGTTGGGGGTTCACTGATGAGGAGTCACTGGTGGGGTTCACTGAGTTGGGGGTTCACTGGGGGTGTCTCTGATGGGGTTCATTGAGTTGGGGGTTCACTGATGAGGGGTCACTGGTGGGGTTCACTGAGTTGGGGGTTCACTGGGGGTGTCTGATGGGGTTCACTGAGTTGGGGGTTCACTGATGAGGGGTCACTGGTGGGGTTCACTGAGTTGGGGGTTCACTGGGGGTGTCTGATGGGGTTCACTGAGTTGGGGGTTCACTGATGAGGGGTCACTGGTGGGGTTCACTGAGTTGGGGGTTCACTGGGGGTGTCTGATGGGGTTCACTGAGTTGGGGGTTCACTGATGAGGGGTCACTGGTGGGGTTCACTGAGTTGGGGGTTCACTGGGGGTGTCTGATGGGGTTCACTGAGTTGGGGGTTCACTGATGAGGGGTCACTGGTGGGGTTCACTGAGTTGGGGGTTCACTGGGGGTGTCTCTGATGGGGTTCACTGAGTTGGGGGTTCACTGATGAGGGGTCACTGGTGGGGTTCACTGAGTTGGGGGTTCACTGGGGGTGTCTCTGATGGGGTTCACTGAGTTGGGGGTTCACTGATGAGGGGTCACTGGTGGGGTTCACTGAGTTGGGGGTTCACTGGGGGTGTCTCTGATGGGGTTCACTGAGTTGGGGGTTCACTGATGAGGGGTCACTGAGTTGGGGGTTCACTGAGTTGGGGGTTCACTGGTGGGGAGTGGTGTTCACTGGGGGGGTCACTGAAGAGTGGGGATCACTGGTGGGGTTCACTGATTTGGGGGTTCACTGAGGGGGGGCACTGGTGGGGAGTGGGGTTCACTGAAGGGGGTTCAGTGAGGAGGGGGCTCAGTGAGGGGGGTCACTGAGAGGGAGGGGGCTGTAGTGAGGAGGGGGTTTACTGAGGGGGGTCACAGAGGGAGGGGGCTTTAGTGAGGAGGGGGTTCACTGGGGGATCGGTGAGGACGGGGTTCACTGAGGGGGGATACTAAGGAGTGGGGTTCACTGAAGGAGGGGTCACTGATGAGGAGCTGGTTCGTTAAAGAAGTGTTCAGTGAGGTGAGGGGGTCACTAAAGGGGGGTTCAGCGACGGGGTTCTACGCATTGGTTCACTGGAGGGGTCACTACAGGGGAGTGGGGTTCAGTGAGGTGGGGACACTGAGTTAGGGGTTCACTGAGGAGGGGTCACTGATGGGGAGTGGGGTTCACTGTAGTGGGGGGGGTCAGTGATGGGGAGTGGGGTTCACTAAAGAGGGGGAGTCGCTGGGGGTCAGTGATGGGGAGTGGGGTTCACTGAAGAGGGGGAGTCGCTGATGGGGAGTGGGGTTCACTAAAGGGAGGGTTCACTGAGGGGGTTGCTGAGAAGGGGATTCATAGGGGGTTTGCTGAGAAGGGGGTTCACTGGGGGGGGTTCATTGAGAATGGGATTCAGGGGTTCACTGACATGGGGGTTCATTGGGGGAGGGTTGCCGAGAAGGGGATTAAAGGGGGGGTTCACTGAGGAGGGGGTTCACTGGGGGGTTGCTGAGAAGGGGATTCTTAGGGGGTTTGCTGAGAAGGGGGTTCACTGGGGGGGTTCATTGAGAATGGGATTTGGGGGTTCACTTAGGAGGGGGTTCATTGAGAATGGGATTCGGAGGTTCACTGACATGGGGGTTCATTGGGGGAGGGTTGCTGAGAAGGGGATTAAAGGGGGGTTCACTTAGGAGGGGGTTCATTGAGAATGGGATTCGGGGGTTCACTGACATGGGGGTTCATTGGGGGAGGGTTGCCGAGAAGGGGATTAAAGGGGGGGTTCACTTAGGAGGGGGTTCATTGAGAATGGGATTCAGGGGTTCACTGACATGGGGGTTCATTGGGGGAGGGTTGCCAAGAAGGGGATTAAAGGGGGGTTCACTGAGGAGGGAGTTCACTGGGGGGTTGCTGAGAAGGGGATTCATGGGGGGCTAATTGGGGGGGGTTGCTGAGAAGGGGATTCATGGGGGGCTAATTGGGGGAGGGTTGCCGAGAAGGGGATTAAAGGGGGGGGTTCACTGAGGAGGGGGCTCACTGGGGGGGCTTAGTGAAAGGGGTTGGTTTCACTGGGGGGGGGGGGGGGTGAGAGTGGTGACTGAGCCCCCTCGCCTCAGCCAGTGTCCTCTGGCAGGTGGGAGCAGCCTCCACAAAAGGGGGGGGCTGCCCTTTCCCCCCCACTTTTCTGAGTCTGAGCGCACCTGGGCCCTCGCCCGCCTGCGCCCTGCAGATAAGGAGCCGGCTCGCCCCACGGGCAACCGCTCGGCTCGTTTTTCTGGCTGAGCAGAGCTCCGAGAGGCAGCGCCACGTTGAGGGAAGTTCAACCTTTCACCACCACCCCCCACCCCCACAGTGTTTGCGTACAGGATTCCCCCCCCCCCAAATCCTAGAGCTGCCCCCCCATGTTTGACTTTGAACAGCCCTCCCCCCGCCCCGAACCCTAGGGCTGCTCTCCCCTTGGTGTTTGACTTTGCACAGCCCCCCCCCCCCCCCCCAAATCCTAAATCTGCTTCCCCCCCATATCTGCCTTTGCACACTATTCCCCACAAATCTTAGAGCCGTCCCCCCATGTTTGACTTTGAACAGCCCCACCAAATCCTAGGGCTGCTGCTCCCCTCCGTGTTTGGCTTTGCACAGGACCCCCCCAATCCTAAAGCTGCCCCCCAGTGTTTGACTTTGCATGACACCTACCCCCCCAAAATCCTAGAGCTGCTCCCCCATATTTGGCTTTGCACAGAATCCCCCCAAATCCTAGAGCTGCTCCCCCATATTTGGCTTTGCACAGAATCCCCCCAAATCCTAGAGCTGCTCCCCCATATCTGGCTTTGCACAGAATCCCCCCAAATCTTAGAACTGCCCCCCCATGTTTGACTTTGCACAAAACCCACCCCCCAATCCTAGAGCTGTCCCCTATGTCTGACTTTGCACAGGACACCCCTCAAATCTCAGAGATGTCCCCCCATGTCTGACTTTGCACAGGATCCCCCCAAATCCTAGAGATGTCCCCCCATGTCTGACTTTGCACAGGATCCCCCCCCAAATCTCAGAGATGTCCCCCCATGTCTGACTTTGCACAGGATCCCCCCAAATCCTAGAGATGTCCCCCCATGTCTGACTTTGCACAGGATCCCCCCAAATCCTAGAGATGTCCCCCCATGTCTGACTTTGCACAGGATCCCCCCAAATCCTAGAGTTGTCCCCCCATGTCTGACTTTGCACAGGGTCCCCCCAAATCCTAGAGATGTCCCCCCATGTCTGACTTTGCACAAGACCCTCCCCAAATCTCAGAGGTGTCCCCCCATGTCTGACTTTGCACAGGAACCCCCAAATCTCAGAGATGTCCCCCCATGTCTAACTTTGCACAGGACCCCCCCAAATCTCAGAGATGTCCCCCCATGCCTGACTTTGCACAAGACCCTCCCCAAATCTCAGAGGTGTCCCCCCATGTCTGACTTTGCACAGGGTCCCCCCAAATCCTAGAGATGTCCCCCCATGTCTAACTTTGCACAAGACCCTCCCCAAATCTCAGAGGTGCCCCCCCATGTCTGACTTTGCACAGAACCCCCCCAAATCCTAGAGATGTCCCCCCATGTCTGACTTTGCACAGGATCCCCCCAAATCCTAGAGCTGCCCCCCACATTTGACTTCTCACAGGACCCCAGAGCTGCCCCTTAGAGCTTCACATCCTCCCGCTAACCCTGCGGGGCAAGGCCCTAGGACACCACCCCCCCACCCCACCCCACCCCCGCTCCCCCCTTTTTTCCATCCCAATCCTCCGTGTCCTCCTATTAACCCTGTGGAGCGAGGACAAAAGCTACAGCTCCGCTTCCCCCATCCCGTTCCCGGCTCCAGGGGCTTCGCATCCTCCCTCCAGCCAGGGCTGAAAGGCGAGGAGAACAAGAGCCGCCGCGGCCTGTGCGGCCTGTGCGGCCTGTGCGGCCCGGCCCTGCCTCTCCCCACCCCCTCCAGCCCCATCCCCCACTGCAGCTCCCACTGCCTCCCAGCCCTCCTATTAATGCTGAGAGGGGAGGACAGGAGCTGCCATGGGGTTTTTTTTTTGTGTGTGTTTTGTTTTTTTTTTTTTTTTTCTTGCTCTGCTTTCTTCCCCTCACAAGCCGTGCCAAGCTCCGAGCCTCTGGCTCTGCTCCATGCCCCCTTTCCTGCCAGGGAGAAAACCTCATTCCCCTCTTGTCGCTTGTTCATTATAAGGAGCTTTTTAAAACGCGTTAGCTCCGCTTTTCCAAGCGTCTGCGCTTGAAGGTTTTGTCTTCTGTCTTCCCCGTAATATCTTCTTCATAACCATCTCTAGGAGCGCTCCATTTTTGCCCTTAAAGTTCTATTTTATTGCCTTTTCTAGATCAGCGAAGGTCGGTTTAACCCTTCCTGTAGAGGTTGGACTCTATGATCCGCTGGGTCTCTTCCAACCTGGTGATTCTATGATTCTATATGAAAATCAGCACTGGCTTTAGGGGAAGGTTGCCTTTTTTACTAATTCATGTCTCGAATAATATTTTATTGAGTGAGGGTTCTTTTTTTTTATCCCCCAACCGATGCTGGAAGGAGCGTGTGCTTCAGCGCTGATTAAAGTCATGTATGAGTTAATGAGAAGCTTGCAGAGTATGTGAAGCAAGAGAAAATCTTTAACCAGCTCTGCTGTTCCTTCCACATACCACGAACTTGTGCGCTGTAACCAGAAGGTGGATTGAATGTGTGCGAAATGCTGCAGTGGGAGACTCCTGTAAGCGCCTCGCAGGTGGATGCTCGCTCAATTAATATATTAGCAAATCAAAATATCTTCAAATTGGGTGGGTTTAGGGCTTTTTTAAAGTGTTTTGAGACTTTCTCTTTCAAAGTCTGTTGAAATCCTTGGATGAAAGATGCTACAAGCATACAAAGTGCTATTTTCTGGATTGTTTTTTGATTTTAAACCATCTTTATTTTTTTCCCTGTGTCAACTACTTCCCAGATTAATGGATTGGTGATACCTAAGAGACTTGGAAGAGCAGCGATGGTGCCAACGCTCTAGTTGTGGGACTTCTACTTTAAGAAACATATTGTCATCAGGAATAAGCTGAATCCTGCTTGCATTTGGGTCCAAATATAAAATACGGAAGGAGTAATAATATAAAATATAAAATTTGGAAGGAGTCCCCAGTGAACCCTGAGAATAATTAAGTAAAAATAAAACCCATTCACTTCAGCACCCCTGCCTTCCCCTTTCAACGCAGACAAGCCAAGTGCAACACCGTTTTCATCCGAATATTTTCACAACGCGTCCTGATATTTCCTAATTTTGTATTGCATCTTAAATCCTCAAGTGACTTATTTCTGCGATTGGGGCGTATCTCTAGACTGTACTTTTAAAGAAGTCATCTCACTGCGTCCCAAAAGGAGCTGGTGAGCAATCCTTCCTTGAAAAAGGACTGAACATCTTAAAAACGCCTAGGTTTCCTCTGTAATTTTCATGTTTAATTGTTAAATTCCTTTTTTTTCCCTTACATTAACTAAATAATTATTAATACCAGTTGGTTTATCATCTCTAAAAGAACAGAGCCTTGTCACTGAGACGATCCTCTCGTAGGAGATGAGATAGACAAGGAGGGAAGGAGAGTTGTCTTGTGCTGGGAACATCGATACTATTTTTGGAAAACAATACTGTAGGAAATGGAAATGAAAAATACACTTTATGCTGGTGGGAACTTGTAATGAGGCTAAGAGAGGATTTGGTGTCTCAGAAAAGCAATCATTGCAAGGGGAAAAGCGGGACTTTCTCATCCATTTGTAAAAGTTCTCTGGCTGAATATCCTTCTGGGGATCTGAAATTTGGCTCCGGTCTGTTTATGAACATCTGTTGAAGGGAATTTTAGAAAGGCGCAGATTATAATCTTAGTTTCTGATGACTGTTAAAGATCATAAAATAAAACAAATGTACCTGTAAGTATTTTTGTTATTAATGATGAGCTGTATGAACACTCTCTGTGCTACTGATTATCTGTTTGAGTATGTGCTTTCCATACATTATTTCTCCTTAGCGTATAAAATACAGCTTTTACCTCTCTCTGTATGTGTTTAATTCCATTTTAATACTTTCCTAGTGGGTTTCCAAGTTTTGTTTTCTTGTAACAGGAGGCTCTTGCATGTTGGTGTCCCTGACTTTTTTTTTTTTTTTTTTTTTTTTTGCATGGAGAATACACTGATCTATTTGCGCGGAAATTTGGGATATTGGGAGCTGTTGGGTATTCCCAGAACCGTGGCCGTTTGCTGAGGTCCATATCCTTCTTCTAGCTTTCTGTAAATGCAATCTCTTTGTGTCCACTGTCTCGGGATCTCATTGCTTCAGCATCTATTTCTGCGGTGTTTGTTATCTCCTGTTATTCAGGGAGGTCTTCACTGTAATTTTTCCTCCTATTATTTTGCTTCTTTTGCAGCCTGATCTTTTTCTGCTGTTGTTTTATATTCCAAGCAAGGATCCTGTGAATGCTTCAGCTCAAAATTTAGGTCATCTCCGACGGAAGAAGGAAGACCTAAAAAGTAAAAATAAGATTTCTATGCGCCTTAAAAAGTGACAGCTCTTTTGGAAACAACGTACAAACTCATCTGTATTTTGCGGCTCTATGGACGGGGGAGATGGAGGGCACCTTTTTCGATTCCAGAATGAAAGCTAAGTATCTTCGTGTCCATGTGGTTTCTCTCCTGTGTGCTTTCCTGGTCTTTTTCATCTTCACACCTGCTCTGAGCTTTAATCACTCAAATTATTCATAGTCTTGCCCTGGAAAAAGAAGAGAGTGACCTCTTCCCATCTGGACTAGATAGATTTACCATCAATAATTGTAAGAGGACTCGGATGAGTTGTTAATGGTTTTTATGCTTAAAAATCTTAATTTTGTGATTTCATTGAGTTTTAAGAGTTCTACGCATGGTCTTTTTCCAAACTGATAACTGAAGTTGCACCGTAGAGATTTATTTATCGTACATTCTCTCTTAGCACTGTGCTCCCACTGAGAAAGTGCCGATGACCCCCAGGAGCTGCCGTGTCACCAAAGAACGTGCCCCTCTTGCCAGACCATCTCCATCATAGAATCATAGAATAACCTGGTTGGAAGAGACCCACCAGATCATCGACTCCAACCATTCCTATCAGTTGCTGTCTCTTTTCTTGTTATTACATACAAGGTCTTTCATGGCAAAGAACCTCAAGGCAATTTATGAGGTCGGCAGCCACGGTGCCTGTTGGGGGTTATACGTTTGCATCGATCACAACTGAGCAGTCCCTCAGTCTGGGGGCATCGATGAGGACGTGAAGCCAACTGCTCCTCAGGTCACAGGCTGAACATTAGGGAAAAAATTTTTCACGGAAAGGGTCATCGGGCACTGGCAGAGGCTGCCCAGGGAGGGGATTGAGTCACCTTCCCTGGAGGGGTTTAAGGGACGGGTGGACGAGGCTCTGAGGGACATGGGTTAGTGATTGATGGGAATGGTTGGACTCAATGATCCAGAGGGTCTCTTCCAACCTGGTGATTCTATGATTCTAGAAACACCACGCTGCGATAGATAGATATCTGCTGCTGTTGCCAGCAAGTCTTGTTTTTCAGCTACTTTAGTGGCTTGATTTAAATTATTAAGAAACTTGTAAATCTGTTTTGTTTGTTTTCTGCTCTTCCTAGCAGCTCTCTGCAGTTTTATGTGCATTAAATGTGCTAAGCTTCATCTGGCCTAGATGTATAATAAATACCTTAGTAAATGCGGTTAAGTCCAGTTTCCTCTATTAACTCAGAAGAGATTTGTTTCTTATCTGAATTGTTCCTCCGTTCGGCAGGAGAGAAGCCTTGCGTAGCCAGGATTCCCCTCATAAATCACCCAGACAAATTGAACTCGGGGTAGAAGAAGACAGAAAAGGAGAACAGTTGTGATGTAGCCTCGGTGAACTTCATGGTGCTCTGGTGTGGAGATGAGACAGAGAGAGGCACCTGTACTCAAATGAGTCTTCATGACAGAGAGAGCCCCGCGAGGTGGCTTCAGTGAGCTCAGTCACATCATCCTACACCTCTCTTGCATATCATGCTACCATTTTCTCTCTGTTGTGCTTTTCTGGATGCTCAGAATGTAATGATGGTTTTCACCAGCTGCAGACATGTCAGTGGCGTCTTCTCAGCGTGCTCTCTCCCTCCATGGAACAAGGGATGTTACTTCCCAACACCAATGAGGTGTTCTCTGCAGATACATGGAAGAGCTGCTTCAGAAACCAGCAGCTCATCATCTTCCCAAGTTCATCATCACCTGAGTTTAACTTTTAGTGATCAGTAAACACAGAATCATAGAATCACCAGATTGGAAAAGACCCACCGGATAATCGAGTCCAACCATTCCCATCAATCACTAACCCATGTCCCTCAGCGCCTCATCCACCCGTCCCTTAAACCCCTCCAGGGAAGGTGACTCAACCCCCTCCCTGGGCAGCCTCTGCCAGTGCCCAATCACCCTTTCTGTGAATTTTTTTTCCTAATGTCCAGCCTGAACCTCCCCTGGAGGAGCTTGAGGCCATTCCCTCTCGTCCTGTCCCCTGTCACTTAGGAGAAGAGCCCAGCTCCCTCCTCTCCACAACCTCCTTTTACTCTCATCCCTTTTATAATGTCTTCATTACTTATTGATTACAATTCTGAAATAGTTGGTGGTTGAGGGTTGATTCAAAGAGTGTCTGATGAATGTTTTTGCTGGCACCTGCCAATTCTCTCCTTGCTCCCTCCACTCCTTCCATATACACTTTTAAAGACCCTTCACAACAGCCTCAACTCCCCAAGTCATGATGAATCTTTCCTTCTACTGGAGCAGAGCTTCCTGCTGGTGTTTTATCATTTCAGAGTGAGGAAAGTCTGATGTCTTTCAGCCTAGTTGTTGCTTTATCTCCTCTGCTCTCCCAGGGGTCCTGCAGGCACTTTCAGTTCTGCCTCAGGTTTTTGATTTGGTGAGGTTCCCAACTATTTACATTTCTTCACAGAGATCCTCTTCATACCATCTGTCGCCTTATGTTTTGCTCATCTCTGAAATTCAGTAACCACATTTCATGCAACGTTGTTCTACCTTATTTTCTTACGATTTAATTAAAAGGTTCTGAAAGAACAGAGCGAATTAGAATTCACCCTTTCTGTGTAGACGCCTTAAGTGATGAGAGAGCAACTCAATAAAGACCTTCAAATGCCTTGACACAAGTGAGTTTGTAACGAGGATTTCGTACATTGTTTATCTAAAAAGTGTGTTATCAAATCAACTGGGAGACTTTTATTACTGACAGAAGTTAAGGTTATTATTAAAGAACGTGGTTTTCCTTATAAACTCCTTTTCTTTGGAATTCAGCAGCTCTTCTAAGTGCTATTTATTTCTGCGTGAGTGTGTGGCTGTGCTTGTTAGATAAAAGCCGCAGCGCTATAACTGCTTTACCGAACTTAGCTCCTGACCTGCCTTTCGAGGCCGTGTCTACAAAGGGATGATGCATCAATCTCGTTTGTTTGATCTAATTACAGCTATTTAATGATACTGAGCACAAGTACTCTCACCCTACTTTGTTATGCTGATTTAAGGTATTTTCACTGTTAATCGGGTGCATGGTTCTTGTATTAATTTACCTCTCAGAGTATTCTGGGCAGTTATCCCATGGACTGATGTTTGCTACTCAGCTGTGTGGTTGGTTTTTACCATGTGCTGGCAGGAAAATCTCAGGAACTTGGGAATTCTGTGGGTCAACCTGACCAATTCCTATTCCTTTTCTCTTGGTATCCATCCTTTTTCTTCCTGTGCAACTTGTATTTCAAACATGCTGCAAGGTTGCAGCTGGTAAATCCATTGCAATGCGTATTCCTGTGAGGTTGTGCAGGGGGAAAGATTTGGTTCTAGAGCTTCCAGGAGCTTTTGCTACTTTGATGATGGAAGAAATGCACAAAGAGAAGGTGTAATCAACCTGCTACTTCCATAGAGGATTTCTTTGGAGCTCTACAACTACCTGAAAGGAGGTTGTGGAGAGGAGGGAGCTGGGCTCTTCTCCCAGGTGACGGGACAGGACGAGAGGGAATGGCCTCAAGCTCCACCAGGGGAGGTTCAGGCTGAATATTAGGAAAAAACTTTTCACGGAAAGGGTCATTGGGCACTGGCAGAGGCTGCCCAGGGAGGGGGTTGGGTCACCTACCCTGGAGGGGTTTAAGGGACGGGTGGACGAGGTGCTGAGGGACAAGGGTTAGTGATCGATGGGAATGGTTGGACTCAGTGATCCAGTGGGTCTTTTCCAACCTAGTGATTCTATGATTCTTTGATTCTATGTTTCTCAGCATTGTACTGTGTCTGGGTGTAGGGAGCCAGCAGTGACTAATGGCACAAGGTACTGGTGCACAACTGGGATTCCCAGTAGCAGCAGCCAGACAGCGGGATGACAAAATTGCATTCCTAGAAATCTGTCTGGATCTCAGCTGCAGAGCCAGAATACTAAATGGAGACTTTCCTGAACAGACAGAAGCCCATTGCCATCTGGGGAAGAGCATCATTTCTGATCGCTTCCAACTGAAAACTGGCCAGCTTTGTGTCAGGGATATTGTCCTGGGGTTTTTTTTAATGCATGTTTCTGAAGAAGGTGCTGATCTTCTGTGTCATAAAGCTTGGCAACGCATAAGAAATCACGGAGAGTTTTTCCCAGGTACAGTCTGTGAATCAAATAAGGGTTATTGGGGTTCAAGGAATGAACACAGTCTGCCAGGCCAGCAGAAAGAATTTATGAACAGAGAGAACAACTTCTTAATGGTTGTACAGGGCCTGGCTCGTCAATGTGAAGTGATTTACCAGTGAATGGGTGTAGAATGATGTTATGAAAAGACTTCAGAATAGGTTCTTTAGAAATTTGAGCTTGCCTTGGTTTGTACAACATCTGCAAGAGGCAGGGTTGGATATCAAAAAGTGGGTAGAAACGAGGGATGGAAAGGTTTTTCCCGTGTTATGGATGACCAGAGAAAGGGCCTCTGCAAAACAGCCGTTTCATAAGCTATTACCAAAAACTAGAAGTGCGGTGTGAGGCTCTCACTGTCTTCATGTAATCCTAGAATGGTTTGGGTCGGAAGGGACCTCAAAGCCCATCCAGTTCCAACCCCTCTGCCATGGGCAGGGACACCTCCCACTGGATCAGGGGCTCCAAGCCCCATCCAACCTGCCCTTGAACACCTCCAGTCTTCTGGGGGGGTGTCAGACTGTGGCTTTTTGGAAAGCTTTACCCTTGGAAGAGCTTGTTCTTTCAGCAGTTCTCTGTAGGAGCACCATTGGAGCTGCTCTGCTGGGCTGCGGCTCGGCTCGGCTGCAACAAGGATCGCTGCTTCGTTCTCCAAGCACGGTCTGACACGGAGAATTTGCTGAGCTTGTGCGTACTGCAGGGCCGGGGCAGCCTACGTGTTATTCACTCTCTGTATTTCATGCTTCCTTTACGCTTTGTGACCCAGATGAATTTAACAGGGAACTGAGCAGTGTGTTCAGTTTTCCTGTGTGCAGTTCTTCCACTTTTGCTCATCTTAATTCCATTCCTTGCACTACGACGTGGTCTCTAATTATAAATCAAATCGTATAACCCGCCTTCTCAAACCCTGTCTCACTCAATGCATTTTTTTTCAGATTTTCCTTTTATCCTTGTTATTCAACGTTTGCTTACATATTTTATTTATTGCATATAATTCAACTGCTGCAGGAAATACGAAGTTCCTAATTGTAATGGATTTTTTGTGACGCTTTAACTGTAGTATCTGAATACTCGTTAACCACCACAAACGTATCTTAACGACATTGCAAAGAGATTTGCCTCTCATTTCACCAACGCAGAGCAGGGAAACGAATGGGAAAGTTATCAGTTCTTCCCTGAACTTCTGTCTTCCACCATGACAATAACCAAACATCCAATATTATCCAATAGTAGAAGGTTTTCTTAACTCTATTTTTTCTAATAATAAGGCATTCTTTTCTATCTTTCATCTTAATTGTTCTCAGGCCTTTATGCTTATTTGGTGCCAACACAACCCTCTTGTTTAAATCCCTGTGTTCGAGCCACGACCTCTTTGTACAAACCAACTTTTCTTTTGTGGGAGTTAGCTGAAATCAAACTTTAGTGGTAGGTTTTTTGCTCTTACAACCATCTTAGGTGGCATTTTCCATGGCCGTGCCCATTTTGACATGTCATTCGTGAGTATAAACTGTACCCAGAGTCATGTAGAATCATAGAACATTTTGGGTTGGAAGGGACCTCAAAGTCCGTCCAGTTCCATGTCCTGCAATGGACTGGGACATCTCCCACTGGATCAGGGGCTCCAAGCCCCATCCAACCTGGCCTTGAACCCCTCCAGGGATGGGGGAGCCACAAATTCCCTGGGCAACCTGTTCCAGGGCCTCACCGCTCTCATCATGAAGAAATTCTTCCTCATGTCTAGTCTAAATCTGCCCCTCTCTAATTTAAAGCCATCACACCTTGTCCTATCACTCCAAGCCTTTGTGAACAGTCCCTCCCCAGCTTTCTTGGAGCCCCTTCAGCTACTGGAAGGTCACTATAAGTTCTCCTTGGAGAAGCTCTAGCTCTCCAGCTCAAAAGTTGCCAAGTCAGTACAACTTGGCAGAAGTTCTTTTAGCCATTTTTTACCCACAAAACTTTTCTTGCGCTACCCTTCACCCTTTCCAGTTTAACTCATATTTTCATATGTGGCACCGGATCAAATATGTTACTGAATTTTAGGCAGGTGAGATCAACTCTCGTTTTCCTTTACCAAGAAAAATCTGCGTTCTTATCAAATACAGACATCAGATCGTCTGCCACGATCGCCTTTCTAATACCTATGTTGCATTTATATGCTTATTTTTCTCCACATCTTTTCTCCCTCCTGGGAAAAGTAACTGTAGTTTTACATCTCCCTGTCTCTAGCTGTCTGGATGTGGCTTTCCAAGTTTTTTGCTTGATTTTGTTGGGGTTTTTTTTCCCTTTCTCATCATGCTAGGATGTCAATTCGGGAATATTTTTGTACCCCTAGAGGTGGTAGATAAAAATTCACTCATTTGCATCACCGCTCAACTTTAGCGCTTCTAGTTTTGTTTGGGGCTTGTTTGTTGGTGGCTTTTTGTGTGTTTTTAAAGAACGATGCTATCAATATAGGAAAAAGTCAGGAATCCTGCAGTGTTGCAAAGTTCTTCGAAGAAATAAGAAGGAGCTTCTTAACTGATGATCCAGGACGTCGTTATTCTCTGTTATTGACTGTAAACTGGAGAGGGGCAGATTTAGAATGGATGGAAGGAGGAATTTCTTCACTAGGAGGATAGGAAGGCATGGGAAGAGGTTGCCCAGAGCAGGGGTGGCTGCCTCATCCCTGGAGATGTTCCAGGCCAGGTTGGATGGGGCTTGGAGCCCCTGATCCAGCGGGAGGTGTCCCTGCCCATGGCAGGTGCTAAAAATTAGTATTTTAAAATACTTTGATTCATAACATATGTAGCTGCACTCTGTACCAACTTGAATATGAAGCTCTCTGAGCACGTTTCCCTCAGGTACGTAATCATAAAGGTAGAAATTTAAGCAACAACCCATCAATGTTTGGTGTTTCCAGGTTTTTTTTTGCCAGGTATACTCATTTTTCGCATAAATCTTTGAAAATTATATCTTTTTTATGACTTTTCGGTGTGTCTTGAGCTCAAGATTATGTTTTGCAGAGAAAGCAAACAGTTCTGACCAACACTTTTGTTTTACCGAAGGTGGGTGTGATTGCATCAACCTTTATAAGGAAGGTAGAGAGCTACAGTTTGGGGGTCTTTTCACAGATAAAAATGTCCTTGGTTCACAGTCCGGTACGGAATTCCCAAAGTTTTACTGAGGTTGGTCTGAGGATGATCATATTTTTATTTCTGATGCAAATGCCACCGAGGTATGTTCTTGGGAAGCTGGGAATCTCATTTTTGGGCCACGAGGTGAGCCTTAAAGGCAGAAAAATCAGCCACATCCCTGCACGCAGACTCCTGTGCTCATGTAAGGTCTTCAAACTCCCCATGTGGGTTAGATTATGGAATTAGGATTTTGAAATACACTTTTACGAATGACTGTGGAAAGGCAGACGAATAGAATTTCTCTCTGACCCTTCCATGATCCAACGTTTCCAAGCTGGTCAGCACCTTGTTGATGTGGAATATCGTGATGATTTTGGTTTATTACACTTTTCTCTCCGTTCTTTGCGCATCTGAAATGAAGGGACGTTACTAAGTGTTCTCCCCATAGCATGAATATTTAATAGTTTGCGTGTATTGCGTGCGTGCCTGTGGAACAGCAACAAAAAGCTCCTAAAATCCATTTTTAGGAGAAATTTTCAAAGCACATCTGAAATCACAGTGCTGGATAAACACAGCTACTGGAGAATTATACATAAAATAGGAGAACGAATTTGCCGAACGGTGGCATTTTACAAATAGCCACAGATTCAGGTGACTTCCTCTAGAGATTTTATTTCAGTGTGATGAACTGGTGCCAGTCAGCAACCAAAAAGATCATTGACCCTTCCTAAAAGCAGATTTTCTTTGTTTTCTAGGATGCTCTTTTTTTTCTTGACCTCGGAGCTGGTGTGAGCATCAGGGGGAGATCCTGCAAAGTGCTGTGTACGTGGTTAACTTTAAGGGAGTATACGCTTAAAATCCCCGCCACTGCTGATGTTTATAATTTCAAATATCCTTAAATACTCCGATGGCCAGAGGCCAGTGGCTTTTGCATCTTCTAGGAGCGAGCCCCAAGGAGACCTCAGTCAACAGTGGCTGCCGAATTGGCTTTTCCTATGTTATATATAAGGTTTAAAGCAGCTGTTTAATTCAAAATACTCATTTTACATGTAAGGGATGTGACCGGCAGTGGCTGTGCCTGGTTTTTCTCTCTCTCCCAGCATCCCAGCTCCAGCGTTAGTGCAGGGCTTGCAGTTTTCGGCCGTGCTCCGTTCCTGCCGTATCCTCTTCCATCTTTTCCATCTGCTTCATTCTGTTTGGAAAATGGCAATGTAGAATGTGTTTGGTGTAACCTTAATCCTGACCAGCATCTGGGCTCCGCTTAAAAAAAAAAAAAAAAAAAGAAGGCAGCAGGCGAGGTTTCTGTCTCTGCTTCAGTGAAACAAAGTTGGGGAGCAGGGAGAGAACGACCCAAAAGGACCAGAGCAAAATAATCTTTATTTTAATTGCCGTTTCATTAATGTGTAGGGATGGATATGGGGTGAATTATGTTTTCCTGTGCTGTTCCCGTGTGTCCTCTCAGGTTCTACATCATTTTAGGGAAGGAGGGAAAAAAAAAAAAGAGAGTGGGAATCCCTTTAAATCCTCTTTTAGACGCCGGGCTGTTAATTACTCGCAAATATGTAAAAAGTTAATGCCACCATAAAACCCTGATGAACTCGAGTTCCTGTGTGACGCCTGGCGACGTTCCCTATTAAACTTTTACAGGCCCTCCCCGGGTTCCCCCTGGCGAGGGGGGTTTTATTAAACACACCAGGAAAGGAGATGCAGGAGCGGATGCGGGATGCTCCACTCCAGCCCCACAGCCCATCCCTGCGCCCGGGGGGATCCTGGGATTTTAGGAGAGTTATCAGGGTTTGGAAACCTGATGTTAGACGTCCCCAACAGTGGGATATGAGCACAGAGCAGCTGGATTGCGCTGTGCCTGGCTGGGGTGCAACCACCCAGTTGATTCCCAGGCTGGAATTCCCATTACAAGGCCCTTTCCAGCCAACTGGTCCCCCCTTCCCGTTTGATTTTCCTGACCTGGGAGCATTTCCCCTCCCCAGCAGCCACCAAACAGCATGGGGAGTGTTTATTTGAATTATTTCCCCAGCAAAGTGAGGTTCTCCATCCCTCCTGGCCAGAGTGGAAAAGCATATTGGGACCCTGAACTAGGATTTTGCACGCGGTGTCTCGCTGTTGCAGCCACGCCGCGCGCTCCGGGATGCAGGAGGTGATGCAGGTTGTTAATCCAGCCACGTTCTCACCTCACTAACCTCAAAACCCGCACGCAAAGCGGGCTCCACTCCTCCATAGGCTCTCGCTTTTCGAATCCATCACCCAGCGTACAAATAACGAGGGGATTAAAGTTCTGCTCCACCGTTGGTTGAAGAGGAAAAAGACTTGTAGGTTGGACTTGATGATCCAGTGGGTCCTTTCCAACCTAGTGATTCTATGATTCTATGATTCTAAGATTCTACGATTCTATGATTCTATGATTCTACAATTCTATGATTCTACGATTCTATGATTCTACAATTCTATGATTCTACGATTCTACAATTCTACGATTCTACGATTCTACGATACTATGATTCTATGAGTTTATGATTCTATGATTCTATGATGGGTGTTTGCCAGAGGTCCGAGCGTAGCCTTTGTACAAACTACCCTCTCAAACCAGGTTTTGCTTCTAGAGCGATTAGCGTGAGGTTCATCTCCACCAGTCGACCCTCAGCGGGTTGAAGGAAAGGATCAAGGAGACAAACCCAGTTGTTTATGTGGATATAGGATATATTGGATACGTGTGCAAGCATAAAAGGGGGAGGAGAGGGGTCGTGGAGTTGTTTTTTCACCCTTTTTGGAGTTGATGGTCATGATGTCTGGTATTTCGATGCTTACTGGGGAGAAAGGGAACATGGAAAGGAGGGATGGTGGTATCTATATTTGTACCTGCTCTTGGCGCTTTGATATTTACTGGGGAGAAAGGGAACACGGAAAGGAGGGATGGAAGTATCTAAACTTGTATCTGCTCTTGGTGCTTCAACACTTACTGGGGACAAAAGGACATGGAAAGGAGGGATGGGGGTACCTAGAGTTGCATCCGCTCTCCAAACCTCCCCCTAATTTCTAAGCAAAGTGTCCTCTACCTCTAATTATTTAGGTTAAACAGCCCTAAGCACCCACCAGCTCTTCGAGGCCCCTCTCCAGGAGTCCCCAGGAGGCACCTTTGGGAGAGAGGAGAGAAAATCTTGGCCCAAAGAGAGGAACGCCTGGGAACCCCTCGGAAAATCCCACTTCTCACCGAGGGCTCCATCCCCGGAGCGGGCACCGGGCTCTCTCCGCTCCCTCTTTTCTCCCCTGTCCCCATCTCCCTCCATTTTATCCCTCCTCTGGGTTGTTTTTTTTCCTCTCCAGCAGGCTCCCAACTCTCTCTCCTGCTCAACTCGCCGGGAACAAAAGGCTCCGTTCCCGACCCAGCCCGCAGGGAGCAGCTTCCTCGCTGAAACGGCAGAGCCGGGGCTGCATCCCCGCTGGAAAAAACCATCCCCATCCCTCCTCCTGCCTCTCCCCAGCCTCCCCCTGCCCCAGCCCCGCTGCCTGGACCCACATTTCCCTATAAATACCCTCCAAAAGGGCAAAATTCCACGGGAGGAGGGGTTTTTTTTGGCTTTGGAGCAGCCGGGGGTGGGAGCCGGGAGCCTCCGGGCTGAGCCTTTTCCCACTTTTCCTCCCCGAGTTCTCCAAACGGAGTGAAAAAAAAAAAAAAAAAAAAGAGTTTGTGCTTCGCTGGGAAAATCCAAGCCTGGAGTCGAAGGCTCTTTGCTGCCTTTTTTAACCCTTGCGGGCTCGGGGCGCAACCACCGACCCCCCGACGGCTGGGGGAGAGCGGAGCCGGCTGCTCCCGATCCGCTGCGGGGCTTTCTAGGAACTCCGATCCGCCTTTTGCTTCCCTTTAATTTTTCCTCTTTTTTTTTTATTCCTCTTTTTTTATTCCGCCTCCCTCCCTTTTTTTTTTTTTTTAAGTAGATTTTCTCTCCCAGCTCCCCGCGTCGGGGTCTGCGGGGGCTCCGCATCCCGCACCGCTCTCCTTTCTGCATCGTATAAACTAGCCCCCTCACACTTTAATCCCGTTCTCCTCCTCCTTTTCCCACCAATTCTCTCTGGATTTCCCAAATTCCAGCTCCAGCTTTTGCGTTTCCCAGTGATGGGTGAGAGCTGCTCGCTCCATCAGCCCCGAATCCCGCACATGTGCCCCAAAACTTCCTCCTGTCCCGCTCCTAAAGCCCCGGGGCGGGGGCTCGGAATCTCGAGGGATCGGGGACACGGGTGGGTTGGACTCGTGTGGGGCCAGGGACTCCTGTGGGGCAGCAGTTGTGGGACCTCAGATATTTGTGGGGCTCAGACTCGAGTGGATCAGTGGTCGTGGGGTCTCAGAGCTGCGTGGGGCTCGGACTCGAGTGGATCAGTGGTCGTGGGGTCTCAGAGCTGCGTGGGGCTCGACTCGAGTGGATCAGTGGTCGTGGGGTCTCAGAGCTGCGTGGGGCTCGACTCGAGTGGATCAGTGGTCGTGGGGTCTCAGAGCTGCGTGGGGCTCGGACTCGAGTGGATCAGTGGTCGTGGGGTCTCAGAGTTGCGTGGGGCTCGGACTCGAGTGGATCAGTGGTCGTGGGGTCTCAGAGTTGCGTGGGGCTCGGACTCGAGTGGATCAGTGGTCGTGGGGTCTCAGAGTTGCGTGGGGCTCGGACTCGAGTGGATCAGTGGTCGTGGGGTCTCAGAGTTGCGTGGGGCTCGGACTCGAGTGGATCAGTGGTCGTGGGGTCTCAGAGTTGCGTGGGGCTTGGACTCGAGTGGATCAGTGGTCGTGGGGTCTCAGAGCTGCGTGGGGCTCGGACTCGAGTGGATCAGTGGTCGTGGGGTCTCAGAGCTGCGTGGGGCTCGACTCGAGTGGATCAGTGGTCGTGGGGTCTCAGAGCTGCGTGGGGCTCGACTCGAGTGGATCAGTGGTCGTGGGGTCTCAGAGTTGCGTGGGGCTCGGACTCGAGTGGATCAGTGGTCGTGGGGTCTCAGAGCTGCGTGGGGCTCGGACTCGAGTGGATCAGTGGTCGTGGGGTCTCAGAGCTGCGTGGGGCTCGGACTCGAGTGGATCAGTGGTCGTGGGGTCTCAGAGTTGCGTGGGGCTCGGACTCGAGTGGATCAGTGGTCGTGGGGTCTCAGAGCTGCGTGGGGCTCGACTCGAGTGGATCAGTGGTCGTGGGGTCTCAGAGCTGCGTGGGGCTTGGACTCGAGTGGATCAGTGGTCGTGGGGTCTCAGAGCTGCGTGAGGCTCGGACTCGAGTGGATCAGTGGTCGTGGGGTCTCAGAGCTGCGTGGGGCTCGACTCGAGTGGATCAGTGGTCGTGGGGTCTCAGAGCTGCGTGGGGCTTGGACTCGAGTGGATCAGTGGTCGTGGGGTCTCAGAGCTGCGTGGGGCTCGGACTCGAGTGGATCAGTGGTCGTGGGGTCTCAGAGCTGCGTGGGGCTCGACTCGAGTGGATCAGTGGTCGTGGGGTCTCAGAGTTGCGTGGGGCTCGACTCAAGCGGATCAGTGGTCGTGGGGTCTCAGAGCTGCGTGGGGCTCGGACTCGAGTGGATCAGTGGTCATGGGGTCTCAGAGCTGCGTGGGGCTCGACTCGAGTGGATCAGTGGTCGTGGGGTCTCAGAGCTGCATGGGGCTTGGACTCGAGTGGATCAGTGGTTGTGGGGGTTCAGGGTTGTGTGAGGCTCGAACTCAAGTGGATCAGTGGTCATGGGGGCTCAGATTTGGGGGGGGCTCAGACTTGAGTGGATCAGTGCTCGTGGGGTCTCAGAATTGCGTGGGGGTGGGACTCGAGTGGATCAGTGGTTCTGGGATCCCAGAGTTGCGTGGGGATGGGGCTCGAGTGGATCAGTGGTCATGGGGGCTCAGATTTGTGTGGGGCTTGGACTCCTGTGGATCAGTAGTCGTGGGACTTCAGATTTGCATGGGACTCAGACTCTAGTTGATCAGTGGTTGTGGGACCCAGAGTTGCATGGCTTGGGCTCAAGTGGATCAGTGATCGTGAGGGCTCAGAGCTGCGTGGGGCTCAGACTCAAGTGAATCAGTGGTTGTGGGACCTCAAATTTGCTTGGGGCTTGGACTCAAGTGGATCAGTGGTTGGGGGACCTCAGATTTGCTTGGGGCTTGGACTCAAGTGGATCGGTGGTCGTGGGGCGTCAGATTTGTGTGGCTCAGACTCGTTTGGGGCCAAGGACTCGCGTGGGACCCCAGACTCACGTCGGTCACGGGAACTCAGATTCCTGTGGGGCTTGGTCTCATGTGGGGCTGAGGGGCACCCCAAGTTTCCCAGCTACCTGCCAGAGCCAGAGGCAGGGGCTCTGGTCCTCCCCCGTTTCACCTCAAGCTGGGAAAGCAGCAAATTCCCATGTGGAATCCACTCGTGCTGCTGCCGGAGCTGCTTTCTGCTGGAAGCCCCCTGCCCTGGGTACCAGCCTTGGTGCATCCTGACCCTGGGAGGATAAATCTCGCACCGTGCTCAGCACGTTGCCCACTCCCAGCCAACAAATAACGCAATTAACACTCATCTTAGTGGCTGTGGAGCTGCAATGAGAGTGCTTAACCTAGATATGGCTGAAATACTAGAAGGAATGGGCTGGAAATGTCATTTTCTTTAGCAAAACTGCTCTGGGATAAGCTGAGGTGCAGCAGAGCACTTTTTTCTCACTCCATTCCATATTTTACAGCGCGCTCCATGGATTATAATGGATGGGTCTCTTGTTCTTGGGTCCAGTCTGCATATCTCAGCATCCTGTGCCTTTTCAGGGAAAAATGGAAGAGCATCCTTCCTCACCCAACTACATCCTCAGCTCCTTTCATCCTCAGCTTCGCGTCGCTGCTGAAACACTTTTATCAGAGCAACTCTGCCCAGTTCCCAAAGCTCTAATCCAGTCCGTGTTTGTAGCGAGTTGGAAAGCTGGGGATAATGATAACTTGTGTGTGCGAAGCGTGAGGGAGCGCGGCTGACTTCAGTCCGGTTTCCATGTCAACGATTCAGTCCGTATTTGCCATCACACAGCTGGCAGAGCTCGTGGTTTTTTTTTTTTTTTCCAAGGGGGGGTAGACACTATTCCTGTTTCTGGTCCTCTTAATCTAGACCAGGTTTCTGCAACCACCTCAGTGTTGGGTTAAATGGCACGGCCACCTTCATGAAGGAGACTTCCAGTCGGGAGGAGCCAGGTGGCCTGCAGTGCCATGTGAGCGTTGGAGCTGGTCCTCAGCCTATCTGAGCAGGCTGGAGCGAGGAACGCGTGCTCAGCACTTAGGGAGATGGGGAAAAAGAAGTGTTTGCATGCAGAGATCATGCAGGCTGGGAAAAGTGTGATGCATGGCAAGGAGAAGTCTAATCTGGTTCCGCGATGGTGGTTCCAGCAGGCTGGGAAAAGTGTGGTGCATCGCAAAGAAAAGTCTAGTCTGGTTCTGCGATGGTGGTTCCAGCAGGGTGGGAAAAGAATTTGGTGCATCACAAGGAAATGTCTAGTCTGGTTCTGCGATGGTGGTTCCAACAGGGTGGGAAAAGCAAGGAAATATCCAGTCTGGCTCCGCAATGGTGGTTCCAGTAGACTGGGAAAAGCGTGTGGTGCATCGCGAGGAAAAGTCCAATCTAGTTCCACGATGGTGGTTCCAGCAGGCTGGGGAAAGTTCCAACACATGGTGAGATGACTGCCTAGAGGATTTTCAGCTCTGAGATGGAGATGTTAAGAACCCTACTGGCCTCTGCTTCCCAAACCCCGTAGCTGGGGTTTCATCAGATTCTGCCTCAGAGAAGTGCCAGGTCCTCGCTGATGAGGCGTATTCCAAAATCTGCTTCAGCTCTCACAAACATTTGGTAAAGTGAGCGTCTCCTCTTTGTGTGGGTGGTGGGGAATCCAGGCTGCTTTTCACATTACAATCAACACCAGGTTTCCTAGTCTGCCATCGCGCTCCCTTGAAGATGACTCCGAAAGACTGACACACGTAGAGAGAGCAGAGCCTTTCTCTGGCTGAAACCGAAGCTGCGGAGCTGCAGTCATTAAACATTTGGTGGTGCTCTGGTAGGCGGCCGGGCTTTGCTTTCTTACGTAGACTGTAGGTTTGGAGTCGGGAGATGGTTGCTCAAGGTAGTTTTGGGATTAAAGAACAGAATTCTCTAAGTTGGTCTAAGTTTGGCATCAATGAAGCACCTGGAGAAGAGTGTTTTGGCGCTGTGGTGGCCACCGGAGACATCAATAAAGCCCTTGGGCCTCACTTGTGTGGGCCTGGCCTGATGTGTTGAAGGAGTTTCTCCCTCTGCGTCTTCTTCTTTCCAGACCTGAGGGTTTCAGCAACTAACAGAGGCGCCTCTGAAGAGAGCACGCAGGTCGACTTTTTGTCCTAACGCGTTCCACACTTTTCAGACGCTCTTGAAGAAGAGTATCTCTGCGGTTCTGAGGTCTGCACGGGTATCAGTAAAGCCCCGGAGCCTCCCGTGTGAGATTCCGGCACCGTGCCGCGGTGTCTTCACATTATCGCGACAGCGATGCCGTCATTTATTACCCTTGAAGGACTGACTGACCCGTTTGTGGAGATGGAATCTCCTCCGCGGTGCAGGGTGCACCACAAAGACCATGAAAGGGCAACACTGTCTTTGTTTGGAAGCCCACAGGGCACTTTATTACTCTAGAACACACGTAAAATTTTGCTATTTATTGCCCCGTCCCACCGCCCAGCTTTGGAATAAACCCCTTTGTCCCACAACCTGCGTTCTAGATGATAAATATTTTATATTATAATGAGTGTGAGGGTTGAGTCGACAGCAGCAGGCACCAGAATCTCCACTTCTCAGTTCTGAAATGGCAGCCTGGACCTCAGAAGCATCTTTGGAGCCTCCACCCATGGCTGGTTGATGGTTTCTCTCTCTCCTGAAAGTCGTGTTTACTTAAAACTTTCCTTTTCCAAACATTTCCGTATTCCAAAGGTGACACCCAAACCCCCAGCCGCCTGGATTCAGACACAGGGCCGTGATCTAAACCCTAGTGGTGCCATTTTTACCAATCCTAATTGGATTTTGGTTGGAAAAACCTACGAGAACCGGTTTTTATAATCCAGATAACTCATCTTCGTGTGCCTCCCGTGCCCCCCTGCAGGCCTGTAACCACTCGAAATAAAACACGCAGCTCCGGAACCTGCCGGTGCAGGACAAGCTGTGACTGGGACAGAGGTCCAAGTGTGTTTATCTCCTCCCTCTTCCTACTTTGGGAAAGGATGAGGGATGCGAGAGGTGGGAAACCAGGCCTGAAACGGTTGCAGAGGAGCAGGGCCTAAGGACGCTGGTGAAGGGGCTGGAGAACAGGCCTCAGGAGGAGCGGCTGAGAGAGCTGGGGGGGTTCAGCCTGGAGAAGAGGAGGCTGAGGGGAGACCTCATTGCTCTCTCCAACTACCTGAGAGGAGGTTGTGGAGAGGAGGGAGCTGGGCTCTTCTCCCAAGGGACAGGGGACAGGACGAGAGGGAATAGCCTCAAGCTCCGCCAGGGGAGGTTTAGGCTGGACATTAGGAAAAAAATTTTCACAGAAAAGGTCCTTGGTCCCTGTCAGAGGCTGCCCAGGGAGGGGGTTGAGTCACGTACCCTGGAGGGGTTTAAGGAACGGGTGGATGAGGTGCTGAGGGACATGGGTTAGTGATCGATGGGAATGGTTGGACTCAATGATCCAATGGGTCTTTTCCAACCTGATGATTCTAATTCCCAGTCCACCCCTTGTCAGCCGGGGAGCTTTGGGATTGCCGGAGCATCCCATCCCGTCACTCGATGCCTTGTGTCCAGCCCCGTTTAGGTGGTTTTGGTCTTCCTCATCCAGCCCTAAGGGAGCTCCTGGTCCCGTGCCCATTGCCACCCGCTATGCCAGGAGTGAGATCGGACTTTCTCGGACGTCCGTGTGCGTGCGTGTGCCGTTATCGCCCTGGCACTCCGCCAACGCCTTTTCCAGAGGGACCCAACCAACGGGAGAGGCAACGACAACCGCTAAGTGTTTTTGCGAAGCTTAATTCTAAACGGAATTTCTAGGGACAAAGAAGAGGCGCTTGGTTAAGCCCACGTCCCCTCTCCCTGACCCAGTGGCCACCAGCCTGAGGGTTCTGGCTGGAAAACATCCCCTCGTGGCTCTGGAAATGCCGAGGCGAGGGAAGGGAAGCTGGGATGCTGCCCCCCACCCCGCCTCCGACTCCCCCTGTTGTCATCCCGTTCCCACCCCCTCATCCGCTCCGATTCCTGGCTCCACTTCGCACCCCGAGGCCGCTGCATCCCCCTGGCCCCCCACCCCAATTCACTCCAGCTCCCAGCTCTCGCCCCCCCCCCCCCCGCTCTCATCCAGTCCCCAGCCTCAAGCTGCTGCACCCCCCGATCTGCTCCAGTCCCAGACCCTACCTGCTCCAGTTCACACCCCCTACGCTTCAATTTGGTTTTGGCCCCCCCAGCTCTGCCCCAGTCCCCACCCCATAACTGGTGCACTGCCCAATCCGCTCCAGTTCCTGAGCTGCAGCCCCCCTCAAATCCGCTCCGGTTTGCCCCCCCCCCCACTGTACCCCATTCCGGATCCCCTTTCCCAA
This sequence comes from Clamator glandarius, assembly GCA_033459285.1. Classification (NCBI taxonomy): domain Eukaryota; kingdom Metazoa; phylum Chordata; class Aves; order Cuculiformes; family Cuculidae; genus Clamator; species Clamator glandarius. The sequence continues at coordinate 212,335 of JAUNZM010000225.1, forward strand.
TCCACACCCCCCTCATCTTACTCCACTCCCGCTCATTAGCTGCAGCCCCCCCTCCCCTCCCCAAATCCACTCCAGTTCCCACCCCCAATCCACTCCAGTTCCTCCCCCCGCCCCGCTGTGGCTCAGTCCCCACTCCAGATCCGCTCCAGTTTCCAGCCCCAATCCGCTCCGGCTCACACCTCCCCCCACCTCGCTGCACTCCCGTTCCTGAGCACCAGCCCCCTCTCCTCCCCCCCCCCCCCCCACCAATCCACTCCAGTTCCCGGTCGCAATCCACTCCGGTTCACACCACCCTCCCCCTCGCCGCACTCCCGTTCATTAGCTGCAGCCCCCCCCACCCCCTTTACCCCTTCTCAATCCACTCCGGTTCTTCCCGCTTCCCCGCCCCCCCCCCCCCCCAACTCCGGGCCCGATTCCGCGGATCCGCCGCGGGTTTTGCGAGCGGCAGCGCCCGCTCCTCGCCGCGCCGCCAGCGGCCGGGGCCGGCCCCGCTCCTCCTTTGTGCGGGGGGGGGGGGGGTGTGTGTGTTCGGGGGGGGGGGGGGGGAGTGGAATGGAAGGTTGGGGCGGGGGGGGGGGAAAGTGTGGGGCGCAAACAGGCTCCGCTCCGGTCCCGCGCGGCTCCGCTCCGGGTTTGCCAGGCGGCCGCGGCGCTGGGTAAAATGGCAGAGCTGAGCCTCGTGTCGGCCTGAGCCCCGCTCGGCGCTTCGGAGTCGGGAGCCGCCGCGCCGCTCGCCCAGCCCGGGGACGGCGTCCGCCCGCCCGCCGCGTTCCCCCTTCCCTCCCTCCCTCCCGCCTTTCCCCGCACCGGGAGCCCCCGGCCCGGGTCCCCCCCCCCCGGCCCCCCTTTTCCTCCTCCTCCCCCTCCCCCCCAACTCCCTCCTCCCCTTTCTCCGCCGGCTGCGACCGAGGAGGTACAGCGGGGCCCGGCCCCGGGAAGCCCAACCCAGCCGAGCCCTCCCCGCCTCGCCAGCCCCGAGCCCGGGGGGGAATGAGCCCCCGCTGCCCTGAAGAGCCCGCCGCCGCCTGAGCGGGGAGCAGCAGAGCAGCGCGGCCTCGGCCCGGCCAGGCAGGGAGGGAGGGGAGCGGCGCTCGGGGCGGGGAGGGCGGTGGGGGGGGCGCCGGTCCGGGGCCCCGGGTTGGGGGGGGGCGGGGTGGGGGGGGCGGCTGGGCGGGGAGGGGGGGGTGGACGATGGCAGCTCAGGTCGCCCCCGCCGCCGCCAGCAGCCTGGGCGCCCCGGCTCCATCCGAGCTGAAGAAAGCGGAGGCGCAGCAGCAGCAGCAGCGGGATTGTCCCCCGGAGGAGGCGGGGGGCGAAGCGTCGGAGAAGCGTTCTGAAGGCGAAGAGACGGCGGCGGGGAAGAAAGAGCTCCAGGACGGTTCGGAAAGCAACGGAGGGGGCGCGGGGGTCGAGCCCGACCTGAAGAACTCGAACGGCAGCGCGGGCGCCAGGCCCGCCGCCACCGCCCTGAACAATGCCCTCCCGGAGCCGCCCGGGGGTGGCGGCGGCGGCGGCGGCGACGGGGCGGGGGCGCCGCAACCCCAGCCGCCTCCCCCCGCGGCCGCGCTGCCCCCGCCGCCCGCCTACGGGTTCGGGGCCGCGTTCGGCCGCGGCGCGCAGGCTGCGTTCCCCCAACATGGCGGACAACAAAGCCCTGGCATGGCAGCGCTGCAGAGCGGGGGCCTGGAGCAGCCCTACCCGCCGCCCCCTCCTCCGCAGAACTCGCACGAGCACGGCTTCTCCTCTTCCTCCTCCTCCTCCTCCTCCTCTTCTTCTTCTTCTTCTTCTTCTTCCAACCACCAGTACAACTCTTACTACGCCGTCGGGCGCAGCGCCGCTTCCTACCCGCCTCCTCCTCCTCCTCCTCCTTCTTCCCACCAAGCCTACGCCCTGAGTTCCCCCCGGGGCTCCGCTCCGGTCGCCGCCGCCAAGTCCCCGGTCGCCGCCGCTTTCCAGCAGCAGCAGCAGCGCTTCGGGGGGATGGGACCCTCCGGAGGAGGAGGAGGAGGAGGGGGAGCCACCCCGCAGCCCACCGCCACCCCCACCCTCAACCAGCTCCTCACCTCCCCCAGCTCCGCCCGTGGCTACCAAGGGTACCCCGGGGGCGACTATAGCGGCGGGCAGCAGGACGGGGCAGGAGGCGCCGCCAAGGGCCCGGCGGCCGCCGCTGAGATGGTCTCGCAGTACGGCGGGGGCGGCAGCGGCCAGGGCTGGGCGCCGCCGCGGAGCCACCACGCGCCCGTCAGCCCCGGCGGCAGCGGACAGAGCCTCGCCCGGAGCCAGCAGGTACCGGGGAGGGACGGGGTGGGGGGGGGTCGGCCGGGAACCCCCTACCCCCCCCTCCACCCCCTTTTCTCCCAGCGCCGCGAGGAGAGCTGCCATTGTCTGGGCCTGCTCGCTCTCTAAAATGGCTGCCTCGGCGCCTTCCCTTCCTCCCTCCCTCCGCTCCCTTTGCGGCGCCTTTGTGCGGGGCGAGCGCCCGGCGGGATTCCCCACCTCGAAGGGGGCTCCTGGGAGGGGGGGGAGACCCCAGGGAGGGGCGGCTGGGGGGCTCCGGGGCGCGGGGAGGTGGGGGCGAGCTTCAGCTCGGGGTGCAGGGGGGTGGGGGGCAAGCTTTGAGCTCGTGGGGAGGGAGGGTTGGAAGCTTTGAGCTCGTGGGGAGGGGGGGTTGGAAGCTTTGAGCTCGTGGGGAGGGGGGGTTGGAAGCTTTGAGCTCGTGAGGAGGGGGGTTTGCAAGCTTTGACCTCGTCGGGGGTGTGTGTGCAAGCTTTGAGCTTATGCTGGGGGGGTTGGAGGCTTTGAGCTCATGGGGAGGGGGGTTTTGCAAGCTTTGAGCTCGTGGAAGAGGGAGGATTTTCAAGATATGAGCTCGGGGGGGGGGAAGTTTGCAGGCATCGAGCTCGTGGGGAGGGGGATTTGCAGGGATTGAGCTTATTGGGGGGGGAAGGGGGTGTGTAAGGTTGAGCTCCCGTGAAAAGGGAACGGGGGGGGGGGTGGTGGTGTGCAGGTTTGAGCCCCTTCTTTGTGTGGAAAGGGTGGAATGGGGGGGGGGGTGGTTTCAGGTTTGAGCACTCAGTGAGGGGCAGCCAGGAGGCTCCAGTGCATGGGGTGGGGGGATTGCAGGTCTGAGTCTTTGGTGCAAGGGGGGGGGTAGGGGGTCCAGTGCATCGAGGTGCAGGTCTGAGCCCCCAGGGCTGGAAAGGTGAAGGGAGTTGCAAGCCTGAGAGCTCAGTGAGGGGTGACCTGGGGAAGGGGGGGAGGAGGTCATTGTGTGGCCCCAGGGCCACCATGGCCCTGGGTCCCCCCAGGAAGGAGGAGGAGGAGGAGTGAGGGTCCTGCACGCCTGGCTGGGGTCCCCCCGGGGTCCACTTGACATGATTTGGGGTCATCTTGGCGCTGGGATTGGGGCGTGCGGCTGGGAGAGCGGCTGGGCTGTGGGAGCAGCGAGCGCGGATGGCTTTGGTTTGGGATTTGAATTATGGAGGTAAAAATCCTTCTGTCAAAGCCAGGAGACAGTTGGTCTTAGGTTGACATCCTATCTGTGATCTGATTGGCTCCCCTCGCCTGCTCTTGGCCATTTATAATTGCCTCTGATGTAATGGCACAACCATCCTGATGAGCTCATAAACTTCCATGCTCCGCTTCTCCGCCAGCCCCGGACCCACGGGCAGCACGGCCGCTGCCTTCCTCATCCTCCTCCTTTCCATCCTCGGAACCAACCGTGACCTTGAAGCGGTTGGGAACCCTGGACAGGCGGCATTGTGCCCCGAACAAAAGCCGAGGCGATGGCATTTTGTTTGTACCTTGGGTTTATTTTGCTTGCGATGGTTTTATCCAGCCTGGAATAGAGTCCGTGTTGTCGGAACAGTGACAGGGCTGCACTGCACAATGGGCTTGCTGTTTATTTTGGTTATGTGACTTTCCCTTCGGTATAAATGATTTCTTTGATGGATCTGAGGATGCGTTTGTTCCTGGCTAAGTTTGGGCCCTTTCAAGACTGGGGCTGTTTGGATTCTTTATGAGATGGCGAACGTGGGGGACTCTGGGATGTGTTACAGCCTAAGGAAGGAGGAAAACAGAACAACCCAACCCAAAGTTTGGCCCGAAGCACCAAAATGGTCAATTATCCATTTCCAGTCGATGGAGCTTTAACGTAGGACAGGCCTGGGCCTCTGGCTGCGTGTCGCGGGGCACGTTTTGATGTACTTTGAGTGAGCACTGGTAGCATCTCGATCCCCTGAGAATAAAGGGGTGTGAGAATACAGATGGTGGGGTGCTGGTTGGGGTCAGGCTCTGCGGTATCACCACTCCTCGCCTTTTGAAGGAGGGCAAGCAGGAGAAACAACCCAGAGAAGTACGTTTATAGTTGTGTAGCATTGCCTGCTTGGAAATAGGAATGCAGAGGAGAAAGCGGTACAGCACACATCAGACATTTTAGATACTGGGAGCAGAGGTGCTGGGATCTAATCTGGAAACTCTGCTCAAACCCGGGTTACTTTGTGTTTAGACGTGCATCTCCGAACCGGCCGTGGCCTCGCGTGGGACGGACACACTTCCCTTTTCACTCTGTGTACTCTGCTCCAACTTCAGGCCCTGGCTCGGAGACATTTGATGCCGCGTAGTGTGACACGCAGCCTCCGGAGTTTCCCTTCTTGGCTCAGTACTTGTGTCGATCTGAAAGCTGCTTCATTTTTTTGCTCTTTGATTACTGAAAGCAACGTCTCCTTCAGTGTCTTGAACTACTTAATTGTCTTTTCTGTCAGATGGAAACAGTGTTTTCTGGGAGAGTTTATCTTATCTCAGCTGTGGTCGTCAAAGTGTCCAGTGGTAGCTGGTAGCGAGCGTTTGATTATCACCAGTGAAGATTTCTCTCTGCAGGCAGATGTCCGTGTTTACCTGCAGAACGTTCAAGGCAGATGTCAGGGCATTTACTTGGAGAGACTTCTTGTATCCTGAAAAATTTCAATTTAGATAAAATGCGTGCTAAAATACAGTGCCAGGTTGAACTTTTTTCAGGTATTTTATTACAGCACACCTGACAAAAGCCTGTTTGTGTTGGTGGCCTGATAGGAATTTGTAAAGGGTGGTTATTTTGGCTTGGAAAATGAATTTACCTTGATTCCACGAGCTGCTGATGTATAGGGCATTAATCATATCTCGTACCATAAGCTGGAGTTCTTAATGAATAGCTGTTCCAAGAATTAGTTGAACTTTACATACACTATTTGTACTACCTGAAAAGTGAGCCATCAACCTCCCTAACCCAAAAACCAAACAATCCCCCCCACCAAGTCCTTTTTGTGCCAAGGATTATTTGGCTCAAACCAACAATTCCTTTTTTCTTTCTGCTGGAATAAAAGGAAAGAACAGACATGAAAAAAGCTTCCCCGTGTCATCTGTGCTGCCCACAAGAAATGGTTGATTAATAATAACACTCTAGTCCTAAATTAACAGCCTTCTTTCACTGTGTGCTCTGCTAAATTCCCTAGATTGGATGAATTTAAAGCTTTGTGTTTCTTCTTTGTCTTGTGCAGTGATGAACAGAGTGGGTACTTAACACCCAACTTCTGAGAAACTCCAGAGAGGGGGGGAGGAGAGTGTAATTGGAGAGGGGAATGTAATCCAGCTAACTAAACATGAGCAGGAGAGGCATCTCTAGGTGCAGGCTTGGAGAAGATGATGTGGGAAGAGCGTGGGGTTCCTCCAGTCAGGAATCCTTGGGATAGTAAACCTGAGGTGTTGGGGATGGGACTGTACAGAAAAGCGCCTTTAATTTTTTGTGCTTTTTATGGTTAATGGATGATGCCGTAGTTTCATCCAGGTGTTCCTTTGGAAAGGCAGAGTAGTCTCTGGGAGTTGTTTGGGTAGAATATTTTGGGTGATAAACCAAGAGTATGGTCCCTGTGCAGAGGTTGGCTCCGGCTGGTCTTGGGAGCGGGGAGGCAGACGAGCCTTGACTGCCAGAGAGGACTTGGCATTTTTTTCTGATGACTTTCATAGCTGGGAAACGTGGAGTAGGAGGACGAGATCTGAATGGCTGTTGTACAGCTTGTGGGATGGAAAATCAGTGGTTTTCTCTGGGAATGACTTGTGAGAACCAGGCCAGGGCTCTTCTGTTTTCAGTTTTTCCACCTCTGTCGTGGGTTTGTTTCCACCCCCTTCACCTGAATGATACGCTGGCTTTCCCAGTGTCCTGGTACTTAAGGGAAGCTGCTTAAGAGAAGGGACTTCCCTCCCTTTAGTGGATGGGCATTTGGCCTGGTACGTGCTTTCCCTACATCTCCTTTAATGGGAGATACCTTTGGATCGCATTAAACACTGCTGTCTTGGCTAACCTCCTCCTGAGTGCACGGGCATCTCCAGGCCTTTGGTGCAAGTTCAGGAAATGCAGTTTAAAAATCATATGCTAATAAAAAACCTGCTTTTGGGCCTGTTGCCATACCATAGCTATTTTCTGTTGACTTAGATCTCAACTTTAGCAGCAAGTGGGCATGAAAAATGTTGGTGAAAATATGTTTGTGTGTTTTTTTTTTTTTTAACTGAATTGGCACCGAACGGCTCTGTGCTGCCAATGAGCTGTGATATCTTGGAATCAGAAATTGAGACCTGGCTTCTGTTGGTTTGTGTCACCAGGTTTATTCTTGCTCAGCATCATAACGTTAGGAGCGTTGGGTCGCATGTGAGGTGTTGTACGCACTGGATCTTCCCACAGAAAAGGAGAGTTTAATTCTATTGTTAGGGTCTGGTTAATCCCAGTGTGGACACTGAAGGTTTTACCTTTTCGAATAGGCTGCGCTAGTTGGAAATGAACTAGGGGTAACCTGTTTTTTCTATAATCTCTTGCTTTCTGAAATACTGTCTTCGTGATGCTTGGTTTGGAGGTGACCGATGTTCCCTGGCAGGATGCGTGTAGGATACAGGATGGTGAACCTCAGTTCTGACTCTCCACTGGATCTCATTTTTCCCAGCCTTTGTCAGCACCAGTTTATTGGGACAAACCACTGGATTGTTGCGTAGTACGGTTTTCCTCTATGGTATGGGGTGAATAGTCATGGACTGGGTTGGGTTGGAAGGGACCTCAAAGCCCATCCAGTCCCACCCCTGCCATGGGCAGCGACACCTCCCACTGGCTCAGGGGCTCCAAGCCCCATCCAACCCGGCCTTGAACCCCCTCCAGGGATGGGGCAGCCACCTCTGCTCTGGGCAGCCTGGGCCAGGGCCTCCCCACCCTCACAGCAAAACATTTCTTCCAAGATCTCATCTCCATATCCCCTCTTTGAGTTCTCCAGGTTTCCCCACCTGCCTTTTAATAAGTGTAAATGTGTTGCTGTCGATCCCGATTTGCTTTCCAGGCTGGGGGAGGGTTTGCGCGTGGTCCCTTTTGTAATCACGTTGGTTGCAAGACGGCAATGCGATTTCTGAAATGCTGTATGTTTGACTCTTCACCCTTCTTTTCTTGGGTGAAATACTAGGTGGTTTCTTAAAAACATCCTTTTCACCTGCTACAAATTCTCTTCCCAGAAGCGACTGCTCAGCAAAGGGGCAGATCCTCTTCCTATTCTTAAATAATTCTGGAAACCGGGGTGGGGGAAGCGTGAGAAGCAGTGTTCTGCGATGTAGCTGTGCCTTACTGTTCTCGTAAGCATGGTATGTTCATAATACTTAGTTTTTTTCCATAGTCCTGTTTGAGAGCACCGTCCATGGACGTCTTGGTACAGAAGTGTTGCATGAGACCCTCCCTATCAAGGGTGTTACGTGAGGCCCACGTTAAAAAAAACATTGGCTTTCCTTCCATCAGAAAATAATGCCTAAAATTAGGTTAAATAATGCAGCTGGTTTATCTTCACCATTTATTTTCCACCATTTTTCCTCCTACTCCTTTCAAAGGAATGCCGCCGACTTGGAAATCCCTTTTTTTTACCCTATGAAGCTGAACCTGTGATCTCGGTAATTAAAATATTAGAGGAGAAAGATGCCCTTTCCAGTTTTTTACTCCTGTGTATTTGAACTTCTTTTGTCTAGTCGGTTTGATTTCGTTTTTTTGAATTGCAACTCCTGTGTGATGGATTGCTCTGGGGAGAAGCTCGTCAGCGTGCCACTGCCCAGTCCTTGCCAAGAATGTTTGAAACTCTCGAGTAGCAGCGGTAGCGAAGCCGAAACCGAAGGCAGCAAGCGGCTTCGGGGGGTAAATGAAAAAGATAAGCTCCTCAGTATTTAGTGTGGCTGTTCCAGCTCTTCCCTTTCTTTTCTGGAAAGGTCCTCAAACTGAGAATGCAAAACATCTTCTCTTTTGTTCTGATGGAGAAAATAAGGGAAATATTATTCCTGGGAAAGAAAACCGGTTTTGAGGAGAAGTCGTGCAAAAGTGTAGTTTTTAATTGTCCTGCGCTGATTTCAGGAAGTTCAGCCTTGAATTTCTCTAGAGGTTAAGCACATGCCGTGGTAAAACTGTACTGGAAGTCTGTAGCCAAAGCTGTAAATCTCCAGCAAGGAGTGAATGACAGGAGGGATTGGAGCATAAAAAGCTGTTTTCCTTGGCACGCTGGACCAAAACTGAGGTGGATTCTGTCTGGGTCCTTGCTCTCCACCTGCTCCTGGATGACATGGGAGGAGCCGATTCCTTTTTGCTTCTCGTTTTAGTGGCTGGGGAAGCAGGGGAGTTGGTTACGTGGAGAGGCCATGGGTGCTTTCTGTGGTCTCGGGAAGAGCATGCTGAGGTTATAAGTTGATTCCAGTGAAATTCCAATCATAAATGTCACGTCACCTCCGCTGTATTGAGCATATGCTTGTTGTCAGGACTGGAATTCTGTCGAAGCTGGGTTTCGGGCAGGCTCTTGTTTCACTCTGGTACATAGAGGAGGAACGTGGCGTTTGAAATTCTTATACCAACTATTTTTCAGTGGAAGCTGCTGAGATTCCGATGTGGGAACTTGCCGAGGTGAGACACTAGGGGTGGGACAGGGCGGAGAGTGGAATGGAGGCCTTCTGGGTCTCATCCCGCGCCGTAAGCACAAGCCCATCTCTCCTCCAGAGTATTTAATTTTAACTGGATATCTTGTTAAGACCCTTTTAATGGAGTTGTGTGCTCAGAGCAGCAGCGCCCAGGCCTCGGAGGCTCGTTGGGCAAAAGCAGCAGGGCTGGAACAGGAGGAGCTGCTTCTCTCCGGACTGAGCTCATGTGCATATTCCTGTAGTGCCTTAATCAGATGATGATAATGCGTGTTGCATATGGATGAGGGAGGGGTTCCCGGTTCGTACTGTGCACCTGCACTCCCAGGGTTGTAACTCAGCAGTTCACTTGTGCAACTTGAGCATTTTTGGGGGGATTTGGACTCCAGCGAGAAGAGCCTTTCCCAGTTTGTTGCTGTGTTCTTTCTGGAGTGTTTCTGAGTCTAAGGGGCTGCTCAGTAAGTATTTACACAATGTAGGCGTGAGCTTTCTGTAGGGGAATGGAAAGGATGCTCCATAATGGTAGGTAAACTTGATTAAAAACTACTGCAGAATTTCTCAACATGTAATTTTTTTTGTTTTATATTTTCAGAATAAAAGAGCTGTAGCCTGAATCTGATTTCTAATCAAGTTCTTTAATCACTTCTACTCCTTTTTCTCCCCCCTCCAAAAAATAAAGGGCATCAGTTCATTCTATAAACACAGTAAAGACATTTCTTGTTAAGAGGGTGGAAATGTGTGTTAATTCCTGTGATGTTCCCATGAAAAATCAGTTTGCCTAAATAACACTGAAAAAGTTACTACTCCGTAATTTATTGTCGTTCTGTGCGATAACCAGCATGTCATTATTTCTCTGAATTAATTGTAAGGCATTAAAGCCGTTTCTAGGACAACTAACTTTTTATTTTCTCTTTTCCCCTTCTTTTATTCAACTTGAGTAACTTCTTTTCCTTCTGGATAAATTACATGGTGCCCAAACTATCCCAGGAAGCTGCGAGTTCTACATGGGGAAGCGTTCTTGGAGATGCTGGGGGGACAACCCTGATGTAGGCAGTGTCCGCTCTGCTCGCTTCGGTGGTTTGTAGGTGTGTTTAGCCCTGTGGTGAACTAGCAGGGACTAGAGAACACTGGTTTTGGTGGGATGTGATGGTGATATCTGGGATGTGGCTGGGAGCATCGTTACTGGTGCCAGGCCGTTGGCTGAGGTAGCCGTGACTCTCCATTCTGAGAGAACCTGAGCTTCTTCTCACAGGGAAATTCTTGAAGTTTGGAGGACTCTGGAATTCCCCCTCAGGGAGAAACGACTGGGTTGAACAAGTAGGTTCCCCCTCCCATCACTGGTGAAATTTTATTCAGGTTTGACTAAGAGAAACCCTGAAAATTACCATTTCCCCTCTGATGTCAGCTCTGTCCTGGCATCCTGCCTGTGAATAACTGAAGAGGAATACTTTAAATCCTGTGCTTGGGATACAGCTGTGATTGTACCTCCAGACACCTGCCCTGGCCGAGATCTGGGATACACTCAGCCTGCTGCATGACAACTCTGATTGTTGGTGGATTTGTAGTTTGCCACTACTGGTGTCCAGAGCAATGGCTTTGGCAGCACGACTGTGTTTGAAGAAGCGCCAGTGCAGGTGAAGGGAGGGTTCTTGCTCTGGAAATGGCCATTCTGGTTTGGGTTTGTGGCACTGAATTTGACCGTTTTGCTGAGGAGAATGTGCAGCGTGGTGTGTGCTGCCTGCAGAATCGCTGCTGTTGCTCCGCTGCCTGTGTTACCTTTGAGGACGACTATTTTTCCTGTTGAGCAGAGAGCTGGATCTGGGTTTGAAAGGTCCTGCTGTGGGGTGGGATCGGTTGTGCTGGAGAATGAGGCAGGTGGCAGCCAACATGGTGGAGCTGCCTTGGTTGACCAACACGATGGAGCTGCCTCCATCTCTGTCCGTGCTTTGCTACCCTTAGCACTGGACTTGTGGAAAATATTCCAACTATAGTTATCTTAATGGCGTATCTGTTGTTGGTCTCCCTGGGTGTGGAGGACAAGGGTAGAAGTGTGCAGCAACTGCTTTTAGATGTGTTCTTTCTGCCTGTCCACTGGTTCTTTGGGAGAAACTTGCCAGTGAAATTGTGGAATGTCTCGCTTTTCTCCTTGGGGATCCCAGTGAAGGGGTTGGACTGTCCTGCTTTGCCACCCAAGCCTCTTCCACGATCCTGCAGCTGCCCGGGCTCGCTCTGCGTGGAATCCTTCCAGCAGTCCTGTTTGGAGTTTCATACTTCACACAGTCTGGTGATGGATTTAAAGTCCAAGTGATGGGAGGACTATGCACCCTGTGCGGGTTTAGGAGGAAAACCTGGTATTCATTAACTGTATGTAAATAATTAAACTGGTGCCAGGCTGGAGGTGGTCTTCCCTCGGCCTCATTCCTTGTGAAATGGTTCAAGGAGTTCTCGCCTCTGTGCGGAAGAGGCATTGAAACGGTGAAAATGCTGGAATTGGTTAAAACTGGGTATTTTTTTTCCTTTAGAAGGAATATCTCTGACTTTGTGATCGGCTTTGCTGATAAACGAAAAGACTTCCTATTCCAGACCAGCTTCTGAGCGTGGTCTTGTGTTCCCAGAAACTGTTTCATGTGCTGTATCTGTGGTCTGGGAATCTTGGAGTCTTGCCTTTTGTGCTGAGGAGGGTGAGGAGGGTATTTCTTGTTAAAAAAAACCCAGATTCATTTGCCTGCTGTTGTATGGGAGGCTTGTGGCAATTGTAGTGGTTTGGATCCTCTGGAAAGGATTCAGGGTAGCTGCTGGGTGTGATGGATTGGAACTTTTTTCTTTTTTTAGGTTGTTTTGGGGTATAAAGACATTATTAAGGTTGGAAAGACCTTAAAGATCATCAGTCCAATCGTTAATGGGGTAACTGAACTGTGTTGCAGTAGGAACCATGTAAGCATCTAAGTCTCTCCTCATTTTTCAGTTTATTGTTACGGACCAGTGAGGTTCTCCAGTTCTTGGAAGCCTTTCTTGGCCTCTGCACTCAGCAGCTGGATGCAGGGGAAGTATTCAGAGTGGATGCTCAGAGCCGCTATCTCTCAAAATTGAGGTTCAGGTTACACCTGGAACAGTTTTCTTTGGATTTGTGAGAACTCTTTGTGTTGGAAATGGTGTTTCTGGCTGCTTGTGGGCAGAACGCAGCTGCCCTGGAAGGGGGCACATTGGTGGGGAAGGGGCTTTCAGGTGAGGAGCATCCTGATCCTGGATGAGGAATAGGATAAAAAGCACCCGTATCCAGCTTGTCCTCTGGAGGAGAAGCAAAATGCCTGTCTGTCTACTCTTGGATATGCAGAGAGACCTATCCCAAATTATCTCACGTGCTTCTAGTTGAGGGATATTTCTAAAGTGCTGTCCCTGGCCTTTCTGTTGGGTTCACAGTGCCCAACATTGTTGCAGAAGCTCGTTTCTGTGTTAATTGTGATTGATTCCCTTACAATCGAGGACAAGATTTCCTTTGAATCAGCTCTGTGTTGATTTGGTGTCGGGGAATTAAAATCAGATGAAGTGATTCATGTTCTGTGGTGTTTCCCAGAGCAGTTGAGTGCTTCCCAGCTTTCAGATTTTGTGTTTTGGCCTTTCACCATCACCTTCCTTCTCCGGAGCGAGGCACTTGTATGTGTTGTCCGCACGCTCACGGATAACTCATTAGGTGCATTATATCGGGAGATCACGGTATAATTTGCTGCTGCGCTTTAGAGTGCAGCAGATTTAGAGATTTGGCGGCTTTAATGATGGATGCAGAGTGTGTTCAAAGTGCACTGTGTCAAGGCAACAGCCAACGGTGCGCGTGTGTTAAGGTTCGCTTTAAACTCAGTCGCTCCGTAAACGGCAATAAACTGTTCAGAGTTGTTGCTGCTGTCAAGGCACAGTCATGTCTCATCTTCCTTTTCTCTTCTGAGTTGTCTTAGAGTTTCTTGTTATACCTGTTCCTGAAACCAGTGAAGCCTTTGCAGCGTTGGCTGTTCCTCCTCCCCCCATGGCATTGGCACAGTTGTGGATTTCTCTAGCTCCTCGCCAGCTGCCGGCACACACTCCTTCCAACTTGCTGAGCAACTCCTCACGTTGTTCACTTTGATGGAAAGGAAGCTGGATTTTTCTGTGCATAGATGGAATAAAAGCCCAAGGATAGAAGCGAGCGTGGGGTTGCGGACCCAGACCGCAGAAATCACTGTTACTGAGGGCTGGTTATAGAATCATAAAATGCTTTGGGTTGGAAGAGATCTTTACAGGCCATCCAGTTCCATCCCTTTGCCATGGACAGGGACACTTCCCACTGTATCGGGGGCTCCAAGCCCCATCCAGCCTGGCCTTGAACCCCTCCAGGGAAGGGGCAGCCACCGCTGCTCTGGGTAACCTGGGCCAGGGCCTCCCCACCCTCAGCACGAAAGTTTCATCCTAAGATCTCATCTAAAATTTTATTTTAAAACTGTCATCCCTTGCTCTCTTCTTACAGGCCCTGCTAAAAAGCTTTTCACCATCTTTCTTATCAGCCCTTTTTATTCTTTTAATAATTATTTTTAAATAACAGTGACCTTGTGCACTGTGAGGCTGGGCTTTGCATTGGACGTGCCAAGAGTAATGGACCTGAATCTCGACACCGTTGGCTTTGTGAAGGCTCTGGTAGTGCATCTTCACTGCTGTCTGGGAGCTGGCTTGGCTGCAGCTTCTAGTTTCTTGCCTACGTAGTCGTCTCATCTCCCCCAGCCTCCTCTCCACTTACTGGCGCAGGCACGACAGTGGCTCCGCTTTCTGGATGCAAATAGATCCGTTGGGTATAAATACTGGAGATGGGTTGTTGCTTGCCACGAAGTTCCCAAATGCATCCTTGGTGAATGCAGATGGTAACTTGTCATTACTGCAGTTTTAAATATTTTTGGTTGCATGGGACTGAAGTGGAGTCTTGACGGCTGAATTTTAAGGCTAAAATAAGAGAAGGCTCAATAAAATCCACGAAAATAGCATCCGAATTTGTCAGCTGCTGTAAGAAGAAGGGAAATAATGTTTCTTGTTCTTATTAACAAAACAAAGCTTTCCCTTGTATCCTGTCGATCCCTCCTATGGAATGGAATGTGGTGGGGGTGAGGAGGGCTGGACAGGGTTTAGGGTGGAATAAGCTGCTTCCTAATGAGGTGACACCAGGGCTGACCCCAGTGACGTAGAAAATGTGCCATGAAGGTCAGTTCCTGCCCTGTCACTGAGGTCTGCTGGAGGTGTTCTTGTCGTAGTCATCACCCCGTGCTCCTGGCTGCGATAAGGATGTGCTGTGGGGCTGAGCTGTGCTGCCCTATTGCAGAGTAGAGGTGGTGTCCACCGCCGAACCCCAAGGTTGAATCCAGGGTCTGAGAGGTGATGGACCCCAGAGCTTCAGGCTGACTTAAATGGAGATTGCCTGTCTCTTCCAGAGATCATTCCAAAACTTGGCTTTCTTGGATTATCTTGATCTTCCTCTATCATGCATTATACACGCTTTTAAATGAATTCATTTGTTCTGCAAAAGCAGGGGAGAGCCTGCGCCATTCTGTAACGCGGCTGGTAGAATCTGCAGGCCCCAACACGCAGCTCTTACTAAAGCAGGAGGCTGCTCCGGACAAGGTGGAGCTCTGCCTGCGGAGACAAGGTAGCCTCCGACAGCCGTACCTCTTCTTTCCATCAACGTAACTGCGTCCTCCTCCATCTTAGTGCGCTGTGCGGTGGAGCTGGATCACTGGAACCCTGTCACGGAGCCCTGTCCTGGTCCAGCGGTGTCCCTGGGGTGTGCCTCTATCAACCCAGCGTGGTGAGAGGTCATGGGGATTTGTTTGTCTGGTTGAGTCTGTTCAGCTACCCTTTATTCTGGTGTAAAATGAGACAAATTTGCAAAGCGATGAGGTATTCAAATACAGATTTGAGCTTTCAGACAGACACGAGTGGGTAGAAACCTGCAATGCTGCATTTTATGGATAAAGAGCTAGAAAGGAATTGCTTTTGGAAAGCCAGGAGGTTGTGCTGGAGATGTGTTATCAACTCCTGAGCATGCACCGGGACTCGTGGCATTTCTGTGCAGAAAGGGCTTTTAATGAATTGATAAAACTAACTTTGTTCTGGAAAGTAAACTCCAGTGACCCTCTTGCATTGGGTCTTCCTTCAGGCCTCAAGTTTTGGAAGAGATCCACCTTGTTTGGTAACAAAAGACATCTGTCCATGAGATCAGCATTGCTTGTTTTAAAGGAAGCGGGGGTTATGGGGAATTAGCTGGATGGCTGGAGTTTGCCACAGGTCGCAGTTGTCTCAGTGTGTTTACGGGGCTTCTGGAGTGCTTAGCGCAAATATTTTGTGTCTTGCCAGCAATCTGGAACAGCTCCTCTCTTCCTGATGGAAATTAGATCACTTAAGTAGTGGTGACAGTATAATTCTGCTCTTCCATCCTAGCCCTTCCTCCTCTCGCTTTTTTTATGGCTTGCTCTTGGCCCGGGCCCCATTCTGTGGTACAACATGAGCTTGCTCGCTCCTTCCAATGTGTAAGTAGCGCTGGAACGAAAACGCTGTAATGAGACACTTACCCATCTTTTTGTTGACTTGCCTCCAGTTCATTAGAGGAGACGTAGGAGGTTGGCTAAACTTAAAGCCTGATTTAATATTCAGGAAGGAAGTTTCTTTCCATCTTAAAAGGAACGCCACCTCATTACAACTATTGCATGTTCCTTGGGATCATCTCCCGTGGAGTGGAGACAGTTTTCTTTACATCTTGGTGTTGCTTTGGTTTTAGGAGGAGTCGGCAGTGGCAGTGTGGAAATCTTGGCTGTGAGCTGTGGTCTGAAAGTGAGGGAATAGTGTATGTGATGAGAAAGAAATCATATTGTTGTGCTTAACTATAAGTTGAAATTATTGGTGATCATAGAATCATAGAGCAATTAGGGTTGGAAGGGACCTCAAAGCCCATCCATTTCCACCCCCTGCCATGGGCAGGGACACCTCCCACTGGATCAGGGGCTCCAAGCCCCATCCAGCCTGGCCTTGAACCCCTCCAGGGATGGAGCAGCCACCACTGCTCTGGGCAACCTGTTCCAGGGTCTCACCACTCTCATAGGGAAGAAATTCCTCTTTATGTCCAGTCTAAATCTGCACCTTTTTCAGTTTATCCCCATTGCCCCTCATTCTATCATTACAAGCCTTTGTAAAAAGTCCCTCCCCAACTTTCTTGTAGCCCATATGTTCTCCTTGGAGCCTTCTCTCCTCCAGGCTGAACAACCCCAACTCTCTCTCTCTTGGATGGGAGGTACTCCAGCCCTTGGATCATCCTTGTAGCCTCCTCTGGACCCATTCCAGCAGCTCCATATCTCTCTTGTATTGAGGATTCCAGAACTGGGCACAGTACTCCAGATGAGGCCTCACGATAAAGGGGAAGAATTGCCTTCCTTGACCTGCTGGCCATGCTTTTTTGCCTACGAGTTAGATCCTGAAGATTCCAGAAAACCAATTATGTGTCATCTTTAGATGCGGTAGTGATTGAAATCTTATATCGGGGTCCTGAGAGAGATACGGGGTGTGGGATGTGCTGCGATATGATGTGGTGTGGTGAGGAGCGTGGCTCTGTGTCAGAGAGCACAGCTGGCTGAAGGAAGGAACTGAAATCCAGTGCCTCGATAAGCTGGATTTGTTGAATTTGTTAAGGAGAGCTTAAAGCCAGGCTGGGAAGGAAAGATGAGATCAGCAAACACGCCTTGTTAAAGCACAGGCAGGCTCGGCGCCTTCCCACCTTCCAACCCCGACAACCCCAGAAGACCCAGCACCCTGCAGGTCCTGGGGCAGGAACATTGTGCTCCTATCAGGTTGTTCCTAAGGGGGAGTCAAGATGGGGGGTTCATTTTCCTTCCCCACCAGATCTCCATCATCAGAAGTCAGGAACAAAATGTGCCGTAGGGGCACATCCTGCAAGCAAAGCATGGGTCAGTGTTTATTAGTTTGAAGAGCATCACCAGGAGTGGAGTTTGGGGAAGTCCTGGGACCTGAGAGGTGTTAATAGTGTAATTAGAGAGCCATGTTTGGCCAGGGAGATCCCGTTCCCTGGATGCCTGCTGGGAGAAAGCTTCCTCATCACGTTTCCACTAGTAAAACTCGTTATCTTGGGTTTACAGGTCGTCTCCCCAAAGGCACAGGTGGGGTAAATGTCTGGTGGAGGAAAGGAGCAATGTTTGACAGGACTGACTTTTAAGTTTATGAGAGCACCAGGTAGCTAGAAGTTGGTGGCTGAAGCCATTAGAAAATTTCCTGTATTCCTTTTGTATGTGGCATTGATATTGTCAGCTCTTTCTGAGGTCTGGGTGTTAACAGGAGATGAGAGGAATAGAAAGTGTCTTTGGTCAAACTCTGACCCACTGGCAAAAGTCAGAACAGCGAGGCTGCCACTCAGTGCAGAACTGAAACTGTTGAGCAGAGATCAGTTCTCTCAACAGTTGGGCAACCAAGAACTTAATCTGTACTGCCCATGGATAATGACATGACAATGAGACATCACCTCTTGGTTGTGAATCCAGATCTAAGTTCAATTCTAGGATTTTGAGGGGTGAGGGAGGGAATTTTGCTTTTGCGTAGCTTGTATCAAAATAGATTTGTCCTACGAGTTTCCAAAAGGTGTTTGTAACCCTGAAACCGAGCCCGTACCATAGTCCAGAAGTCAGGTGTTGGAGTCTCAAGCTCATGGGTGTGAGGCAGAGCTGCCCAGCCTGTATTTGTGCTGGGGTGCTAGTTTCTTACAGGGATGAGCGTGAAGAAGGTGACTGATGGGTGCCGAGTGTTGCCACTCAAGCTCAGTGTATTGTCTTGCATGTGCTGAGGGACCAGGGGAGGCTGGTGGATTTCTCGAGTTTAAAAAAGAAAGGGGAAAAGGCAAAAAGGAAGCACGCATCTCAATGGTGACGTTGTCAGTCACACTTGTTGAAACTGCTGTGGGGAAATCCTTTGTGTGCATCGGTGTGGTGTTTGCTGTCTGTCTTTTGGGAGCATCTTCATCCACTACAGGAGCATTTTTTTGTTTTATCTGAACTTGAATTTTCTCTCAGCCTCTTCCATCTCTTTAGAACCAAACCACCATGGGAAGAGAGGCCATGGAGTCTGACCTGGAGCTGGCCCTTCAGAGGGCTATAAAAGGCAGCGGGCTCAGGCTGGGGTGTCACCTGAGAGGTGGGAGGTTGAACCTTGCGCCCCTGGACATGGTGTGGATGCGATGTGTTAGTGGTGCTGGATGTTGGGACTGCCAGGATCTGACCCAGCCTGAGCTCTTGATAGCTCCAGGGGATGTGGAAAGTACTAGAAACAGCAAAGGTCAGCACAGCATCTCTACTTTGAGGACTGCTTTTTGGGAGCATTAATGCTTTGTTGATAATGCCTCTTGCAATCAAGACACCATCTTTTTTTCTGCATCGTTTTCTGTTTGCCACGACTCCTCTGTAGAGGTTCCCTGCCCTTGGCATGGTTGGTGTTTCCGAGCAGGTTGAAAGGCGCTGGGAAAGCTGCTGATTTGGAACTTGTGTCCTTTTCCTCAGCTGCTGTTGGTGTCACCGGCCTGTTAAGCTGCTGCTGCTGCTGTAACTGATTTCCAGCTTGTTGATCTTGATAGAAAGGGTGCAGAAGGATTGGGGAAGCATGGGTGGTTTTATTCTCTCCTCTGGTTTCAACGATTTAAATCCAATATGACCATGATCTAGCTGAATGGTTCCTAGGGAAAATGACTCTCCTTTCCCAGCGTTGTCCATCACTAATATCCATTTTCTAGCCAGCGTGGCAGTCTGCTTTGGAGCAGTGATGGGATGAGAGGGAATGTCCTCAAGTTGGTCCTGGGGAGGTTTAGATTGGGTATTAGGAAGAACTTTACTGACAGGGGCTGCCCAGGGCAGCGGTGGAGTCTCCATCCCTCGAGGGGTTCAAAACACATGTAGACGTGGCGCTCTGGGTTTAGCAGGCACGGTGGTGTTGGGCTGACGGTTGAACTGGATGTGTGGCTCTGGAGCGAGTCCAGAGAAGAGCAACAAAGCTGGGGAAGGTGCTGGAGAACAAATCTTATGAGGAGCGACTGGGAGAGCTGGGGTTGTTTAGCCTGGAGAAGAGGAGGCTGAGGGGAGACCTTATCACTCTCTACAACTACCTGAAGGGAGGTTGTGCAGAGGAGGGTGCTGGCCTCTCCTCCCAAGTGACAGGGGACAGGACGAGAGGGAATGGCCTCAAGCTCCGCCAGGGGAGATTTAGGCTTGAAATTAGGAAAAAGTTCTTCACGGAGAGGGTGGTTAGGCACTGGAACGGTCTGCCAAGGGAGGTGGTTGAGTCGCCATCCCTGGAGGTGTTTAAGGTGAGGGTGGATGAGGTACTTAAGAGCATGATTTAGGGATTGGTGGGAATGGTTGGACTTGACGATCCAGTGGGTCTCTTCCAACCTGGTTATTCTGTGATTCTGTGGATGAACTTCAAGGTCTTTTCCAACCTTAATGATTATGTAACTCCCTGGCTGTGGGGCCTGTTTGCTGTTGGGCACAGAGGGCTTGAAGACACAAGGGCAGAGCACTCTCTTCTACCAAGACGTCATTTCTTCACTTCAATGAGGTGTCATCCAGATTGAGCCTCGAGGGGTTGAGCGGTTGGTTCCCTGAGTCTGCAGGATGCTGTTAACCAGCGTTGCCGCTGGTCAGCATCTTCTCCACTTGCTGACTTCCAGGCCCCTGGGGTTTGGTGCTCCCCATCCTTCGGCCAGGCTGCTGATGGGAGAGAAGCAGCTGCTGGATTCACAGGGCTCAGCTTTGCTTGTCTTTGTACCAGCACTCAAACAATAGTTTGCGCTGGCGGGGCCATGTGGCGCATCACGTGCGCGGTGCTGTTTCTGCCGGGGTCCTTGCCCATCTGTTCCCAGCTCTTTCTGGGTTATCGGGCGCGGGTCCAAGTCCTCGCAGGCAGCCGGGCTCCAAGGCCAGAGATTACGAGCAGTAACCTTCCTGGCAGGAGCAGCGTGGCTTTGCTTTTATGCAGATTAGCCATGTGCTTCTCACTTCAAGGCGTTCCACAGGAAAAGACAGTTTCCTGTGTTTGCTTCTTGGTGGGCGGCTCCGATGATGCATCCGTGGCCGAGCCTGCTCTCAAGGCTCGGGAGAGGATTCCGGGCTCGGGAGAGGGATTCCGGCTCGCTGTCCCCCCCTCTTCGCCTTCCACCTCCACCGCTACGTCACCACAACACAACCACACGCTCGCTCGTACTGTTGGTGTCATTCATTCAGTGCCAAGATTGCTTTAAAAAATTCCCTTGGCCCCAGTTCAAACAGGAGTACAGCTGGGATGTGTTAGATTTTAGGCAGTCTGCCCTCAATTTGAGATGAGTTATAAATAGCAGTGCCGACTTCCTTAACTACCACTCTCCGAGGTAAAATGCAGGTTAATTACTGTGGGAATCAATTAGGGCTTCTCGAGCTTAAACAGCCAGGAATGCTTTGTATTTTTTTTTTTTTATCAGAAAAAAAATGGACAACAGATCTGGTCAGGAGAAGATTTCAGGCCCAAGGTGAGAGCTTAGGGCTTTTTTATTCTGTATAAATTTTTGGCCTTTCAGTTTTTGGGGCAGTTGTGGCTGATACCCACAATTGCCAGTAATTAAATGATTCTGATTTTGAAACCAGTGAGTTCTGTAAAGGGCTTTTTTCCTTTTCTTTTTCTAACCTGATAAATATAAATAGGTAATAAGATGATTGGGAAAATGGGGATTGCATTTTTCTCTACAGCAGTGGTTGATTCTTGCTTCTAAAGTGGAATTTGCTGCTTCCCTTTACTTATCTTCCTGCTGGGACTGTTAAACCAGTCCCCTCCAACTGAACCAAACTGCTATTTCAAGAGGCCAAATTTCTCTTCAGCTGGATACGCTCTGCTTGGAAGCTTTTTTTCTTTTTTCTGTAGGGAAAACCCCGGTGCTGTTTTGAAGAACAGCTGATTTTCAGGGTGCTGTTTTGCCTTTGGAGGCCTGACCCCTTACATCACGCAGATTGATTTGAGAGCTTTTGAACTCTTCAATTCATGCTTTGGAGTTGCTGTTAGAGGCTCTTTGTGTAGAAATCATAGAATCGTAGGATGGTTTGGGTTGGAAGGGACCTTAAAGCCCATCCAGCTCCAACCCCCTGCCATGAGAAATATGTTATTTTCCCGGGAGCTTGGCCATCTCTCTGGAGCGCTGGTGTATGGTTTACAAATGGTAGCAAACAAGTTTTGCTTTTGGAAGTTTCACTGGTGGTAGGTCTCCGTTTTGCCAGGTTTTAGTACTTAGCAGTGTTAGAAAACAGCAGAGACAGCGAGGTTGGAGGGAGAATAGAAGCAATTTCTGTGAATGCAAGGAGGTGCAAGCAGGGGGTCTGGACTTCAGTGATCAAGGAGCAACACTTGCTCTCAATTATGTCTCTCTGTGGCAAGGCCTTTGCTTTTGAAGTGTAATCACAGTAATCTACTCCTGCGGTTTCCTATTGAAAGGATTTCCCATGTATCAGTCCCAAGAAGAATCTCCAGCCTTTTGCAGTCGGGGTTTGGTGTTTCCTTATTTATCCTGAAGTGTTCTCGCAAGCAAACAGGCTTCTCTTCCCCTCGGGTTCCCCATCTCCTGTAATGTGGAAGGACAAAGGAGCAGCCTGGCACCTCCGCTTCCCCAGAGTCTTCGCGTGAGCTCTTGGATTGATCCACACTTGGCTGTGGTTTGTCTTTGACTGCTCTTTTCTGGAGGCACGTGTAGTTAAATTACCTAAAAGGATTGGGATAGTGGATTCAAGAAGGCTTCCTGGTGGTAAGTTCCTTAAACTGGAGCAACACTACGAAGAGGAGAGCAGTTAAAGCCCCGTCAGCAAGAGAGATGGATGTTTTAGGTAGGAAATGTTAAAGGAAGCGTCGATGTATTTGCAGCATTTGCAATGTACACAAAGCATAAATGAGCCTGTTGGTTTGCGGCAAGTCCAGGGTGTGTGTATGAGATAATTCCTTCTTTAGAGGATAATTTCTTCTCTTCATGGAACATTATCAGGCTATGATTTGGAGTGATGCTCTTTGTGTGTGTTTTTAGCATCCTTTGTGCTCTAGGGCCTCGTGGAAGTGCTCAAAGCAGCGCTGTTGGAAAGCGTGTTGCGCGCTCCTACGTTGAGCAGTCAAGGTGATAGCTTGGTCACATCCTGGAAATGTTTTGGGATTTTTTTTCTTTAATTTATTTTTTATGGCTGTATAAACACTTCCAGTGTTTTTTGAAGTTTTTGAACAGTCGTCATGCTTCCTGTAGGAGTCATGGAAAAGTGGATCTTCGCTTTGTTTCTCTCCTTCCTGAAGATAATGGTTAAGCTTTGTGGGTGACCACAGACAAGAAAATCTGTGCAGAGGAGGCAGCTTGTGGTGTGTGTGTTAAAAAAATGAAAGTTAAAAGCCCAGGACTGTAATTGAGACGAAGCCCTTGCTAGTGGGCTGTGAGGTGAGGTAACAACCAGGAAGAAGCAAGTAACAAATGGAAAATATGCCAGATTGCTTAGGGAGTAACCCCAAAGCTGCACTTGATCAGGTAGGAAGAGGAAGGAGGTGTCTGTCTGGGGGCTGTGAAGGAGAAGTTTGGCTTGCCAAAAGCTGAGAAGCACTCCTGGTGGCACCCCTTTTACATACCAAAGAGGATGATTTGGGGAGGGAGGTAATGTCAATAATCTCAGGTGATACCCACAAGGCCAGGCTTAGGGACAATTGCTTGGAAGATGTAAACACAATTTGCATCCACTGGGATATGGAAGCTCCGCGTGGGTGCTCCCGTTCAGGGGGAAAGTCACTGTAGTTCTGGGCTTCAGGCTGCCACCATCAAAGACATCTTTTTGTTCCTGACCCCTTGGGTGGAAGCTCCTCTTCAGAGCGTGGCACAAAACTCTGTGGGTGCATGTTTTGCGCTGTGGGATACGGCAGGGGTCGAGGGCCCCTCCAGGCTCCTTCCTCACAGGTCCTGCAGCCTCCATCCAGGTTACTCCTCAGCAGCAGCATCTGTGATAACTTGAATGTGACTTTCCTAGAACTGTTTTAGTATTGGTATGGACCCAAATGGAAACGGCCAGTCCAACTGAGCGTTAGCTGGGTGTCTCGGATCCTCCTCAATGGAGAATCATATTGTGGTTTTATGTGAACAGCTTCTGTAGGGCGGCAAACGCTGTGTTTCTAGGCGTGTCAAGGCTGCGGTGGAGGAGAGGACTTGGACTTGTTTCTTCATTGATTTGTGTCATACTCATGCATATTCACTTAAGGAAGCCTGCTTTCATTTGCATGAGCAGCCCCCCTTGCCAAAAGCAAGGTGCTTTTCCCACTGTCTCCTTTCCGTTCCCTCCTGTGACCCCGCTCCTGCCGCCCCGCCAGCGCCCCATTAGCTCCCCGTGGCACCCCTGCTCCCTTCGGTTGGCACGGGGCGGTTTTCCTGGCAGCCGAGGCGCAGCAGCAGCCAGCTGGTCAAACAAATGTTTTCAGGGTCTGTGCGTTGGGACTTCAAGCTGTTCTGGCTTGGCAATTGAGTTGGATTTTCCAAAGTTTAACATACTGCGTGGACTTTTTTTCCATCCACCCCCCCTAGGAGGGTGGATTCTGCGAACACAACTGAGAAACTGTTGTGGTCTCTGGGATTCTTTAGGGTTTGCAGCAGGAGCTGGCTTTGTGCGATATTTGCCTGTGTGGACCTGCAGTGCCACTCCTCAAGCACCTGAGCTCAGCAAGACAGGGTGGATCTGTACAAATACCACCCCGGGGCTGGTTGCAGGAAGGAGTGGTGTAAGAGTCCATTGTCATGGAGATGTGGTGGAAGGCATCTAATTGGTGTTAGTTAGGTCATCCGGAGATCAGCAATCTGTGTTCAGTCCGAGATGGAGGTTAAAGACTGTGCCTGGAATTCATTTAGAGGTCACTATGCCAAAACCAGTCCTTGCTGTAAGTGGAGAAGCGGTGTTTGGAGGTTTATAGCATTTTCAGGAATTCTGATGGATTCATTTCATGTCCTGGCTCCAGGCAGTGGCAGTGCAGGTCAGGAGGTCCTTGGAAAGTTGCATTCATTCCCTCATCCTGTCCTGCCTGCTCTAAAACCCAGGGACCTGGCTTTCAAGGCTGACAAATTACTTTTAATGGATCTGGAGAAATTTGATTTGGAAATCCTTATTCTACAAAAGGCAGCAGACACAAAGCACGTATAAAAAGAGGCAAAAATGGAACTGCAGCCTGGAAGGCTGTGGATGTTAGTGGCTCTGCCCAGTGTTACTGCATCAATATGAGTTAATTGAAATGTGTAAGTGTAAATTAACTGCCTGTAGTGTTTTGGGAGACCTTGTTATACGTGAAAGAAGCAGTGTTTCTCGTGAATATTTAAATTTTCAGTCTTAGATTTACCTTGTTGTGGAATATCTGGACACTAAACTACTGCCTACTACGGGGAATAGCCACTCACACTGATAATCCATCTTTCTTAATGATCCTCCCGGCTTCTTGCGTGTCCTGTGGCCATGGGAGAAATGTCAGTGTTAAATGACTTCTCGTTCATGTTTAGTGAAAGGTCTGTAGGTTTGGAAGGGCAGTGGGAATCCTGTAATTCAGCACGTGGCTGTGGGGTTCAGTGGCTGAGAAGAGGCAGATGAGCTTCTGCTCTGCACCAAGCTGCTGTGAAGCTATAGGTGCCTTCCAGTATAGAAAGGGGCTTCAGGAAAGCTGGGAAGGGGCTCTTCGTCAGGGAGTACAGGGATAGGACTGAGGGGCAAGGGTTTTAAGCTGATGGGGCTTTGAGCAACCTGATCCAGTGGAAAAGAATTGATAGAATCATCACATGGTTTGGGTTGGAAGGGACCTCAAAGCCCATCTAGTTCCAACCCAAACCATTTGATGATTCTGTGATTCTGTGAAGTTCTCTTCTGGGGTTTTGGGAGATGGTAAACGATTCCTGTGTGTAGCTGGATGTACGTCACGTGTCGCAACTTGCCTTGCAGCCTTCAAGCCCAATGGATCAGATGGGGAAGATGAGGCCTCAGCTGTACGGAGGAACCAACCCCTACACGCAACAGCAGGGACCTCAGGCAGGGCCACAGCAAGGACACGGCTATCCAGGACAGCCCTACGGGCCACAGACTCCTCAGAGATACCCCATGGGAATGCAAAGCAGGGCCCAGAGTACAATGGGCAGCCTCTCATATGCACAGCAGGTAGAACACCTGAGCTTCCGTGGTCTCTCTTCACAGCAAGGGTGGGTGGGAGAGCCGCAAAGTGCTCGAAGGGACCAGCATCAGCCAGGTTGGAGTTGGCTCCTTGGATAAAATGGCATTTCTTTGCAGCACCACATCTGGATCGAGGTGTGATGGATGTATGAGGACCTGTGGAATCCTTGCTTCCAGAAGCAGCAGAGCAGTGAATCTAACAAGGGAAAAACAAACAGTGAGGGGAGCAAGATACTCTTCCCACTGTGTTCTGTTAAAGACAGAGCTTACTTTACAGAATAAATCACTTCCAGGTTGGATCCAAGTGGTTCCTGCTGTAGCATGGGCAGGATTCCAAAGGCTGCCTTATTTTTTGGAGCAAGTAGTCTTGCCTTTTTGATGCCTTTTGACTGTCACTGAAGGGTGGTCAGATAAGGATCACAAAAAACTTACCGTGCCTATTGAAGTTCTGTTACTGCCAAGAATAATGGTGGCTTTTGCTGTTATCTGGGAGGTTTCCTTGTGTAGGAGGTGGCATTCCCAGTTAACTGTTGTGCTCCAGTATTTGAATGTTTCACTTCTTGAGTGTAATCTTGTGTGTACATAAAATATCTTCATAACTGATATAATTCTTCCCTTCTCTTGTGCAGATTCCTCCTTATGGACAGCAGGGCCCCAGTGCCTATGGGCAGCAAAGCCAGACTCCTTATTACAACCAGCAAAGCCCTCATCCACAGCAGCAGCCTCCATATTCCCAGCAGCCTCCATCCCAGACCCCGCACTCTCAGCCTTCATATCAGCAGCAGCAACAGCCTCAGTCTCAGCCTCCGCAGCTGCAGACATCGCAGCCTGCCTACTCCCAGCAGCAGTCTCAGCCGTCCCATCAGCAGTCTCCCACTCCGTATCCCCAGCAGCAATCCGCAGCCCAGCAGCATCCTCAGAGCCAGCCTCCCTACTCGCAGCAGCCGTCGCAGTCGCCCTACCAGCAGCAGCAGCAGCAAACTCAGCAGACGGCTTCCTCGGTTCTTTCTCAGCAGTCATCCTCATACCCTCCATCGCAGCCGCAGCAGCAGCAGTCTGCCTACTCCCAGCAGCGCTTCCCCCCTCCTCAGGTAGGTCCCCTCTGCTTTGTTTCCATCCGTAAGGGGTTCTTAAAGAAACTTGGGCAAATCCTTTCCTTTGCACACTAAAGTCAGTTGAATTACGGGTCAGCAAGCTGGTTGGAATGATTATGGTAATGCCTCTGCTGCCTTCTCTGTTGTGTCTAGATCTATATCTCAAAGATGTGGTGGTTGTAACAGGTTAAGCCCTGCTAACGCAGCGGTTTTGAGGACTGGTGTTCTGTAAATTTTGCTGCTTGGCAGTACCAGTCTAAAGGATTTTTGTACTGGAATGGTTGTGGCCTGTGAAAGTTCTCCAAATGGTCTACAGAAGTGCTTGGATTAACCCAAGAGCAGAGCAACAAAGAGATGGTGATGGAAGACTTTCCTCTGAAATGTGAATTTCTCCTCCCTAAAGCAAATTCAGGGAGTTGAGGAGAAAATAACGAATCGGATTTCTTTGTATATATGTAAATTGCACTTATTTTCAACAAGGCTTAGTACCGTTTTAACAGTTGTTACTGGTTGTATGAACGCCTAGGTGGGACCTTTCAGCAGATGTAATGCACGATTAAAACAGAGGTTTTAATCGACTTTCCTTGTTTGTGCCCTGAAGTGCTCAGAGCTGTCGTAAGACCTTAGAAGATCAAGAAGCTAAGTGGACGGTCTCCCAGGACAGTCTGTGTCTTTCAGGATCTTTAAGAAGGGAAATCCAGAGCATTACTGTGCTGTCACGTTTTAGGGTTCTGCTCCTGACCCTCGCCGTAGCAGCCTGGCGACGTTTGTCCTCCTGTCGAACTGTAGGCGTTGCTGGCTTTAGCTCTTTGCTGTCTTATTTCCTGTTTTGGGCAAATTCCTCCACAACACAAGAATATACCAGAGAGATTCCAGCAGAGCCTTAATTTTATTCCCATTTGTGGTTTTTTTTTGGTGTTTCTTGCTGTTTCAGGAGTTATCTCAAGACTCGTTTGGGTCCCAGGCGTCATCTGCTCCCTCAATGGCTTCCAGTAAAGGGCAAGAAGATATGAACTTGAGTCTTCAGTCCAGGCCTTCTAGCCTGCCGGTGAGTGGGGAGCTGATCTAGAAGTGGATGGGGCGAGGGCAATCAGAAGCACAGCAGGATAAATTGGCACTGGTAGTATTCTACATGGAAATGGGAATGATGGAGGCTGCCTGTGCTTTTTACTAAGTCATTAGCTTCTGGCTTCCCACTGGAGATTAAATGTAATTTACAGAAGTAATGGATTTGCGAGTAAAGTTTAACCCTGAATGTTCTGGGCTGTGTGCTCGAGCTAAGAGGGTGTTTGAGCTTTGTTTGCAGTGTCTGAAGTACCTGACTGCTGTTGGAATAGGCCCTGACCTGTGGTGATGGTGTCTCGTTTATGTCCCACTCCTGGGTTCCTTGCCCGCTGTCGGTAACGAGTGGCCGTGTGCTTCCCTCTTGGTGTTGTTGGATCCTTGAACTGCTGGTTTCGGCTGCTTTGGCCCAATCTAACTGAACGATTGTTGATAAAGACAAGTTTCTTAGTACCCAGGGTGAGGAAGATCAGTCCCCGGTAGAACCTTCCTTGGCAGAAGGACAATTAAGTCTTCTTTTTGATACTGAATCCACTCGCTGTGTGTCTGGTGAGCAGCTGGGTGTTAGGTTGGTGCCTGATGTCCTAGTGGGTTTGGGACTTGGGTGGTTTAAAACTTCACTAAGAAAACGGAGCAGGATTAAAAGTTTGATTGATTTGCGCAAGCTGGTCTGTGCCTCTGCCTCAGAGGGTGAGTTTTGAGCTGTCAAGTTCTGATTTTGCCGGTTTCTTTCATAGTAACCGATAGAAAGTGAGTGAGCTTTTTTTGTGTTTCAGCACTGGCTCAGGTTTCAGAGCTGCAGTTGGATTGGGCAGAAGAGAGCGAGCTGTGTACACAGCAAAGTTATTTTCGCTCTCGACAACGAGAAGGGCTTTGTGAACCCCTTCAAATAACTCCTTCAGAGTGTGGGTACAAATTGTCACCCCAAATACAAAGTGACTCTAGTTCTG
This sequence comes from Clamator glandarius, assembly GCA_033459285.1. NCBI lineage: Eukaryota > Metazoa > Chordata > Aves > Cuculiformes > Cuculidae > Clamator > Clamator glandarius. The sequence goes on from JAUNZM010000225.1 coordinate 240,622, forward strand.
ACCACCTAATGGGACTAGTTGTGGGTTGTTTCTTTCTTTCTTTTCTTTTTTTTTTTTTTTTTCCTTTTGGACCCTGATTACAAAGATTTAATTTGTTCTGAGGCCTGGGGAAAAAAATCCTTTTAAATAGCTTGTTTCTTTCCACTCTGCCTCTCCACAAGTTCTTCCATGTGACCCATCTTCTGGTGAGGAACGTAGGAAAAGCGAAGCCGCTGAAGTAATTGAAGCAATTGCTCTCGCTCAGAACGGTGGGAAGTCCTGCTCAGCAGCATTGTTGATGGAGCCTTCCTGAATCCTACCAATCAGCGCCCTCTGACTCAGATTATAGGAATTAGTCGCTCTGCTTAGCAGAAGTGGCTCCTTCTCAGTACCAAGTGGGAGTTTGTTTTATACCTTGTGGTTAAATATATTTGGCCCCTTTCAGGTTTTCCCAGGCAGTTTAAGAAAAGAGCCATCTCCGCTGTGAAGGTGAAGGAACCTGGAAGTGAGGGAATCTAATCCAGTTGAAATGTTGGAAATGTCTACCAGTTTTTGATAATGTGCTACAGAGGCTTGCAAAAAACATCAGTCCAGCTTTTAGAATAGCTTGGCTGTAGAGCTTATTTCTGTTTCAAACAGGATTTATTTCCAGTCATCTTGTTTTCTTGGCTTTATCGCCAAATAATTTGCATTTGAGGATCATAGAATCGTGGAATGGTTTGGGTTGGAGGGGACCTCAAAGCCCATCCTGCTTCAACCCCCTGCCATGAGCAGGGACACCTCCCATCACATCAGGTTTTAAGCTTAAAACTGCTTGTCCTTGTTTTATCCCTGCCCTCCCTGAGCAAGAGCCTCTCCCCAGCTTTCCTGGAGCCCCTTTCAATACTGGAAGCTGCTCTTAGGTCTCCGCGGAGCCTTCTCCAGGCTGAACAACCTCAATGCTCTCAGCCTGTCCTTGTACAGGAGGTGCTCCGGCCCCTCAGGTCATCTCAGTGACCCTAAAGACAGAAGCCAGGTGCTCTTTAGCTCACCCCACCTCGCTGTGCTTTTGGGCCTTCTCTTCCACACTAAAAAAAACCAAGAAAAGGAGCCCCTCTGCAGAAACTCCCCCTTATTTTTACACGTGTTTCATCATTCCTTGCCCCCTCCAGCTGGGATCTGGTAGAACAAGACGAACACTGTGTCTGTAAATGGAGAAATGGATCAGAGGGCGATGTCGTGGAAGGGGTGACCACCGAGGCGTGTGTCAACCAGCTCTGTTTCAGGCATCGATCTCTTCACAAAGTTTGGCTTGTGGATGCTTAGAAACAAAAGAGCTGTGGGGAAAGGTGCTATCAATTTCTTTTTATCTTCCTTATATTGCTCAGTCTGTCTGGTTTAGAAAGTTTTATCCTGCTCAGGAGGATTCCTTCATCCCTGTTTTGCTGTTATGTATGACTTACAGAAGCATAGTTCATTTGTGGGCTTTTAATTTTTTTTGTGGTGTTCTTAGCCCTTTTCCAAGCCTCAGAATAGCTCATTGGATATCTTGGAATCGGGGTGAATTGTGCCATCCATCATCTTTAATTAAACATGGATCAGCTCCAGCAGGGAAAGGAGATTGCTGCTTTTTAGGTACTTAGGAAGCGTTAAATTAATGTGCCTGGTGCCTTTGCGAGTCTTTGGCCTTAACGTGTTAATATTGTACAGCAACATTAATGTTGGAGTTCTAAGCAGCGAAGGGGGGACTCTTTCCACCTGGAGGTGGTGATTTGGATGGGGCCGTGGCAGGTTGTTCAGGTGCTGCTCTTGCTGCTTTTGTTGGGATCTGCCTGAGAGACCTCACGTTGGTTGTTCTGGGTTGGAGGCATCAAGTATCTTCCTGGTGGTGATTTCTGTACCAATCGCTAAACTTTTTCCTGATGATGTTCCCATATTCGGTCTTTGAACAGCAGAAGAGTCGAATTACTGAGTTCTCAAACGCTTTGTCTGTAAGTAGCGAAATGTCTGGTCTCCCATTTCTGCTTGTGTTGTCGGCTGTTCTGGCTGAAACGTTTCCTCCCTCGTTTGTTCCCTCTCTGAAAATGATCCTTGCTGTGTTTTTGGGGATAACGCTGCTGCGAACTTAAACTCACTGATGCCTCTTAAAGAGCAGCGAATCCGTGCGACTGTCCCGGCTGCAGCTTTTTTCCTCTAGCACACTAGGGGAAGGATTTGCTGTTCCCTAGGGAGGCTCTGTCAGGATTGCAGCCTAGCCGAACTGAGATTGCTGTTGTGTATGGGAGCAGTGTGTTCTTTTGTGTCTGGGTGTAACCAAGGAACAGTAATCCTTAGTATAGAATCTCTTTCTCCCAAGAGATTCCCTAGTCTCTTCTCTTTAGCAAAGAATTCTTCCTGGTGAGTGGTATCCAGTTTATTTTGTGCCTTTACGTTTCGAGGCTTGGATTCTGAGTCTGTAGGGGTCAAATATTTCCAGCTATTAATTGCCTTCTACTTAGACGTCGAAGGCGCTGGTAGCAGATATGGGGGAAGCAAATGGGGTGCTAGGACATCCATTTGGGCTTGGCAACAGACCTGATTTACAATCCAAGTTCTCTGGACTTCTAGGCTTGTTGAGAGGAATTCTGTGTCTCGTTATGGAACAGACAACAGGTTGGTATCTTACCCCAGTCTCCTTGTCTTTCATGGGCTGCCTGGAAGGGGCTGACTGTGGGAGTTCCTGAATTCTTCGAGGTGGATGTGGAGTAGAGCATCAAGGCAGTGGTTGCCACACCAGGCTGTTTCCACCTTCCCCACAGCAGAGGTCGATGGCTGCGGCACTAGGACATCCAGGCTGGCCCCAAAAGCTGTTTGTAATGCAAAACCAATTTGATACCAGTGAATACTGGCTCATGTTTGCTTTTTGCTGCATCTTCTGGGATTCCTCTGAAGTTTCCCTTGCTGTGGAATATAATTTCACTGAGAGGTGTTGTTTTCAGCAATGTTTCAATGAGAAAGGTTCTGCATGGGATGGGATTTGTGGCCAAAGCAGGAGGATGGATGCTGACAGGGTTATGGGGGGTCCTGAAAGAGCAAGGTTGTCTTTGAATTTTTGTTGCGGCAAATGAAGCAAACGGGGCAGCTTGTATGAAAGTTTTGGAATTCCCACCCCAGAAAGTCCTTAGTTTGTTTTGGCCTGAAGGAGAAACCTCATCCCTTCTCTGGGCAACTTATTTTCATCTGGATGTGGAATGGGAATTGTTTTACTCTTGGTATTTTGCACTATTTGGAAAACGCTTTTGCTTATCCAGCTGTGTTTCACTTGGGTTCATCTCTGCTTTCAAGCCTTAAAGTGTCTTGGCAACGGCAGGAAGGGGTATAACTGACTGCAGCCAAATTCCTGATCCAGATTTAACTTCCAAACGTGTGTTCTCGTCTTGGATGTTCACAGTATGAGTTTAACAAAACTGGGTTTTGTGGAGAGGGGAGAAGTGTGAGGCTGCAGGGTTTGGCTGGTGCAGAAAGAGCCCTCCTGTGCATATCCCCAGCAGCGTGGGGTATTTCTGTGTTTGGTTGCCTCTTCCTTTCTTAAGCCAGGTAGGTTCTGAATTTGGGTACTCAGGAGGCTGTTGGGGGAGCACCGTTTGGATCCTCCGTTCTTCCAAAGTGGTCACTTCAGCTTGTGTGCTCTTGGAGTGGAATAAAGTTGAGCTCTGTCAGCTGCGTCCCCTGACCTGGAAATAATCGCTGCAACAGGCAGAAACGCAGCAGAGAGCCAAGAGAGTGTTGCTGAGGGAGGGGCAGCCCAGGAAAGGAACCCTTTTGTGATATTATTTGAGCTCAAAATTGATCGTTTTGACTATCTGTTTTGGGAGAGGAGGAAAGAACCGTTTCAAGTTGAACTTGCTGGTCACTTCAGGCTCCTTTTAAGTATTTGTTTTCCTTTTTCCATGTAGGAATGCTTCTGTTTGGTTTGCATTTGGCCTTTTGAGCTTGTCTTATTGCTTGCCTTGAGAGGGAGTAGAGCTGTGTGCATTGCAGAGCAGGGCGGCTGCGTGCTGGGTGCCCGGGCATCACCAGGGATGTGCAGAGAAATGCCAGCGCCCAGGGCTCGTCCTGGGGAGCCCAGGACCTGGAACACCAGGATTAGCAGGATGAGTGAATTGTGCTTTATGCTCGTAGGAAGGTGTTTATCCCAAATTATGGCAATATTGGGAGTCGGAAATATTTTCTTCCTGGCCAAGGCTCCTCTTCCAGAGCTTTTCATTGTACGTGTGATATTGACCCTCACTTTTGTTTGGTTTCTTGGGCAGGTTGTGTGTGTGTTTGTTTTAATTCTTAATTTTACTAATCATTTTTACAGTGGTGAAGAGCTCGGATTGCCGCTTGCAGAATCACCCTCACCTTCCAACCACCCCATCGACGTGTTTCACACTGCAACCTGCTTCTCTGGGTTGCGCAGCTATTTGTCCATGTGGCAATTTTCTCTCCTCCCGCCCCTTCCTCCGGGTTTGAACTGAGCTTAATCCACCATGATGCTCCGGGAGGAAACTCCCCACCCGGTGCTGCAGCTCCTGAGCCCAATCCGGGCCGCGCGGAGCCCTCTGCCTCCGATCAGCATCCCTTTCGAGATGATGCCGCGTGGAGCTGCCGATGCAGCCTCGCAGGAGCCTGTGCCAGCAGCGCGTTGCGCTCTGCTCGATGCCGGCTCGTTTCCTGTTTCTATTCTCATCTCGAGCTGCTCAGCTCTGCTTCCTGCCTGCACGCCTCGCACAGATTCCCCTAACCCGCAGCCTTTCGTTTCCTTAGGGGCCATTTCTGTTACGGAGACTACTGAAAAAGAAGACGGCGACCTCCACGGGGAGGTGTGCAGCAGGGATGCCTGGCAGCTTGCTTGGGAGAGGACGGCCTCGTTTTCTTTGTAGGCTGGTTGTGAGAAGGCGGGTCAGTGTTTAATCAGGAAATTACTGTAGGATGACCAGTTCTGGTCTGGGATCCTGAACAATAGCCCTGTGCTCTATCATACGCATCCCCTGCGCCGCCGCAGCCTGGGAATACAGAGCCACTCCTTGCGCCGTGACTGCTGGAGCACGCACCTCACTGGTGACCCTCGCTCTTGAGCAGCTCGTTGTTGTAGAGCAGGGAAATCAGTTTTTAACTTCCTTTTTGCTGCTGACTCGGTGTCATTTGAGACACTTTGACAAGAGGCTTCCGCACCTTTTAATCTGTCAGACACAGTAACCTCGACCTCTTCCCTTTCCATTCAAACTTAACCTGCCAGAGGTCCTGCACCATGTGAGGGAGGGAAAGCCCATGGTGGTGTGACCTTCAGCTGCAGGGAAACCCGAAAGTGTTTAACTTCAGCTGACAGCACTGCATGTGGTTTAAATGCTGCCACACCTGAGCTTTTGGTTTACGAGAATCGTTTTCCTTTTGGTGGCCTGGATTGACTCGTCTTGGAGACGCGCACAATCCTAAATGCTGTGGAGAAAACTGCTTCCACGTGAGGCTCGACTGGGGGACATGGCAGGGGCCCAGGGCTTGGCCGCTCTGCTCCCTCCTGCAGCGGCTGCGCTGCTCGGATGGGCCGGTGCCTGCACCCTCGCGGTTCCAAAGTTCATGCCGTGATTTCAAACAAGGCCGGGTAATTGGAAGAGGAGTTGTGTAACTGGGTTTGGTTACGATTTTGAACAGGGTTTTACATGAGAAAATAGAAATGTGTATTGAAAGGAGAAGAGGGGAAGGAAGAGGGAGAGAAGGGGGAAAGGAAGAGGGAGAGAAGGGGGAAAGGTGGGGGGAAGAGGAGAAGAGAGAAAGGGAGTGGGGAAAAGGAGGAGAGGCCAACTTCAGGAATTGACTGTTCTGGTACCCTGGCCCAAGGGGACGCACCGGGCATACATCGATATCTGGTATGGGCCAGGTTTCCATGGTTATGTTACCTCTTCCCGTGCATACTCACCACTGAGGAAGTGCAAGAGAAGAATTCTCTTAGTTCTTTCCTAATGTGTTTGCAGTTTCTCCATGCTCCCTAGATCAGCAGGTGCATTTTTGCAGGCAAATCCTTGAACACAAGTGCGTTTTCCAGAGCCAGCCCAGCTGGCGGTGTCCAGGGTCTCAGCTGTAGCCCCTCAGGTTGCTCCATCACTGCATCTCTGCTTTGGGAGGACTTTGGAAAGGAGCTGCCAGCTTTCAGCTCTATCCTCAGCAGCTTTTTCCAGCAAAAGGACTGCCAGATCCATCAGGCTGCGGCACCTGGGCCTGGTCTGGGCTGTGCAGAGCCCAGAGGCAGGTAACAATACCAAAAGCTGAATTGTCTCAAAATCTCAAGTGTTGGCTTGACCAGAGGCCTGTTTAAGTTTGTGATTATTCAACCTCTTGCCTTTGTTCCAGTACTTTGCTTGCCCAAGATGCTGTGGTTGGGGTGGTGGCACCATCACATGCCGAGATAACTAAATGCTTTGGAGTCTAAATTGAACATGCTGGAGATGAGAAAGTGCCTTCCAGAAGAAGCAGTGCTGGGGATTTGGAATATCCTTATGGCTGGCAGAAAGAGGGGAGCTTCCTGCCTCTTGGGTGATGTAGCGTTGCGAAGGGGCTGGGGTGTGTCCTCGGAGTGAAGTGGGGCACTTCAAAACCTTTAGAAGGAAGAGAAGAGCTCTTTAAATAAGTGGCTGTAGTCTGTCATCTCAGACCCATGCTAGTCTCTCACAGGCACTTTCCTTCCTAAGGCCTGGTATCTGAGCAGCCTTCCTGATGGATGCGATGGACTCTTTGATCCTGCTCTCTTGCGGTGTCCCCAGCACGCTCCCAAAACACGATGCTGCTCAGGGAGTACAGGGATAGGATGAGGGGGAATGGTTTTCATCTGAAAGGGGGAAGGATGAGATGAGATCTTAGGAGAAATATTTTTCTGTGAGAGTTGGGAGGCCCTGGTCCAGGTAACCTGGAGAAGTGGTGGCTTCCTCCTCCCTGGAGGAGTTCAAGGCCAGGTTGGATGGGGCTTGGAGCCCCTGATCCAGCGGGAGGTGTCCCTGCCCATGGCAGGAGGTTGGAACTGGGTGGGCTTTGAGGTACCTTCCAACCCAAACTATCCCATGACTCTGATGTTGCTGCTCGTTGTGCCTTGGGTCCTCCCTGCAACTTGTTTTAGGGTCAACGTTCCTGTTGAAGCCTTAGGGTTTATCCTTTCGGGTGCCAACACCACTGCTTGGTGGCCAGGCCAACATTTGGAATCGTAGAATGCTTTGGATTGGAAGGGACCTTGACAGGTCATCTTGCGTAACGCCCCTTCAGAAGCTCCTGCTTGGAACACTTCGTGTCGCATCCATATTTAGATAAACCTCAGAGTGTTTTTTAGAAGCCAGGCGTCTTTCGGAGGGTTAAATGATAACTCTCCTGGGGGATTTTTGCTGCTGCATCTGCCAGGGTCCTGCAGAAGACAAGACCTCAGTGCTCCACGCTCTCCAAGTGGGAACGCCAGCCTTCCACAGGCTGGATTTTCCCTTCAGCGACATCTTGTTCTGTGGATGAATCACGTTGCTCCGTCTGTGCTTAGTGCTGCAACCACAGCGCTTGAATCTCTCCTCTACATGGAGCGAGAGTATGGAATCTTTCAGTGTTCGGAGGGGGAGGAGAGCCCCCTTCCCCCTCTTTTTATTTTAAATTTTATTTGGAGGGGAAGCGATGGAGGAGCGACGCAGGGCAGGAGCAGGAGATGCGATTAAAGCTTCTGCCGAGCGGATCTGTGGGAGTGGAGTATCGACCTCTGAAAAATCAATGGCTGCTGCAGTAGCAGAGCTGCCTCTTCTGCAAGGTCTCCCCTTGCAGGAATGTAGTAACGCCAGCAGCGCTTCCTTCTCCCGTCCTCCCTTTTCGTTCTGTACCTGCTTTCTGCCAAACAACCAGACTCACCTCGGTTTACTGAGGTGGGTTAGAACAGCAGCTTATTTTTGCAGTCAGAGTGAAATTTCTGGTGTGCCGCTCGGCCCCTCCTCCCAGCAGTCTCCTTTCCAAACGCTCTTTTTTTCCTGCAGTGCAGCTACAGCCGGCAGCTTCCACCAGTTTGTCTGAAGCCAGCCTAGAAGAATGAGCTTCTCAGCTTCTTTTTTGAGCAAGGAAGCTGCATGAATCTCTCTCGCGCGTTCTACTCCCCATCTTAGGTTTGTAATTGTCAGCGCTGCTGCCTGCAAGGAGCTTAAAATCCTTGTCGGGGAAGGAAACATGGGCTCCACCGAGCAGAGTCTGCAGCCTTGATAGCGTTACCTTTCTGATATTTGTTTTAGTGGGTGGGTGTTTTTCCCTTGAAGTAGTAAAAGTTGAGTGCTTGCTTCCTTTACTGAAGGGCTGCTTGGATGAGTAAGTGGCATGTAATGGGTTCTGAGTGTTGTTGTGCACGTTGGGTTTTGTAACCAGGATCCTGGGTTTCCCTCCAGAAGAGCTTGGTGCAGAACCCAGGAACTCTGGTTTGTAGTGCTTCACATGTGGTCCTTGCTCAGATCAGAGCTCGAACTTCCAGTGATGTATCTAAGGGACCAAGCCCACTGATTTTACAGTATTAAATCCCTGTTGTCCTTCCAACTGCTGATCTTAAGTCCTATTTTGAATGGGAGGTGCAAGAGAAGAGGCAAAGCTATGAATTTATATGTTATTTTGTAAAGCGTGGAAGTGTCCTGTGCAGCAGTGATCTCCTTCCTCAGCACAAGAAGCACGTGGATCTATTAGAGTGAATCTAGAGGAGGCCGTGGAGATGATCCGAGGGCTGAAGAACCTGCAATACAAGGACAGGTTGGGAGAGTTGAGTTAGTTCAGCCTGGAGGAGAGAAGGCTTTGGGAAGACCTTAGAGCAGCTTCCAGGACTGAAGGGAGCTCCAGGAAAGCTGGGGAGGGCAGGGATAGGATGAGGGGGAACAGTTTTGGGCTGAAAGAGGGGAGATTGAGATGAAATTTTAGGACAAAATGTTTTACTGTGAGGGTGGGGAGGAGGCCCTGGCCCAGGTTGCCCAGAGCAGGGGTGGCTGCTCCATCCCTGGAGGGGTTCCAGGCCAGGTTGGATGGGGCTTGGAGCCCCTGATCCAGTGGGAGGTGTCCCTGCCCATGGCAGGGGTGGGACTGGATGGACTTTGAAGTCCAAAACATGCCATAATATGTGGAAATCTCAGGTCAGCTTTGCCAGGTGCTGCTTTGCATGAGAAGTTTGGTGTAGACAGAGCATGGCAAGACCTCCAGGTCTCTTTGTATTTAGAGACAGTGTGTCGTGAAGCATGAGATGCAGGATTCTGTTTTCTGTGCCTTAGAAGGAGAAACAAGTCTACCCATTTCCCTGAAATTGCTGCCAGTCAGCTGTGTAATTCCTGATAGAGGGGATTGAGGTATTTTGGGTGTGGAAATAAAGGGGAAGGAAAGGACAGGTTTGTGATTTCCAAGTGTTGATAGTTCTTGAATTAGGTGGAAAAGAAACTGCAGTGAAAACGAAATTGTAATAGAAAGTAGGTGTTTCAGTTAGTCAGGTGCAATGAAGAAGCTTTTTCCCTTTCAGAAAAAATCAGGGAATAAATTTCGCTGTTGTTCTCTGATTTTGCTTGTGAGTGTCTGTATGGAAACAACCGGCTTTATGGAATTTATAAGCTCTGCCACATGCTCGTCTCCTGATCATAATTTCCTTGAGTGCTATCTAGCAATCTGACAGTGTCGTCTGGCTCCTTCCCTTGCCATCCACTCTTAGGCTGGAGACTATAGAATCTCCAGGTAGGACAAGACCCACCGGATCATCGAGTCCAACCATTCCCATCAGTCACTAACCCATGTCCCTCAGCACCTCGTCCACCCGTCCCTTAAACCCCTCCAGGGAAGGGGACTCAACTCCGTCCCTGAGCAGCCTCTGCCAGTGCCCAGTGACACTTCCTGTGAAAAATCTTTTCCTAATGTCCAGCCTGAACCTTCCGTGGTGGAGCTTGAGGCCATTCCCTCTCGTCCTGTCCCCTGTCCCTTGGGAGAAGAGCCCAGCTCCGTCCTCTCCACAATCTCCTTTCAGGGAGTTGGAGAGAGCAATGAGATCTCCTCTCAGCCTCCTCTTCAATGAGCAGGGAAGGCTGCAAACCCCAACGCTTTCGGATCAGTCTTCCCACTGTTGAGGCTCAGTGGGATGGGCTGGAGTGGAGCCTTCAATCTCTTCTCCTCAAAGGTTTTGATCTGAAGTATTTCTTGTTGTTTCATCCCTGTTTAACAAACCAGCTGGTATTAGTGAAATGGTGGTTCCTCTTTTCATAGAAAAGAAACGTGGCGGTTTCCAGCATCAGACTCCCTTGGGCTGGTCATGCCAGGACTTGCAACCCTTTCTCTGAGACGGATGAACTCCCTGCCTCCTCCGTTGGGTACCGGATTGTGTGATTCCAGGCATGGTTTTTGTTGTGGTGTGAAAAGGAGGTGTTAGCTGCTGAGTCCCTGTTTGTCAGCAGCACTGACAAACCCGTGCTGGCATCGGCCAGCGCTGGGCAACCAATCGCAGCTGGAACGATTATCGTTTCAGGGTCCCCGTGGGCTTCCGCTATCAGGTCACATCCCAAAATAACACTGGGCAGTATTTCAAGTGAAGAAACTCAGGCTTTGGGGCTGCAGCCAGCCTGGAGTGTGAGATTCTGTGTGAAATAGTTGGAATCCCTCCAGCATTTTTGATCTGCATGGCAGATGAGCAATAAAATGCATAAAAAACACATTGGAAACACGTGAGGAAATTCTCCAGACCCTGACGTTTCCTTCAAGTTGGCAGAGTTACCGCTGTGTGGCCTCACCTCCCGGCTCGGCTCGATTGGCTGCGCTGGTGGGAGGAGGGGAGGGGAGAGCCCTTCTCCTGGGGCCACCGTCTAGTTCCAGGTCCCCTCCTGGTGCTCTGTGGGAGGCAAATAAAACCTCGCTGGCCCTCTCCTCTTGGGCTTGATCCAGAACCTGCTGCCGGCAGCGGGATTCCATGACTTCAGTGAGATTTGCTTTATTTCAAGGGCTTCTCTGTTTCTCTGCAAACCATTTTATGGATAGCCGTGAGTTCCATTTCCCCTCTTGAGTAGATGGGAGCTGGAGGGCACCCTTCAGGTTTGGTTAAAAACCTGCTCTTGTGCCTTGATGGTCGGCATCCTGGGAAAATGACTTGATAGATGGGGAAAAAAATTACTTGATAGGTTGAAAAGAGTCCCTTATGGATGTGCTGGTTGCTTTTAGGCATTCTGGTCCTGGCTTCTCACCTTCCCCTTGCATCACTCTCGCTTCCAAGAAACTCAGTCCTGCTGGATAACACTCGGTAAACGCTGCTGTGCCGGCATCTTTGCTGGGAAGTGGCTTTATTGGTAAACGCTGCTGTGTCGGCATCTTTGCTGGGAAGTGGCTTTATTGGTTGAATGTGTAAAACTTACTGCTATTTAGAGGTGAAAGGCACTTCACCAGTTGAATTTTATGGTCCTATTTGTGGTTCGCAGTCTCAGAGCCGAAAGGCTGGCGTTTTCCTGGGTGTGAGGTCCATGATGGTGCACTAGCAAAGCAGGGATCCCTCACTCACACATCTAAAGCAACCCTAAATTAACCTGCTTAATTAAAACAGCATTTTTTAATGACTCGCAGTACTTACGTTAAGCCTTGATGCAGAAGTGAGGTTGAGGAGATCAGCTTTAAAGGTCGTTTTCTGGTGGGTTAGGAGGTAATTTTCAAACTGTTTTTAACATTGCTTTGCTTCACATCTTGCAAATCTTTTCCTGCCTGGCGTTACTAAGCTGTATCCCCTCGTTCTGCCTGATTCATGTATGAATATTCCTGGTTCCAGTGACCTCCTCCTTTGCCTCCTGGAAAAGCAGGTCACTCGCTTCTGCTAATGGAAGGGAGTATCCACGTTTCACCTTGCACCCTTGCTATGTATCCATCCTTTCGTGCTTGTGTTTTCCTAGGTGTCCACTTAGATTCTGTGTTTTCCTCTGAGTGTAGAAATAGCTCGTCTCTGTAGCTTTGGGCTCTGTCCATCTGGGCTTGAAGGTTTGACGGCTCTGAAATGCCGTGAGCTCTTGGGGCGGGGATTTTAAAATCTCCTGCAAAGGGGTTTGGCCTCCAGCTTTGTTTCAGTGATGATGAAAACTGCATTTGGCGATTCAGACTAAAAATACCTTAATGTGTTTAAGGGAAATACTGTTTTTTCCATCTCATTTTAGCTCTGACTGAATTGGCTTCTGGATATTCTGATCCCTTCACTGACTTAGAGGGGAGTTGAGAGGTGGATCTCACACCGGTGGCAGAAGCGAGGTGCAGCAACTCCCAGGGAGAGGCGTGTTTTGCACTCGGTTGTTTGTGTTGGTAGATGCTTTTTAATGCCAAATGTTGAAAATACTGTCTCTTTACTCCCACTTCCGATGGTTTCCACAGGAGGAATGTGGCTTTTGTCAAAGTTGACCGGGAAAAAAAGAAAAAACAAGGAGCTGCGTAAATGAGCAACACTTTTAATGTTACAATGGGAAGGCAGTGAAAATGGCAAGAGATCTTAGATGCTATTTTTAGGCTTTTTATACAGTTTTTTAGCCTTCGTTGAAATAAAACAGTTTTAAAGGTTTTTTTTCCAGCAAGGTAATGTCTGAGGTGATGTGCCTCCATGACAGCTGTGCAGGAAATGATCTCTAACAGAGGCAGTAGTGGAGGGGAGGAAGGACAAGTGATGCGCTAAGTCACTGACAGACTGGCATTTTCAGCTCAAATGTAGCATTTGCCAGTGTTTGTAGAAGCATTTTGATCAAATTTCACTGTTAGAATAGATAAGATGGCTCTGCTGCAGCCAACAACAGAATGTGGTGCAGCTGGTACCCCCCCTTTGTCCATCCCAATGTCACTGTCTGTCCAACAAATGTGATGAGGCGCTTGGATATCTCTTGGGTCATATTTTATTCTTCATAACTCCAGTTCTCTGCTTTCCAGGATGTGGTGAGGTGCTGTTCTCCAGCCTAGATGCTGGGGACGTGCTGCCAGAGCCTTTTCACACATCACCTGGCAGGCAGGTGTTGCAGAGCAATAGGACGCTTCTGCAGGCTGAGTTTGCGGTATCTTGTGTCCCAGGTCCTCCTGCGCTGCACAGAGCTGGGAAAATGTTATCCGAACTGCTGCTAAACAAGGCATCATCCAGTCAGTGTAAACGAGACCGGGGTGTCCAAGCTGTTTATCAGTTGGCTCGGCCTTTCTGCTTGGTGTTTAAATGATGTTGGCTCGGTTCGTGCTGGTCGGCTGGATTCTGTGTGGAGGGATTCGATCTGAAATTCAAGGCTCAATCCAGAATGGTTTGGATCAGAGGTTGATCACTGAAAGGCTTAGGAAGGACAGGTGAAGTCCTGGGAAGCTTTGGTCTCCCACTTCTTCATCCGTTGAATCTCTGGCAAAGATTTCATTGCATCACTGGAATAGTCATGATTTCCCAGCTTTCCATTCAAGTTCTTGACTGCTTCCTCTGTCTTGGCGAAGCCTGAACTGCTGCTGAACGTTATTATTGCACGTATTGGGTCAGCACACCATCATCTGGGAAGTATCCCTGTTTTTCAAGACTTCCCAGATGATATTTGGTGCCATTGCTTTGCAGATGCTCCTGTGGCAATCGGAGGTTGTAACTTCCCTAAGTTTTTTGGTGGTTTCTCCTCCAGGGTGGATACACGTGGTAGGAAAGGTGTTTTCTAGCCTTGTCTCCGTGAAATGCTCAACTTCATAGGCTGATATTGCAACTGCTAATTTTTGCTGCCTTTGAAGAAAGGGAAGTGGGAACCCTGAAGAGTATTTTATGGTTTTCTTTTAAATCTCTGTTTAGTTTGTTTTTATCCATCTCCAGTGAGTAGTTTCCCGGCTCATCTGAGGTTTATGAATTAATTATGGTGAGGCACGAGTTTTCTGTCTTTCAGAGGCTGAGCCATGTGTTGCTTCCAAGCCATCATCACGTGGACAGTCTCCTCTGTTTGCAGTTTTACGTGTATCGTTGATGCGTTCTTTAATTTCTCGCCTCTAAACTGAATTATAAGAAGCAAGTAGGAGAATCAGCCGGTTGCGTGGACCATCAGCAAGTGCTCGGCAAACCGGCTGGGGAACTCTTGGATTTGGAGACAGACAGCAGGATAAGACACGTTTGGCAGTTACTGGTGTCTGCAGCAGCCTTCGTTACTGACAATAACATGAACAGAGTTCATGGATTTCTATTTCTAGCATCCCTAAGGGAGAAGTGCGCTCTTTCTTACTGATATGGGAGATCACAGTCCCATGTCTTCTTATTTTTGGCCTGATGTGTTTCTCTGTGTGTTGCAGGACCTGTCTGGCTCAATAGATGATCTCCCCATGGGTACAGAAGGAGCCCTGAGTCCTGGAGTAAGCACGTCAGGGATTTCCAGCAGTCAAGGAGAGCAGAGTAACCCAGCTCAGTCTCCTTTCTCTCCACATACCTCTCCTCACCTGCCAGGCATCAGAGGACCCTCCCCATCCCCGGTTGGGTCTCCAGCCAGCGTTGCTCAGTCCCGCTCCGGTCCGCTTTCACCTGCTGCAGTACCAGGTAATGCTTCTTGGCACGTGTTGATCTTCTAGTGGGGCTACCTCGTGCAGCTGGAGAGTGAATTACAGTGGCCAGTTGGGAGGAATTGGCCACTGTCAGTGGTCTGTGGTTATTTGAGATCCTTTGATCTCCCTTGTTGGCTTTAGAACACCTTTAACTGTTAAAGGACGCAGTAGGATGGGTGAGAAGGCTGGTAGACCAGCACCATCATCTCGCTGGGTTAACGTGACTGATCTTGCTCGTTTTCCTTCGCTGTGGCTAACATACCCTGCTCCTCAAGTTGTAGTCCTGGTATTTAATACTCTTGCCTCCTGGGCTTTGTGGTGTGGAGTTTTTGTGATTAACCCCTCTCCTGTTTGCGGTGTAGGCAATCAGATGCCACCCCGACCGCCCAGCGGCCAGTCGGACAGTATCATGCATCCTTCCATGAACCAGTCAAGCATAGCGCAAGATCGAGGTGTGTGGCATGAGTTAAAAGACTTAATTGTAAAGCTAGATGTGTAACTAAAAACTGCCTGGCCTGAGAACATGGATTCTATGGTGAGGTAGCATTTAAAAGCTGTCCCTTTAAAACCTGTGAATGTTTAGGCACCTTGCAGTAAATTCAGCTGGTTTTGGTTGATTGGCCTCTACTGTTCCATCCAGGCTCATAGAGTGGCTTCTGAGACATTTTCTCTGGCTTCTGACTGGCTTTTTTACAAATGCTGTTTGTCCATGACCTTAAGCTTCAAAATGAGGGGCGTTCACAACAATATTGCATGTTTTCCCCCTAAGAGAATAAGGTTGGTGTGGGGGGAAAGTCAGGTAAAGCTTCAGTTCTTCTGGCTGAAAGTTGTCACCCTGAGAAGGCAAACAAGCAAACGAAAACCAGCAATGATGAGAAGCCCCCAGGATTTAGAGTCGTGCTGTCTGCTCCTGTGACACTAAGGGCTTTTTTTCCTGAATAAACCAGGAAATTGAATCCATTATCTTAGCAGATAACGCTGTCTCCTTAATAGCAACCGCTGTAAAATCTGTCTCAGCTGCTGCTGAAAGGGATTTGTGAGAGGGTCCCAGGGGCTGCTGTTACCTAAGAATGTGTGTGTCCAGTGGCACCTCTGGATACTTTGCACTAATAAGTTTGCTCCTTTCTTTGGGTGACCAGGTTACATGCAGAGGAACCCTCAGATGCCCCAGTACAGCTCACCCCAGCCTGGCTCAGCCTTATCTCCCCGTCAGTCTTCGGGAGGACAGATGCATGCTGGAATGGGGCCGTACCAGCAGAACTCCATGGGAAGCTACGGACCCCAGGGTGGGCAGTACGGACCTCAAGGTGAGGTGCAGTCAGCTCCTGGCTCTCGTCCTTGATAAACTGGTTTTATTTGTTTCCTCTTCATGTGTGGGTTATACCAAACGGTGTGCTCCTTCTAACCTGGAAGGAACAGTGCTTCGTTTGTGTTGAGACAGATGGAATATTGTGGTTTTAGGGCTAGGTGTAGTTCTAAACGTAGGAGCCTTCCTCCTCATTTAAAAAGAGGTCGTATGTCCAATGTAAAAGATGAGGAGGGCTGGTTTTCTTTGGAGGGGAAGGAAAAGGGTTGAGTGAGCTTTCCGCATCCCATCCTCCACTCAGTTTTGGTTTGGGAGAGTTTCAGGCAGCTTGTGAATCGATACTGCTGCTTGGCTATGTCAAAACACATTTTTTTGTGGCTTATATCCAAGTACTTTGACTTTTTGTTGAGGTGTTAACACTCCCCCTCATCTGTTAGTGATCTTTAAATATTTGCTGATAGAAGATTTTTTTATGGTGATTCATAAACTAACTGGTAGAGCGATGTTGGTTTTGTCTTTTTATCTCCTCAGGAGGCTATCCCAGGCAGCCAAACTACAACGCGATGTCCAATGCCAATTATCCCAGTCCGGGAATGGGAGGAAGCATGAACCCGATGGGAGCAGGGAGCCAGATGCACGGACAGACGGGTGTGCCGCCGTACAGCGGGCTTCCTCCCGGGAGGATGAGCCACGCGGCGATGGGGAACAGGCCCTACGGACCCAACATGGCAAATATCCCGCCGCAGGTGGGGACAGGGATGTGTCCCCCGCCCGCTGGCATGAATCGCAAAGCACAAGAAGCGGCCGCCGCTGCCATGCACGCAGCTGCCAACTCCATCCAGACCAGGTGAGGAACGAGGTTTCTCCTGGTTCCTTTCCTGTGCTGCATCTCCCGTGCTGTTTCTGAGCTGTGGATGAAATAACCCAAAAGCAGAGCGAAACTTAACATGCATTTCTTTGAAGGTTTGCCCACCTTGGAGACTTCCTCATCAATCTTAACAGTCTAACACTTGGACAAGCAGGGTTTTGGAATCCATCGTTAATGATATACTTAGGAAATATTTAATACTCAGGGAGGTTATTCTCCCCCTGTACTCACCACTGGTGAGGCTGCACCTTGAATACTGTGTTCAGTTCTGGGCCCCTCACCACAAAGAAGGATGTTGAGGCTCTGGAGCGAGTCCAGAGAAGAGCAACGAAGCTGGGGAAGGGGCTGGAGAACAAGAGGAGCGGCTGAGAGAGCTGGGGGTGTTTAGCCTGGAGAAGAGGAGGCTGAGGGGAGACCTCATTGCTCTCTACAACTACCCAAAAGGAGGTTGTGGAGAGGAGGGAGCTGGGCTCTTCTCCTGAGTGACAGGGGACAGGATGAGAGGGAATGGCCTCAAGCTCCGCCAGGGGAGGTTCAGTGTGGGTATCAGGAAAAACTATTTCACAGAAAGGGTCGTTGGGCACTGGCAGAGGCTGCCCAGTGAGGTGGTGGAGTCACTGTCCCTGGAGGGGTTTAAGATGGGTTGACAAGGTGCTGAGGGACATGGTTTAGTGGCAGACAGGAAAGGTTGGACTCAATGAACTAAACGGTCTTTTCCAACCTATTGATTCTATGTTCCTATGAAATTGTTTAACTCTGAGATCCCCCCAGTGGTTTCTACTTTCTGGTTGTCTTTGTTACATGAATGATTTACAAGATGCTACGTGTGTGGTAGAGCCCATGAATCCAGCTGCGTGCGTCTGAATGAGGCATTAGGTTTAGTGCAAGGAACTTCTTCCTCTTGGGGCTGCAGGAATAGAATCATAGAAAGGGAAAGGGAGCTGGGATTCAGCGCTGGACTTTGCAGCTGCTTTCCGTGGTCATTTCTGGGTTTTTTTTTGCTGCACGTTTCACAGTAGTTGTATGTGGCCTAGCGGAGAACTATGAACTTGGTGTAATTTGGATTTCCCCAGTAAAGCTATTGGGTGTTTTAGTTGTCTGACTGGGTCTTGTGCTCTTTATCCTGACTTAGGGGCTGCTTCTGCAATCTGTCTGATGTTACCCGTGCCTGCCAAGAGTGCCCACAGGGCAATAAAGGCACCAAAGCCTGTTCTGAGTGAGCTGGAGCAACACTTGTGTACAAGGTTTTCTGATCACGTAAAGTAATGGATAGTAAAAAGGAAAGAAATTAAAACCATTAAATGTGGCTGGAGCTCTGCACTGCATCTCTACAAATAAACTATTCTCACTTAAATACGCAGGGCTGAGGTATTTGCAGCTCTGTTGTTCCCTGTAAAGGCAACAACTAGAATGAAGTTTGTTTTGCGGGTGCAGCAGAACAAGGCTGATGGTGAAAACGTTTAGAACCGAGCTCTGTCTGCTGAGCTAGTTTGCATCCCCTTTTCTGTGGAGAGTGAGACTCAAGGTCTAGGGCAGCTGAACTGTCAGGTAGCACCTGATTTTGGCCTTTTGCTGGAGAAGCAAGCTGGGGAAAGTCAGTTCTACACTTCCTTTTTAGATTTCTCTTAGCGAACCTGCTTCTTTGAGGACAAGATCTTAATGCTCAGTATTTGGAGTGAATGTCTTTTTTCCTTGCTTTCTCTAGGCCTCCTGGTTATCCCAACATGAACCAAGGTGGAATGATGGGCACTGGACCTCCTTATGGACAGGGAATTAACAGTATGGCTGGCATGATGAACCCCCAGGGCCCGCCCTATCCGATGGGTGGGAACATGGCTAATAACTCTGCAGGTAAGCCGGTGCCGACTGCCGGGTGTTGCGTTGATTTCTTTGTCCTGTATTGAGAATCGGTGTTAAAGATTCTTCTAAATTCCTAGGGATGGCGGCAAGCCCTGAAATGATAGGCCTTGGGGATGTCAAATTAACACCGGCAACTAAAATGAACAATAAGGCAGATGGGACGCCAAAAGCAGAATCCAAGTCAAAGGTACAATGTTTTGGTTTTTCTAATGACTTCCATCCTTTTCAGCTTCCAGGGAGATAAAACCATGACACAGTAACTGGAACAGTGCATCTGAGCGTGGTTCTTGAGAGAACATGATTAGGTTCCTCCTCCTTACCCTGGACAGACTTCTCGCTGTAGAGAATTTGTCCTTGTAGCTTGTGATCCAATTACTCCTTGCAACCATGATTTTAACTTGAGTGTGATGAGCGAGTGGGAGACTCATTTCAAGAAATAATTGTCTTAAATGTGTGTTTTGGAGAGGGCTCTGCAATAAACCACTAAATCCATGTATTAGAAGTTCTGTGGAGTAGTCTGAATGGTGAGGCTACCATCCCCACCAACCCTCAATAAGGCCAATAATTCTCTATCAGAATTCTTGTGTCCTCCACTCTTTGCGATTCATGAGTTCAAGCCTCTCTACAATTCCTGATGGATTTCTGGCACACTTTATTTATACAGTCTCGTTGCAATTTTGGGCCTTTGATAACTGGGGAGAAGGTACCTGCACAGGTGGATCTGTTGGGTCACCTTTACCTAAGTCCCTGGGTCCTATGAACAGCTAATCAGTGTGGCTTGAATCTGAAGTGTAAAGGTAAAAACCACATTGTTGAAGTGCTTGGTGTAGGAAAATTGAATTATACTTGATGTGGCCAGCCCTGGCTGGTCTTGAACTGTACCTAGAACAGATCCATCGTGGAACAGTGGTTCAGCGGTGTTTCCAAGAGATTCTTTGGGGTTTATCGGGGAACACTTGAGAGGTTTGCTTCTGGATTCGTAAACTATTCAGAAATGAAGAGGAGCATTTCCCAGCCCTTTGGGAGTAATCAATTACACTTGCAAAATGATTCAGTATTAGGAATTATCACCTGCCAGAGTGAAACTGCCAAAAGGAGTGTGAACAACCTGGGGTTTGTTTCTCGTGTAGGCTCCAAGCTACTTGGTTATCGTCTCTCAGCTGGGAGGTGGGACTCTAAAGTGTTACAGTTGTTTCCCAAACAAATCTCTTACTAATCCTGTATTAAAGCCAGAAGAGGGAGGCAAACAGGTTCTTCAGGGAATGTTTTTCTTTGCATTGCTGCTACCAGTCTCAAAAGAGCTGGCAAAAAAGCAGTTTCTGAGCCCATAATCTCTACTTGAAGGACAGCAAACACTCTAAAAGTTTGATACTTGTGCTACCAGCTGCCTGCGAGAATGTTGAGAAAATCTCTCACTTCTGCTTGTGTTCTGGCTTCTGGTTGTCATAGAATCATGGAATAGTTTGGGTTGGAGGGGACCTCAAAGCCCATCCAGCTCCATCTTGTGCCATGGGCAGGGACACCTCCCGCTCAAGGCCAGGTTGGATGTGGCTTGGAGCCCCTGATCCAGTGGGAGATGTCCCTCCCTGGGGCAGGGTTGGAACTGGAGGGCTTTGAGGTCCCAGGTGCCTCAGATCTTAGCTCTCCTTTGAGGCCTGCATCTCCCTCTGGAGCGAGAGAAGAGGCTGAGCAGGGGCAGCTCTCACCCTGGCAGGGTGCAGTAGCCAGGGGGAATCTCATTTGCAGTTGAATGAAATGTTTTCTCCTATATTTAGCAAATGAGCCCACAAAGGATGCCTCAAAGAGATGGCTCTCTGCAAAGACTCCTTGAGGTTTGTTTGGTTTCTGTGGCATTCCTGAAACCTTTCACTTTTGAAAACACACGTGTTCTCTGTGAATTCCTTGAGTAGCAACTGATTTTTGAGATACCTTTGTCGAATAACGCCTGCCTGATGTTTGTGTGATACAACCGTAGGTCTAATATAAAACTGTTTTTGAGCAGAACTTGGAGCTCTTCCCTGACTGCCTTCTTGAAACCTTCTCGGCTGTAAGCCAGCTGGTTTTGTGCTGCTCAGCCCTGGTATCTCTTTCCTTCTCCTAGAAGTCCAGTTCCTCTACTACAACCAATGAGAAGATCACCAAACTCTACGAGCTGGGTGGTGAGCCCGAGAGGAAGCTCTGGGTCGATCGTTACCTGGCCTTTGCTGAAGAGAAGGCCATGGGCATGACAAATCTGCCCGCAGTGGGCAGAAAACCTTTGGACCTTTACCGGCTCTACATCTCAGTGAAGGAGATCGGTGGACTGACTCAGGTGGGTGATTAGGTGTTTGTAGTCAGAGCTGCCTCCTGTCTGGCAGTCACAAGTCAATGGGCAACACCATTCAAAGTTAGCTTTGTAGCTCTGTGGTAGCAATGGTTTCCCACTTATTTGTTTATTTTGCTTTTACTTTTTTAAATAATGCTAATAATAATTTAAAAAATGCTTTTTAATGCTTCCTTAATAGGCTGGGTTGTTCAGCCTGGAGAGAAAAGGCTCTATGAAGACCTTAGAGCAGCTTCCAGTGCTGAAGGGGAGGCTCCAGGAATGCTGGGGAGGGGCTCTGGATCAGAGAAGGCAGGGATGGGACGAGGAGGCATGGTTTTCAGATGAAAAAGAGGAGATTGAGATGAGATCTTAGGGAGAAATGTTTTGCTGTGAGGGTGGGGAGGCCCTGGCCCAGGTTGCCCAGAGCAGGGGTGGCTGCCCCATCCCTGGAGGGGTTCAAGGCCAGGTTGGATGGAGCTTGGAGCCCCTGATCCAGTGGGGGGTGTCCCTGCCCATGGCAGGAGTGGAACTGGATGGGCTTTGAGGTCCCTTCCAACCTGAACCATTCCATGATTCTATGACTTAGGCGAGCAGAGTGTCTGCTCTCCCATTGTCTGAATTGAGAACAGACTGTGGGGAGATTCAATTCAAGTGCTTTTTTCCCTCCCTGCTTTGCTCGGTGCAAAGATTAGTGATGCTGCCTTTGACTTTGCATCTGGCTGTCAACTGAGCTTATGGCTAGTTTGATTTGCAGTCTGTCCCTGTTCAAAGTGATCTCTAGGTGAGGAAGAGAGTTTACTACTAGTTCTGAGTTTGAACACGACTGTGTCTACCTTGCTTAGCCCTTAGAGCGTCCTTTGTTTTAGCTGGGAAGTGTTGATTTCTTCCTAGAAGAAGTATTGGAGGAGAAGGAGCTGGGATGTTGAGTTTAGAGCCTCTTGGTTGGTTGTGCAGGTCAACAAAAACAAGAAATGGCGTGAGTTAGCCACCAATCTCAACGTGGGCACATCCAGCAGCGCAGCTAGTTCTTTGAAGAAGCAGTACATCCAGTGTCTTTACGCCTTCGAGTGCAAGATTGAGCGAGGTGAAGACCCCCCTCCAGATATCTTTGCAGCTGCCGATTCAAAGAAGTCTCAGACGAAGATCCAGCCTCCATCTCCAGGTGAGTTCAGACTTGGGTTTAGGGCGTGCAGTGGATGCTTGAGCCAGAGGAGACAGTGATAACTTGGAGGCTTTGTGCCCTGAGAGCTCCATGAGCCTATTATGGGTTGGATGCTCTAGAATTCAAGCCCGTTAAAATGAACTTCTGTTTCAGATCTGATGAGAGGCTCCAGTTTTGGAATATTTAAGCATAGTGTTCAATGCAGAAGTTAAAGGAGGAGATGAGGTCCAGGCCAACAGTGCCTGCCGTGCTCTTTAGTCTTCATGAAGTCTGATCCACTCTGTCTTATTTGCATTAGGTTCACGACTTGAATCACTGCTCAACTTGCCAACCCTTTAAGCTTCAGATTTTCTACTTTGTCTTATAAGTAAAACCTTCAGATGCTTATTTTTTTTCTGGTCAGGAACGTGTTCCTATAGGTGAAGTAAACTTCATGTGCTTTGAAGGTCCTGTAATTTTTGCAAAAAATGCCTTTTTGGTTCAGAAACCCAGCATCATCTTTGTCTGGCTCCTGAGGAAAGGGAATAATGAACCCTTTTTTGATTGTGCTGCAGTTGTGTTTCAGCCCCGCTAAGCCCTTGATCGACAGCGTGCTTGTCAGAATATTCTGTTGGCAACTACATATATCTGCTCAGTTAGAGTGGTAGTTTTCATAAAGAACTAAATCGTGTTGTTTTGCTCGTCAGGAAGCCTGTCCTGGTGTAGCTCCAACTCCTTGGTGTAGCTCCAACTCCGGTGTATTTTGTGAGATAAAGCAACTTGTGCATCATTAGACTGACCTGTCTAAAGCGGTGTCCGAGTTCCGCTTAAACTAGACGACAGGTCCATCCCCACCTCCTTCTAAAAACTTCCTTGCCCTCTGAGATGCCAGGAAGCGAACAAAGATGTTCAGAGCATTTGGAGCCTGGGACTTGTAGGATGCCAGTCAAGATGCCTGTGGATGAGATGGTGCATCATGTTTTGATGCAGTGGTGGCTTCCTCCTCCCTGGAGGGGTTCAAGGCCAGGTTGGATGGGGCTTGGAGTCCCTGATCCAGTGGGAGGTGTCCCTGCCCATGGCAGGGGTGGAATTGGATGGGCTTTGAGGTCCTTTGCAACCCAAACTGTTCCATGATTGTATGATTTTGAAGTCCTGTCACTTGGACGAAGGGCTGAGGCATCCCACGCAGACACGGCTTTGTGCTTCTTGCAAACTTTACAATCCATCGGTGTTGGTTTTCCTTCGTTCCAGCCTGTTGTGGCACTTGGAGCTTTGTGAATTGATGATCGCACTGCACGATTCCACATTGGCCGCTTTTTGAGGCTGCAGAGCATCTAAAGGCCTTGCAGGACAATGCTTTAGGTAGAGCTCTTGGTGCTGGGCTGTTTTCCATGTAGTGTGCATTCATAACACTCCAAAAGTATTTACACAAGTGCTTTGGCTGGGCCGGGTGCTGCCGCGCAGGCACGTGGCGCGGGTTTCCTGCAGCCCAGCTTGGGCTCCTGCTCGCAAACTGCAGCGCGTCCCCGGGGAGGCGGAATCAGCCAGCCTGCCGTTGGGTTTTAATTCCCAGAGTAATGGAACTGGCCTGGCTCCAAGTGTGTGTGAATTTGTGAGTGGGAGGGACGGCAGGGGGTGGGGACAAACACCAAATGGCAGCGAGGTGGGGAATGTCTCGAGGCCTCTTCGTTCCAAGTTCCAAACACGGTGAATTCCTGGGGGAAGCATGGAGCTGAATGGGAAGGAGAATGGCAGGGAGGGCTCGTGAATGAAACTCCCTGCTGAGCTTGCCTCTGCCCTTCCTTCTCCCAAGACCTCCCAGGGCTGGGAGGGAGTCGTGAAGAAGACGACAGGGTGCCAGGAAGATGGGGTGTAAACAAACGTGGCCTGGACGTGACCTCGGTGGATTTTAATGAATAGCTGAAATGACTCATCAAGCAGCAGGGCTGAAGCCGAGGGATATCGGGTGCTGGGGATGGTAACTAATGGAAACATTAATTAAGAGTTCAGCTCTTGCCAGCTGCGAGGAGTGTATGAACCTGAGAGCTGGCAGTGTCACAGCGATCTGGGGCAGGGAGAGCTCCTCAAGCTGGTGGCACAGCTGGATCACACATGATGGCCTCAGATTTTTCATGAAAGCTTACTGGTAGTGTAAAGCAACCTGTATGGAGCCAGGGAACTTGCTGGACAGGTTTGGTTGTTCAGTGAAAGATCTGGCATCTCCGGCATTCCCTGTTCCAGGAATCCTTGGGAGTGGTGCTTGAATTGACCTGCATGAATTAACCCCTCTGGAAAGGCAGAGTCTTGTTCAGAGTTAACTTGGTGATTTCCGCTTACATCCTGGACTTTCTATCACTAGAAAGATGGTCAGGCTTCCAGGAGAGGGCTCGGGCTTCCAAGAGAGGGCTTGGGCTTCCAGGAGAGGGCTCAAACCTGCCTTCTTTCTCAGTAGAAAGAGGACATGAAGGTGCTGGTGGTCACTTAGCCAGAAGCGTAGTAATCCATGGTGCACTGCGAGCATCAGCCTTTGGAGTGAGATATCCTGGCCAGCACAACGTGGTGCCATGGTGGTGGCACCTTGTGTAAAAGAACGTGGTTAAGAACAAAGTCACAATGAGAGCAAACGCATCCTCTCAGCTTTATGTCACTGCACGTGGTTCTTCTGGGAAGTCTGGCCCAGGTTGTCCTTGCAGTGTTGAGCTCCTTGTACTTCTTTGGCCATGATTCATCTCTGTCTC
The DNA here is from genome assembly GCA_033459285.1 of Clamator glandarius. NCBI lineage: Eukaryota > Metazoa > Chordata > Aves > Cuculiformes > Cuculidae > Clamator > Clamator glandarius. Next base: position 265,324 of record JAUNZM010000225.1, read on the forward strand.
TTGGAGGGCTCTCTGCTCACACGTTTCTGTTCTTGCAGCGGGTTCAGGCTCAATGCAGGGCCCTCAGACACCTCAGTCCACCAGCAGCTCCATGGCAGAAGGAGGAGACTTGAAGCCACCAACTCCAGCATCTACGCCGCACAGCCAGATGCCCCCTTTGCCAGGCATCAGGTATGAAAACATTGCTGCCAGTGTGGCTGCGAGGGTGCTGCTGGGTCCCTCTCACAGATGGCTCTTCTGGTGGGGCTTCGTGGCTTTGCTCCTTCGTTAATGGCTAACAGCAACACCGCTGGCTCTGGATCTGTGTGAGAATAGTGATTCCTTGGGGTTTGGGGTCAAGGATGATGTTGTAGAAGGACAGTTCTTTGTGACTCTTATCCTAGGGGACAGCAGCACCTGAGAAGAAACTTGTGGAAAGGTATTGTGAGGAGCATGGTGGACCTCTATAATCCTGTTGAGTTTTTTTTTTTTTTTTTTTGATCAGGAGTAACTCGGTGGGCCTTCAGGATGCCTTTGCTGATGGTAGTGATCCTACGTTCCAAAAGCGGAACTCCATGACTCCAAATCCAGGGTACCAGCCCAGCATGAATACCTCTGACATGATGGGTCGCATGTCATATGAGCCAAATAAAGATCCTTACAGCAGTATGAGGAAAGGTGAGGAGGTCCTCGTGTGCTCCTTTCCCTCTTCTTGAGTTCTAATCCCTGTCTCTATATGCTGGAATGTGCTGTAGGAGACCTTCTGCTTGTCCTCCTTCCCCAGGAGACAGGACCTGTCTACCTCTGCATTCGAAAGGTGTGTTTACTGGTGGTTCTTTCCATGTTTCAGCTCCAGGAAGCGATCCCTTCATGTCCTCAGGGCAGGGCCCCAACAGTGCTATGGGTGACCCTTACAATCGTGCTGCAGGTCCAGGGATGGGTAACATGGCCATCGGACAGCGGCAACACTATTCCTACGGAGGTCCTTACGACAGAGTGAGGTGGGTGCTTGCACCTTTGTGAAACGATCTCTTTTCACTTCCCATTGTGACTTTTCTGATCCGTTTGAGGAGCGAGGGTGAATTCAAGTTGGACCTGTGGGGTCTTTGTGTTTGCTTCCCTGTAGGACGGAGCCCGGCATGGGACCTGAGGGCAACTTAGCAAGTGGAACTCCGCAGCCCAACATCATGCCTTCCACCCCGGAGTCGGGGATGTACTCTCCCAGCCGCTACCCGCAGCAGCAGCAGCAGCAAAGGTCTGTGTGGGGTGTTCCCACCAGCAGCTCGGCCCGGTTTGGGAGCTCTGGGATTGTGACAGTGGTCACACAAGTAATGCATCTGTTTCTTCTCCAGACATGATTCCTATGGCAATCAGTTCTCCGCTCAAGGCACATCCTCCGGCAACCCCTTCCCTAGCCAGCAAACCACCATGTATCAACAGCAGCAGCAGGTGAGCTATTGGCAAGCTTCTCATTTGTTGGACTGAGGGACAGAAGAATCTGTGAAATTTCTTAGAATCATAGAATCTTTAAGGGTTGGAAAAGACCTCACAGCTCATCCAGTCCAACCGTTAGCCCAACCCCACCATGCTGACTAAACTGTGGCCTAAGTGCCACATCTACATGCTTTTTGAACCCCTCCAGGGATGGAGACTCCACCACTTCCCTGGGCAGCCTCTGCCAGGTCTTCACCATTCCTTTGGTAAAGAAATTTTCCCTAATATCCAATCTAAACTTCCCCTTGTGCACCTTGAGGCCATTTTCTCTCATCCTATCGCTTCTTACCTGGGAGAAGAGGCCAGCACCCACCAGGCTCCAACCTCCTTTCCAGGAGCTGCAGAGAGCGATGAGGTCTCCCCTCAGCCTCCTCTTCTCTGGACTAAACAGTCCCAGATCCCTCAGCTGCTCCTGTTCTCCTGATCCTTCCTTAGCTCTGTTCCCTTCTCTGAACTGCACGCCAGCCCCTCAATTTGTGTTACAGGGAGGATGAAAAACCTTGGGACTTTATTTGTGTTATGAATGTGTAGAACTAAGTACTTTATACAGGAGAATTTTTTCTAGTTTCCAAATAGTTTAAATAAGCTTTGATTAGCATTTCCAGTGCTAACAAAACAATGTTCTGAGAACGGAGGCTCTGTAGTTGGCAGGTGTGCATGTTCTGGTCAGGCAGCAGGAGGTCAGGAAGATTTACTGGGCATCTCTGCTCCTCTGGAACTTCCCATACTCTGTCACAGTTCTGTAGTGCTTGTGGCCCAAGTGATGGGATGAGATTGGAGTCAATCCTTGATCGTCTGGGGGAGCTGTGGATCATTCTGCACCACAAGGCAGAGCTTTTTGTTGTCTTTGCCTTGCTGAACCTGCAGACAGAGGCTCCAGACCTGCCTCCACTGCCCTGCTGCCTCCTACTCCTTGTTCCCCAAACCAGCAGGTTTGTTTCAGGACAGTGTTTGAATGAACATAAATCTCTTTCAATAATCCTTACATATTACATGCTCTTTGTATCTGTGCCAAGACCCATAATGTTTTTCTGATAATTTTGAGTCCTCTGGTTTAGGAGAGCATGGAGAGGGCACTTGCTGAGCTGTGCTAAGAATAATTCCAACTGCTCTGCAGTTTGGCTCTGCAACCAGAGCCACAGGGCTCCGAGCCAAGAGTTCGAGTTACTCTGGCACTCGGCATCTTTGAAGCCCTAGAGCTCCATCTGAAGCCAGTCACGACCGTGGAGCTTCCGAGGAGACTGTGTAGCAGCTTGGTTGACCCTTGGAGGCAAGAGTGAACTCGGGTTTTAATTCTATCTCAGCGATTGACTGTTTTCTCCATTTGCACTTAAAAGGAGGAGGAGGGAGAATCCTTCTGGCTCCTTTCAGGGTTGTGTTTTGAATCTACGGGAAAGGAAGAAGCAGGAAGTGTAAGTGTTTAATGCATCTTGGTTAATGCTTGAGCAGAAACCTCTATTTTCTGGGAAATACAAGAGAAATGAGGTCTGATAAAATTCCAGGATGTGAAAGGAAATCGGGGCTCAGGCACAGTCTGGTTTGTGGTGAACGTAGGGTAGAGCTGAGTCTTTCCTACAGGGAAAAATCCTTTCTGTGGGCAGCCTCCTGCCCCCAAGGCTTCCCTGGAGAATCCGCAAGGGAACTACCAGCCAGCCGCAAGGAATTGCTCTTGGCTTGTGCCATTGAAAGACGGATCCAGCTCTGCGCTGGACATGACTAACAATGAGACAAGTCTTGCCCTCTCACAGGCCGTGCCATGGGGCGTATCCTCTGGTTCCGAGCAGCTCTCCCCACTGAGGTTTGGGTTGCCTGTTTCTAAGTAGATAATCTTACATCTGCGGTGTTTTTCTTCTCCCCGTAGAATTACAAGCGGCCGATGGATGGCAGCTACGGCCCCCCCGCCAAGCGGCACGAGGGGGAGATGTACAACGTCCCGTACAGCGCCGGGCAGGGGCAGACGCCGCAGCAGCTGCCTCCAGCGCAGAGCCAGCAGCCGAGCCAGCAGCAAACGGCGCAGCCGTCTCCGCAGCAGGACCTGTACAACCAGTACGGGAGCACCTACCCCGCTGCTGACCGTCGGGCTGCCGGAGGGCCGCAGAACCAGTTCCCATTCCAATTCGGCAGAGACAGGGTCTCGGCTCCTCCGGGTTCCAGTGCTCAGCAAAACATGCCTCCTCAGATGATGGGAGGGCCCATACAGCCTGCTCCGGAAGGCCCGCAGCAAGGCGCCATGTGGCAAGGCCGTAACGAAATAGGGTACAGCTACCCGAACCGGCAGAGCAGCGGCTCTGCGCCCCAGGGGCCTGCGTATCACGGAGTGACTCGAACAGATGAAATTCTGCATTCAGACCAGAGGGTCAACCATGAGGGACCATGGCCTTCCCACGGGAACCGGCAGCCTCCTTATGGGCCCTCTGCCACCGTGCCCCCCATGACCAGGCCCCCCCAGTCTAATTACCAGGCCCCCCCCAGCATGCAGAATCACATTCCTCAGGTATCCAACCCAGCACCTCTGCCCAGACCTCTGGAGAATCGCACTTCTCCCAGTAAATCTCCATTCCTGCACTCGGGGATGAAAATGCAGAAGGCAGGACCGCCAGTCCCCGCCTCGCACATAACACCAGCAGCTGTCCAGCCTCCCATGATCCGACGAGACATCACCTTCCCTCCGGGATCAGTAGAAGCGACACAACCTGTGTTGAAGCAGAGGAGACGGCTGACAGCAAAAGATATCGGTAAGAGGAAACTCCTGCTTTTCTCCTTGTGCCTGTGTGCGCCGTGTTGGGCTTTGGCAAGGAGGAAAGGCTCTGCTGGCTTGGGAAGAATTGTGGGTTTGCAGATCGGGTATGTTTTCAGCCATCGCTTTGGCATTGTCTGTGGAGAGATTGCCGGTGTGTGCAGTCTGCACATCATCTTAAGCGGGCTCTTGCTTTTCACGGGTCCAAAAAGCAGTATCGAGTGTCTCCTTTTTGTTTTTCAACTCCAGAAGTTGGAAGTATTACGTGTTTGTGTTACAGGAACTCCTGAAGCCTGGAGAGTGATGATGTCTCTGAAGTCTGGGCTGTTAGCTGAAAGTACTTGGGCCTTAGATACCATAAACATCCTGCTCTATGATGACAACAGCATAATGACCTTCAACCTCAGCCAGGTGGGTGCAGATGCTCTCTGATGCAGCTCTTTGAAGTGCGAGTGCTGTAGGGCTTTCTGTCAGCGCGAGGGCAGCAAGCAGCTCATGCCCTCATAGCAGCGGCCTCCCGGGCCTCCCTGTGCTCTGCGGAGCACGCGTGGGCTGAGGAGAGCACAGGAGCTGGGTAGCTGCGTGCTGGTTTCATGCTGGCCTGTGTGATTTGTGTTTGTTGGTGGACGAGGGTGTGTTTTCCTCTCCGGTGAGATGCGTTGCCTCCGGAACGGAAGAAATGGGTAACGGTGGGGAAGCCACAATGGCTTTTTCAGTGAGTGCTGGATGCTGCTCACGTGTTGATAGTGTTTGTGTGCCCCTACGGCTGCCTTTTACCCCAGGGTGGTGCGAGTGAGGCTGGGAGGCCAATCCGGAGGGGCCGGCCTGTCTCACCTGGTTACCACGTGCCTCTTGTAACAACTCCTGGGCCCTATTCTAATGACTCTTTGGTTTTGTGCTGCTCTTTGCCTCCCTGTGTGTTAACCAGCAGGGAGACACAGCTGAGAGCACGTGTGCGTGTGCACGGGGGTGTGTGCGTGTGCACAGGGGTGTGTGCGTGCACGGGGGCAGCTGGTTTTACCTCTGTTCCCTTTCTCTGAGGAAAGAACCCATAAATTCCCAACACTGCCTAAATCCTTAGCTGTTTATGCCCTGCTTTCCCAGCTCCTCATATTGGCCTGAGTTGTTTTCTGATCACTGTTTTCTGATAGCTGTTTCCTTCCTTACTTCACCTCCTGTCTTTCTCCTTCCTCGTAGCTGCCAGGCTTGCTGGAACTCTTGGTGGAGTATTTCCGGCGCTGCCTGATCGAGATCTTTGGAATCCTGAAGGAATACGAGGTGGGAGATCCAGGGCAAAGAACACTATTAGATCCCGAAAGGTTCTGCAAATCTTCAGCTTCTTCTCAGGAAGAAGGGGAGGAGGGTGATGAACCACGGAGCCTGAACTGTGAGGATGAAGAAGAGCATGAAGAAGAGGAGGAGGCTGCATTTTCCAGCAAGGACAAAGCGCCTCTAGAGATCAATGAGGAAAAACTAGTGAGTAAATTTGACAAGCTTCCAATCAAGGTCGTGCAGAAAAACGACCCGTTTGTGGTAGATTATTCTGACAAGCTGGGGCGAGTGCAGGAGTTCGAAAGCGGGTTGCTGCACTGGCGGATCGGCGGCGGGGACACCACCGAGCACATCCAGACCCACTTTGAGAGCAAGATGGAGCTACCTTTGATTCACAAACGAGCTTCCTGCAACTCGGCCTCGAGGAAACGTTCAACAGCTGAGAGCAATCAAAGCACTAGGGAAGGAGAAAATCCTCCATCCGACAGCTCCTCGGAGAAGAGGATAACCGCCACCATGGACGACATGCTTTCGGCACGTCCAGGCTCCCTGTCAGGGGAGGAGGAAGAGGTTAAAGCTTTGGAAACGGAGAAGGAAAGCAGCAAGTTTCCCTTTGGCATTAGTCCGGCTCAAAGCCACAGGAACATCAAGATCCTGGAGGATGAACCTCACAGTAAGGATGAGACGCCCCTCTGCACCATCCTGGACTGGCAGGACTCTCTGGCGAAGCGCTGCATCTGCGTCTCTAACATCATCAGGAGTTTATCGTTCGTGCCGGGCAATGACTTTGAAATGTCCAAACATCCTGGGCTGCTGCTGATTCTAGGGAAATTGATTCTCTTACACCACAAGCATCCAGAACGCAAGCAGGCGCCCCTGACCTACGAGAAAGAGGAGGAGCAGGACCAAGGGGTGAGCTGCAACAAGGTGGAGTGGTGGTGGGACTGCTTGGAGATGCTGCGTGAAAATACACTGGTCACGCTCGCCAACATTTCTGGCCAGCTGGACCTCTCCCCTTACCCGGAAAGCATCTGTTTGCCTATCCTGGATGGACTCCTCCACTGGGCCGTGTGTCCATCTGCAGAGGCCCAGGATCCCTTCCCAACGCTGGGGCCCAACGCGGTCCTCTCCCCTCAGAGACTGGTTTTGGAAACACTCAGCAAACTCAGCATCCAGGACAACAATGTGGATTTGATTCTTGCAACTCCCCCTTTCAGTCGCTTGGAGAAGCTGTACAGCACCCTGGTGCGGTTCCTCAGCGACAGAAAGAACCCGGTGTGTCGAGAGATGGCTGTGGTACTACTGGCCAACTTGGCACAGGGGGACAGCCTGGCAGCGAGAGCGATTGCTGTGCAGAAGGGCAGCATTGGCAACTTGCTGGGCTTCTTGGAGGACAGCCTGGCCGCCACGCAGTTCCAGCAGAGCCAGGCCGGTTTGATGCACATGCAGAACCCGCCCTTTGAGTCGACGAGCGTGGACATGATGCGCCGAGCCGCTCGGGCGCTGCTCGCCCTGGCCAAGGTGGACGAGAACCACTCGGAGTTCACGTTATACGAGTCGCGGCTGTTGGACATCTCCGTGTCGCCTTTGATGAACTCCTTGGTTTCACAAGTTATTTGTGAAGTACTGTTTTTAATTGGCCAGTCATGACAGCTGTGGGATCCGAGACCCCGTGTGCGTGTGCGTGAGTGGAGAACTTAGAAACTGACTGTTGCCCTTTATTTATGCAAAACCACCTCAGAATCCACTGTCTGCCCTGCGCTGTCCTGCTTCTCCCTTGGGGAAAGATCTCCCCCTTCCCTCTCCCTTTCCCCTGCCCTTCAAATTTGTCCTGAATCCCTTATTAAAGGAGACAAAGTTCTGTCTACATAGAAGACTTTTTTTTATTTTAACCAAAGTTACTGTCGTTTACAGTGAGTTTGGGGAAAAAAAAAAAACAAAACGACTTGCCGTGTTATCACATTGACAGGCACCGCTTTCATAACTGTTTTTAATGGTAAACTCTGAAGGACAAAAGTGACTGCTGAACTCGGTGTGGTTTTATCGCTGTACATTCACAATCTTGCAGGAACCAAGACGTTACCCGGTGGTGAACAGACCTTGTCCGAGGGAGGCCTGTGCAGTAGCGTGTAGAACTCCATGTACTGTACACCTTAAAACTGTAAACATACTGTAATAATGTCTCACATGGAAAAAAAAAAAAAAACCCACAAAAACAACAAAACAAAAACCGCTGGATCAGCAGCAAGCTGTAGTTTTTAAAGATGTTTTTAGTTAATGTTGAGGAGAAAAAAAAGAAAAAAAAGGCTTTTCCCCCAAAGTATCATGTGTGAACCTACAACACCCTGACCTCTTTCTCTTCTTCCTCCTTGATTGTATGAATAACCCTGAGATCACCTCTTAGAACTGGTTTTAACCTTTAGCCGCAGCCCAAGCGCTGCCACGTGTGTATATATATATGACGTTGTACATTGCACATACCCTGAGATCCCCTGCAGTTTTGTCCCCCTCTTCTCCCCCTTTATAGTATGACGAGTTACCGAGTTGATGACCTGCAAAAGCGAGACACAATTATTTAATCTCTTGCCAGACATCCCTCCCTGGAGGATGCTGTACAGGTCTCTGTGTATAAAGTCATTGCTGTCTCAGCAGCCAATCAACTTATAGTTTATTTTTTTCCTGTTTTTTTGTTTTCTTTCTAATCGAGGTGTGAAAAAGTTCTAGGTTCAGTTGAAGTTCCTGATGAAGAAACACAATTGAGATTTTTCAGTGATGAATTCTGCATATTTGTATTTCAGACGATGTAGCTAAAAACTTGATGTAAATTCCTCCCTTTTTTCCTTTTTTGGCTTAATGAATATCATTTATTCAGTATGAAATCTTTATACTATATGTTCCACGTGTTAAGAATAAATGTACATTAAATCTTGGTAAGATGTTTGTAAGGGTTTTTTTTATGAGCAGGACAGGGAGGTGACGTCGGTGCTGGCAGGTCTTGGTGCTGTGATGTTGTAGGTCGGCTCCTTGCATGGAGAACCTTCAAGGTCCTGTTCTTTCCAGCAGCTTTGGAGGCTGATACTGAGTGGTCTGGCTTTGCTTTCTCCCTTTGGCTTGTTTTGGTGATGGAGGCTTTTGTTTTGTGCTGCGTAGGCTCAGGTAGGAGTGGATTTGCAGCAGGAGATGAAGCTGAGGCAGAAGCGTGTGGTGTGCAGGGTGGAAAAGGCTCGGAAGGGAGGTGGTTCCCTTTGAGCTCTATAAAATGGACCATTTAATCTCCTTTGCATTTTCTTAGAAGTGTGGAGCAGACTCTGAATTCAGAGGAGAGGGGGTTTCCAGCAAAGAGCCAAAGTCCAGGTTCTTCCTGTCCAAGTCTACCCATTTCCATGGGTGTTTCATCGAGCCTGGAGCGTTACCCTCAGACAGTCGTAGGAGCCAGCTGGCTGAGCTGCACCAGGTGCAGTTAAAGAAGATGGATAAGCTTTTTTTTTAAAGGCAAAGGTAACTTTTGTTCAAGCAATGCCCTTGTTTTATCCTGCTAGTCCTCTCCTAGGAAGCTCTTGGTTCACAGAACCATCCCTTGACTGTGTTCCTTAAACTTCAGGTTCCTAGAAGTCATGGTCTTTTCTAAAGGGTCAGCAGGAAGTTCTGGAGTTCTTTGCCTGCCAAAATTAATTTCTGAAGAGGCAGGAATGGTGCTAGGCTTCCTTGGCTTTAAAAATGTTGAAACTAAGTTGGGAGATAGGAATTCTGCGGGACTGTGCCATTCTGCAACAACTGTGATTTAAGCACAACTTCTCTCATCATTTCAGTCTGTACTCTGGGAGCTCTGGTTGATCTGATAATGTGAAAATCGTGTAGTGTGTTTTCTGGTTTTTTGTTGTTTTGGTTTCTTTTTAACAGAACCTCAACACCAAGTCTGGAGAATCACAGGATTGTGGAATGTTTTGGGTTGAAAGGGACCTCAAAGCCCATCCAGTTCCACCCCTGCCAGGGGCAGGGACACCTCCCACTGGATCAGGGGCTCCAAGCTCCATCCAACCTGGCCTTGAACCCCTCCAGGGACGGGGCAGCCACCCCTGCTCTGGGCAACCTGTTCCAGGGCCTCCCCACTCTCACAGCAGAACACTTCTCCCTGAGATCTCATCTCAGTCTTCCCTCTTGCAGCTTCAAACTCTTCCCCCTCATCCCATCCCCGCACTCCCTCATCAAGAGCCCCTCCCCAGCTTTCCTGGAGCCCCTTTCAGCGCTGGAAGCTGCTCTAAGGTCTCCCTGCAGCCTTCTCCAGGCTCAGCAGTGCCAACTGTGCCCTAGTGCAGAAGTTGCTCCAGCCCTTGGATCATCTTTGTGGCCTCCACTAGACTTGCTCCGATCGATCTGTATCCTTGCTCTGCTGGTCACCTTCCTGGTCAGCTCCTGTATAGCTGCTGTGTTCCATGTTGTGGTGGATTTAATTGTGAGCGGAGACTGCGTTTGGGAGGGAGAGAACAACCACTTGTGGTACTAACTGCCCTTTGCTGCACTATGTGTACAGTTGGTCTGAGGGTTCTGCTTCACTAGGCACACTACGCACGTCTAAAAGGCTTAGAAGAGAAGTGACAGTGAGGAATGAGGGAGATGATGGGGCACAGTGCATCTGGTGTAAGAGCCGCTCCTGATCTTGGGCTCTACTTGGCTGTTCTGAACTTGTAGAATCTCAGAATCATTAAGGTTGGAAAAGATCTCTAAGCTCCTCCAAGTCTCCCTGTCAGCCCAACCCCACCGTGCTGCCTAAACCATCTCCTGAAGTGCCATGTCTAAGTGTATTTTGAACCTCTCAAGGGATGGAGATTCCACCAATTGCCCTGGGCAGTCTCTGCCAGGGCTTCATTATGTCAGTAAAGAAACCTTTCTTGAATCACAGAATCACTAGGTTGGAAGATCAGCGAGTTCCCATCAATCACTAACCCATGTCTCTCAGCACCTCATCCACCCATCCCTTAAACCTCTCCAGGGAAGGTGACTTAACCACCTCCCTAAGCACCCTCTGCCAGTGCCCAATGACCCTTTCTGTGAAATTTTTTTTCCTGGTGTCCAGCCTGAACCTTCACTGGTGGAGCTTGAGGCCATTCCCTCTCATCCTGTCCCCTGCCACTTGCTATCCACTCTAACCCTCCCCTGGTGCCACTTGAGGCCATTTCCTCTCCTCTTATCACATCTTACTTGGGAGAAGAGCCCAGCACCCACCTCACCACAACCTCCTTTCTGGGAGCTGCAGAGACCGAGGTCTCCTCTCAGCCTCCTCCAGGCTCGACAGCCCCAGGTCCCTCTACTCTTTGATGCTGGACCTGATCTGTACCCGCACCTTTCCCTTTCTGCCAGCGTTGTCTCTAATCCCGCTCCCTGCTTTCACCAGCAAGGGAGGAAAACAGAGCAAGTCCCCAGTGTCTATGGGGGCTGTCGCCATGCAGGGTGGTTTGGGCACAAAACTCCTAGCCAGGTCCATCCCTGGAGGGGTTCAAGGCCAGGCTCGATGGGGCTTGGAGCCCCTGATCCAGTGGGAGGTGTCCCTGCCCAGGGCAGGGGTGAAACTGGATGGGCTTTGAGGTCCCTTCCCAGTCAACCCATTCCATAATGCCTTGGCGGGCTGCAAAAGCAGAGCCTGCAGCCTCCCTCAACAAGTGGACGAGACCTGGAGGGAAAACGCATCAGAGTAAGTAATTAATGCCGTTATTAACAGACAATCGCCACGGCCGGAGCCTCACGCTACAGCCAGGATTCCCCTCAGCCACCATCCCCTCCCCGCCCGCCCGCGACAAAGATGGCGCCGCCCGCCACAAAGATGGCGCCACACCTCCCATTTCCTCCCGCCAGGCTACGCAATGTCACGTGATGTGACGTAACGCGACGCGACTCGCGCGCGAAGAGGCGCGGCCGGAAGCGGCGGGGATGCAGCCGGCGCGGGAACCGCGCGCTCAGGTTGGGGCCGGGGGAGCGGGAGGGGAGGCCACGCCCCCTCCCTGCGAGGGGCGGGGGGAGCGCGGGGGCCCGGGGAGGGGGTGGCTCCGGCTCCTTCTTGTCCCTAAGGCCAGTCCTGTCCCTGCTCGGCCCCGCAGCGGCTCCCGGCATGGTTTGAATTGGAAGGGACCTCAAAACCCATCCAGTCCCACCCCTGCTACGGGCAGGGACACCTCCCGCTGGATCAGGGGCTCCAAGCCCCATCCAACCCGGCCTTGAACCCCTCCAGGGATGGAGCAGCCACCCCTGCTCTGGGCAGCCTGTTCCAGGGCCTCCCCACCCTCACAGGAGAACGTTTCTTTCTCGCATCTCATCTCAATCTCCTCTCTTTCAGCCCCAAATTGTTCTCATCCTCTCCCTGCCCTCCCTGATCCAGAGCCCCTCCCCAGCTTCCCTGGAGCCCCTTTCAGCACTGGAAGCTGCTCTAAGGTCTCCCCAAAGCCTTCTCTCCTCCAGGCTGAACAACCCCAACTATCCCAGCCTGTCCTTGTATGGCAGGTTCTCCAGCCCTTGGATCATCTCCATGGCGTCCTCTGGACTTAGTCTAATAGGTCCACGTGCTTCCCGTACTGAGGAAGGAGGTCACTGCTGCACAGACACTTCTGTGCTTTATGAAATGACAAATTCATAGCTTTGCCTCTTCTCTGGCACCTCTCATTCAAAATAGGACAGAATCAGTAGTTGGTAGGACAGTAGGGATTTAATGCTCTAAGGTCTCCCCAAAGCCTTTTCTTCTCCCGGCTGAACAACCCCAACTTTCTCAACCTGTCCTTATAGCAGAGGTGCTCCAACCCTTGGATCATCTCCTCTGGACTTGCTCCAACAGCTCCATGTCCTTCCTGGGCTGATTCCAAAACTAGATGCAGGGCTCCAGATGGGGTCTCACCAGAGCAGAGCAGAGGGTCAAATCCCCTCCCTCCCTGTGGTCCCACAGCTCTGGATGCAGCTCAGGACACGGTTGGTTTCTGGTCTGTGAGCGCACATTGCCTGTTCGTGTTAAACTTCTCACCCACTGGCCCCTCAAGGTCTTTTTTTTCTGCATCGTCTTTTTTTTCAGCCCCAGCCTGGATCGACACTGAGGGTTTGCCCTGACCCAGCTGCAGGACCTTGCACTTCTCGTTGGACCTTGTGAGGTTTGCACAAGCCGCCTTCTCCAGATTGTCACAGTCGTGAGGGCCGTGCCCATCCCAGAGTGGGATTTGTTGCGGTGATAGCAAAGGTAGTGACCGCAGCGCATCCTCCCGCTTGGCTCACAGCTCTGTGCTTCGACCTGATCTTGGGCCTAAAATAAAGCTGGAGAGGGACTATTCATAAAGTTTGTAGTGATAGGACAAGGGGCAATGGGTATAAACTGGAGAGGGACAGATTTAGACTAGACATTAGGAAGAATTTCTTCACCATGAGACTGGTGAGGCCCTGGAAGTCAAGGGGAGCTGTGGCTGCCCCATCCCTGGAGGGGTTCAAGGCCAGGTTGGATGGGGCTTGGAGCCCCTGATCCAGTGGGAGGTGTCCCTGCCCATGGCAGGGGGGTTGGAACTGGATGATCTTTAAGGTCCCTTCCAACCTAAACTATTTATTCTATGACACCCCAGCTCTGGGGGCTCCGTCTGTCAGGTTGTACTTGGCTCCAGTGTAGGTTTGCTTCACGCCCTTGAGCCATCACAAGGCATAGAAACATCCCCATTTCTGCTTAGACACAGGTGAAGCAGCTGAAACTGTGTAGGAGCAAAAGCAGCTGCAAGTCTGTGTGCTCCCAGCCCCGTGGGAACAGTGCTGAGCCAGGGGGCTTCCAAAATCCCCTCGTCTTTCTTTGGCTTCCTGGTTAGAACAAGTTTTTAGACACGTCTGGAGTCCTGAATCTAACAGTGGGTTGGAGGAGCACCAAGAGGTGCCCAACCTGATCCTCTCCAAGTGCCTCTGGGATGCAGAAGGAGCAGGTTTCCCAGCAGGAATCCTGCACCCAAGCTGGTGGAACAGGATCTTTGTGGCGAGCGCCTGCTGCCACCGGCTGGTAATCGCTCTCCACTGCGTCTGTACAAACCTTGTCCAGTTTGTGTTCCCGTTCACACGATCATTTATCCAGATCATTTATCTGTTTTGTTTGTGTTTGTAGCCTTTTTTTAGCTCCGTTTCCAGACTGAGTCAAGCAGAATTCACACCTGAGAGCAAAGGGAAATGCAGAACACGGAGAGAAAGACCTCTTTAATATGAATTAAGACTTTGCATCTTTTTCTACTGAAATATTTTTAACCCGTTTCTGCCTTTCTGTGTCTTTTTTTCTATTCATGCAGGTGCTTCCTGGGGTTGTTCCACCCCCAGCACCATGTTCTCTACCAGCTGCAGGCTGAGCTCTTTGGAGACCTCGCTGAGGTGTGCCGAGTCGTGACAGGAACAGGCTTTTCAAAGCTGTTTGTTTGCTTTCGGCCTCCTTGGCACATTCAGGCAATGAGGCTTCTTTTCTGCTTTTTAACGAATATTTAAAGCGCTGGTACTGTTTTTGCCACGATGCTTTAATAGGATTTGCAGCTGTGAACGCGCTATAATAGAATTTACAGCTGGGCTGAAGTATCCCCTCTCTTAAAATAACATTGCAGCTTTGTGATTCAGGAGAACGTGCCTCGCACCAGCTGCTTTATCTGGAGCTGTGGATGCTCTGGAGCCAGAGGAGAATACGAGTAAATCCAAAATGTTTGTGTGTGGCTCAATAGGAAGCCCAATCCTGTAGCTGAGGTCTGGAAGTATCAACAAGCCTGTTATTATGGTCTTTTTGCTCTGCTGGGGACTTGCTTTCTGCTCTCTCCTGCAGTTTTTAACCTGCCAAGTTTTTTCTCCATCAGTAAAATGGGAATAAGAAAACCTCAGCGTGTTTTTAGGTTGTTAGGTGATCAGTGTGGGGATCTGTAGGCACCGCTGGATCGGGAAGGTGGCAGGTGGGGAACAGCGCAGGATGTGGTGTCACTGGAACCCAGCGAGAGCTGTGGGGCTTCTGCTTCTCAAACCGAAAGACAGTTGGTGGCTGGGGAACCAACAGAAGAAATGCGTTATCTTCAAACGCTGCATGACAGAGAAACTACCTGCTCCCCATGGCTCGGGGCCAGCAGGTTTCAGGGCTGGTCCCAGAACATCAATCCAGAATACACAGGGAAGAAAGCAGTGAGACTCCACCAAGTAGTTTAGGTCTTGTAGGTGAAGTTTGTAGGGAAGAGGTGGAAGAGAGGCACCTTAGCATCCACAGTTTGCCCCACAGGCAGATGTTCTTGCTCTGCAGACCAGGACCCAGAATACTGGGAAATCACAGTGGGAGAGGCTGGGGTGTTGTGAGAGTGACTTCAAATAGAATCAGAGAATAGTTTCGGTTGGAAGGGACCTTAAAGATCATCCAGTTCCAACCCCTGTAATGGCGAGCGACACCTCCCACTGGATCAGGGGCTCCAAGCCCCATCCAAGCTGGACAGGCTTTGGATACCTCCAGGGATGAGGCAGCCACAGCTTCCCTGGAAAACCTGTTCCAGGGCCTCTCCACTCTCATTGTGAAGAATTTCCTCCTTATGTCTAGTCTGAATCTGTCCCTCTCCAGTTTATCCCCATTGCCTCTCGTCCTGTCACCTCAAGCCTTTGTGAACAGTCCCTCCTCAGCTTTCTTGTAGCCCCTTCAGGTACTGGAAGGTCACTAGAAGGTCTCCTTGGAGCCTTCTCTTCTCCAGGGTGCACAACCCCAACTCTGCGTCCTGGCTAAAGCTAAAGAATTAGGAGAATTTTTTTTAATAGGAACAATATCAAAGAGGTTTTCTGTGCCACCTCCTGGATCTGTGATCTCTCTCATCAGTGATTTTCTTGTTTGTAGAGACTTGCAGCTCTTTGAAGTGCCTGATAGTAAATAAAGGTGCATCCTGCACCAAGGTGGCTGAAACCAGATGCTCTCTGTTTTTCAGGTTTCCAAAACCGGAGGGAGAATTTCCCGGTGACCAACTGAGGCAACTTCCAAGCTTGGAATGGAGGTGATAAGCGGGCAAGACCCTCGTCTCCGGGAGGTGGTGTGGTTTGCGGTGCGCTGCAGGGCCCTGACGCTTCTGCTGCAGGCAAGTCCCGAACCGAAGATGCTGCAATATTGGTTGGTTCTTGATCTGAGGTTTCTCTCCTTGATCCTGCCCTGTTCAGTCGGAGCTCGCTTGGTTGGGAAATCATCTTCTCCTTTGGAGGACCGGCAGAGCAGCTGCATCCCATGCGGCAGGTTGCTGTTCAGTAGAATTCCATCCATTTCATAGAATCATAGAATCACCAGGTTGGAAGAGACCCACCAAATCATCGAGTCCAACCATTCCCATCAGTCACTAACCCATGTCCCTCAGCGCCTCATCCACCCGTCCCTTAAACCCCTCCAGGGAAGGTGACTCAACCCTCTCCCTGGGCAGCCTCTGCCAGTGCCCAGTGATCCTTTCTGTGAAGTATTTTTTCCTAATGTCCAGCCTGAACCTCCCCTGGTGGAGCTTGAGGCCATTCCCTCTCGTCCTGTCCCCTGTCCCTTGGCAGAAGAGCCCAGCTCCCTCCTCTCCACAACCTCCTTTCAGGTAGTTGGAGGGAGCAATGAGGTCTCCCCTCAGCCTCCTCTTCTCCAGGCTAAACACCCCCAGCTCTCTCAGCCGCTCCTCCTAAGGCCTGTTCTCCAGCCCTCTCACCAAGCTTTGCTTGTAAGCTACACAGTTTTCACACCCGGTTTGGCAGCACAAGAGGCTCAAGTGTCTGTTTATCCCCAGAAAAAGAATAATAATCTCCTCCTGCACGTTCCTCCCAGATCTCATTCCCCGAGCTGACGTCCTCTGGGCACAGGGAAGCCTTGGCAGCTCCTTCTGCCCCACCTGTGCGTGTGGGGACAGGCAGCAGAGTCCCGCTGCAGCCCTGGCTCTCCGGAAAGGGAATGAGCCTGGGAAAGCCCTTCAGCAGGAGCAGGGCCAGCTGGCAGCTGGTGGCAACCTCGGTCACTGCTGGGCAGGGCTGAGCGGAACCCTCCGCTGGGATGAAAGATTCCATGTTACGAATGCCAGAGGCCTGGCTGGACCAGATGTGTGCTTGCTGGTAAAGTGACGGCTTTGTACGGCGTTTAGTCCCAGTTTGTTCAGCAAGGCCTCCTCTCTGCCAGAGCTGGGTTCGTTGCAGGGGACTCATCCCAAACCGTGCGTAGTTAAGCGATACAGCTTAACCGCTTGAGGTTTGGGGTTTTCTTTAAACATATTTTGATTTGTAATTACACTGCAATGCATGAGGTTGCATATCTCTTATCTCACGAGCTTTCTGGGTGTTTTTCTCACCTTTTAAAACATGGTCAGCACCACAGGGGGCAGAGGAGTGAGCATTCTGCTTGCTCATCTCCAAAAATGAACCCGAGTGCTTACTGAGAAGCAGAGGCAATGGAGTGACCTGGAAAGGTGGCCTGGGAATCAGCTACTGCCTTCTGCACCCATTTTTTGTTGGAGAACGTTTTTCTCTAGTTCTGTTCCCTCTCCCGTGTATGTCAGCTGCGACAAGAATGCCAAATCCAGTAGAACGAGAAGCTTAGCAGCGCTGCAGGGCGAGCGTTGCAGTTAGATGTATCTGCAGCTCAATTACCTGAGCGTGGGGACGAGCAGCCTTTCCCTGTCTGGTTCTGTGCGGTTTTGTGCCTGATGTGCTCCAGAACTTGATTCAGTTCAGGTGCAAACGCCCCAAAAGAGACCGTTTGCCCCTTTGCACAGTTTTACAGGCATCCTTGCAGCAAATCCTCTCAGCCTGGCTTCTGCGCTCCTCTTGGCCCCTTTGAAACCTGAAAGCAACAATCTCCTGCTGGACTTCAATCCTCTCTTCTCTCCACAGGCACTGTTCAACCTCCTGATCCCAGACCACGCTGCGGACGCCTTCTCTCCCCCTCGCCTCTCCGAGCCTGGCCCGTGGGACCTGCTCCTGGAGCGGCTGCTGGGTGGCCTCTCGCGCTGGGACGCGGAGCATTTCCTCTTCATTGCGGAGCGGGGTTACCTGTACGAGCACAACTGCGCTTTCTTCCCTCTGTACCCGCTGAGCCTGCGCGCCGTAGCTGAGGGAGCCCTGTGGCCCCTGCAGCGGCCGCTGCGGCTGCGGAGCCGCCTTCTGCTCTCAGCCGTGCTCCTTAATTCCCTCTTTTCGGTCCTGGCAGCCGCTGCCCTGTACAAGCTGGGCTGCGTCGTGCTGGGCTGTGGCAGGTTGGCTTTCCTCGCTGCTCTTCTCTTCCCCATCAGCCCTGCCAACGTATTTATGGCAGCTGCTTACTCCGAGAGCATGTTCGCCTTCCTGGGATTCTGTGCCATGTGGCAACTGGAGAAGGGGCAGAGCTGGCTCAGTGGGCTGCTCTTCTCCCTTGCTTCTGGGGTGCGCGCCAACGGGATTATTAATGCTGGCTTCTTGCTCTACTCTCGTGGTAAAAGCGTTGCTTTCCAGCTGCAGGTGGGTTCAGGATCAGTAAGGAAGTTCTGGAAGCAACTCCTTAGCGCGGCGGCCTCAGCGGTTGTGATGTGTGCTGGGATTTTGCTGCCGTTTGCTTTGTTTCAGTACTATGCCTACGTGAGGTTCTGCGGTCCCAGCGCTGACCCAGAGCGGGCTGTTCCAAAGCCGCTGCGGCAACTGGCTCTGGATAAGGGCTACCACCTGGTCACCACAAATGGGGTTAAACCCCCTTGGTGCTCCCAGCGATTCCCCGTGGTCTATTCCTATATCCAAGATGTTTACTGGAACGTGGGCCTCCTGAGGTATTTTGAGCTCAGGCAGATACCAAATTTTTTGCTCGCTTTGCCTGTCACCATCCTGGGCTCCTGGGCTGCCTGGACCTACAGCACCACCAATCCCCTGCACTGCCTGACTCTCGGTCTACAGAGAAGAAAGAGCAAAGAGGAGGGTAAACCGAGAGCTGGATTTTGCTGCCCTGCTACCTTTGTCTACGTGGTCCATGCCACCGTCCTGTTGGTGTTTGGATTCTTCTGCATGCACGTGCAGGTAGGGTGTTGGTAGCAACCCACGGGATTTCTGCAGGGGAGTGGAATGTGGTGGCAGCAATGGGCACAGCGTAACGCAAACAGAAAGCTTTGCCTTCCCTCTTTTGGAGATCCTCCCACAGAGAGTTTCCAAAGCCAGTAAGTTAGCCTATCACTGGTCTCTTCTCCCAAGTAAGTAGTGATGGGACGAGAGGAAATAGCCTCAGGTTGCACCAGAGGAGGTTTAGATTGGATATTAGGAAAAATGTCTTTATTGAAAAAGCAGTGAAGCCCTGGCAGAGGCTGCCCAGGGCTGCAGTGGAGTCTCCATCCCTGGAGGGGTTCAAAAAGCCTGGAGATGTGGTACTTTGGGACACGGTTTATTAGGCCTGGTGGGGTTGGGCTAATAGTTGGACTGGATGAGCTTAGAATGCTTTTCCAACCTCAGTGATTCTATGATTCCAAGCCAGTTAGTTCCACTGCTCTGCAAGTTAGTTCCATGTCTACTGCTCAGCGTGATGAGGACACTGGGATGGGGATCAGGCTGGTGTTGGGGACAGTTTGATGTGAGCTTACAGCCAGGCTGGCCCAGCCCTGCTCATCAGCTGCCGGAGGACAAGGATCCCAGGTTGTTATGTTGGTTGGATTCGATGATCTCAGAGGTCTTTTCCAGCCTGGTGGTTCTGTGATTCTGTGTTGGGCTGGGCTTCATCCGTGGCAGGGAAAGGACACAGAGCTTGTTGCCACTCCTTAGAAAATGTCTGAGGCTCTGTTTAGGGTCCTAGGGGAAAAATAATTGAGGAGTGAGATTCAAATCTGCTTGGAAGCTGCTGCCTCTGCCAGCCCTGAGCTGGATGTGACAAGGTTTTCATCGAGATGGTGACAATTCACTTCTGTGATTGTCCAGAACCTGGGAACAGGTGTGATAAGTAAAACCAGCGTTTAATTTCAATGTAATGATCCAGCACTGTGAACTGGGGCTGTGCTTCAGCCGCGTTGTCTCAGAGATGGCTCCTTCTGTGCCTTGGGATCGGGGCTGGTTGCCAACGGAGACCTGCAGTTGATGGGATGTTCTGTTCTTCTTGTCTTCAGGTGCTGACCCGGTTCCTGGGCTCCTCTTCTCCTGTCCTATACTGGTTCTCTGCTCACCTGCTTCAGGAATATGAACCTTTGCTCTGGAGCGAAGGCACCGACAACCAAACTGTGGAATCTCGCTCTGAGAAATCCAGTGGGAAAGGGACTCCCCAAAACCCCGTGATGAGGCTGATGATGAACTTTAGGTTAATTACACCCCTCAGCAAATGCCTTCTGGGATTCTTCCTGTCTTACTGGCTGCTGGGACTGGTCCTGCACTGTAACTGCCTGCCATGGACGTAGCTGGGACCTGTTTTGGTTCTGTTTTAGGTCTTTCTGGGGACAGACTGGGCAGAAGCACTCTTGGAATTAAAGCTCACTTTTGCTAACGCCCGGTGGATGCACAGGGATGCTGCTCTCTCCGTTGCAGAGGGTTTACCCTTCAGTTCCTGCATGTGGACAGGGCTGTGCTGCCCGGCTGTGTCCCCCAACGGGCTCCTTCTCCGCTGGGATGCGTCCTGCCCCCGTCTCTGCTGGGTAGAATTCATAGAATCCGAGAACAGTTTGGGTTGGAAGGGACCTTAAAGCCCATCCAGTTCCACCCCTGCCATGGGCAGGGACACCTCCCACTGGATCATCGGCCCATCCAACCTGGCCTTGAACCCCTCCAGGGATGGGGCAGCCACAGCTTCCCTGGAAAACCTGTTCTAGGGCCTCTCCACTCTCATTGCGAAGAATTTCCTCCTTATGTCTAGTCTAAATCTGCCCTTCTCCAGTTTATCCCCATTGCCTCTCATCCTGTCACTCCAAGCCTTTATAAAACAGTCCCTCCTCAGCTTTCTTGTAGTCCCTTCAGGTACTGGAAGGTCGCTGTATGTTCTCCTTGGAGCCTTCCCTTCTCCAGGCTGAACAACCCTGACTCTCTCAGCCTGTCCTCGTACGGCAGGTGCTCCAGCCCTCGGATCATCCTTGTAGCCTCCTCTGGACCCGTTCCAGCAGCTCCATCTCCTTCTTATGTTGAGGATTCCTGAACTGGACGCAATCCTCCAGATAAGGCCTCACAAGAGAGGATCAGAGGGGCAGAATCGCCTCCCTCCGTGCTGCTCACGCTGCTTTGGATGCAGCCCGGGATGATCCCTGGGCCAGGGATGCTCGGGCCGCCCGGGGTGCTGCCCGGCGTGGCCGCCAGGGGGCGCAGCGACAGAGGGGCCAGGCCTAGAGGGGGCGTGGTCAGACCTCGAGGGGGCGGGAGCCACGAGGGTGATTGGCAGCACCGGGCGAGGAGCAGGGCCAATCAGGACGGAGGGGATGGAGGAGCGGGGGGCGTGGCCAAAGGGCGGGGCGGGAGCGGAACGGACACGTCCGAGGGGCGGGGCTACGTCAGGCGAGACACGTGATCGACGAGGGGAGGGGCTATCTACTCGATAGGCGTGTCCGACAGGCGATGGGGCGTGGCCTGGTGATTGACAGGTGCCGCGAGCTCCGCGGACGGGGGGCGTGGCCTGAGGATAGGGGCGTGGTTTGGCTTTGGGGGCGTGGCCAGGCCTGGCCAGGCCAGCTCTCCGGTGCGCACGAGGCGGTGAACGGGGCCGCCCCGGGGCCGCCGGAGAAGGTTCCGGTGCCCACGAGGCGGTCCCGAGGCTGCACGGGGCGGTCCTAGTGCGGGAGGAGATGGTCCCGGTACCCACGGGGCGGTCCCGGTGCGGGAGGCGTTCCCGGTGGAGGCGTTCCCGATTCGCACGGGGCGGTCCCGGTGCTCACGAGGCCTTCCCACTTCTCACGGGGCGGTCCCGGTGCCGCTAGAGACGTTCCCGTTGCAGGAGGAGGCGTTCCCGGTGCTCACGGGGCGGTCCCGGGGCCGGCGCCGGGCTCGGCGGCGCCATGAAGGACTGCGAGTACCGGCAGATCCCGCCGGGGGCGGCGGCCCCGGGGCCCGGAGCGATGTTACCGCCGCCGCTCCCCGCCGCCTCCGCCGCCCCGGCTCGGCCCCGCGGGCCCCGCCGCAAGTGGGAGGTGTTCCCGGGCCGCAACCGCTTCTACTGCGGCGGCCGCCTCATGCTGGCCGGGCACAGCGGCGTCTTCGCCCTCACCCTCGGCCTCATCCTCGCCACCAGCGGCCTCTTCTTCGCCTTCGAGTGAGTGCGGGGCCTTCCCCCCTTCCCCGGGCCCCGCTCCTCTCCCTGCCCCCGAGACACCCCCCCCTCTTTATCCGACCTCCCCCCCATCCCATCTCCTCCCCTCAAGACCTCTAGTTGTCCCCTCTGAGGGGCCTCATTACCCCAGGACCCCCTTTATCCACCCCCTCCCTGAGGGGCCTCGTTACCCCGGGACCCCCTTTATCCACCCCCTCCCTGAGGGGCCTCGTTACCCCAGGACCCCCTTTATCCACCCCCTCCCTGAGGGGCCTCGTTACCCCGGGACCCCCTTTATCCACCCCCTCCCTGAGGGGCCTCGTTACCCCGGGACCCCCTTTATCCACCCCCTCCCTGAGGGGCCTCGTTACCCCAGGACCCCCTTTATCCACCCCCACCCTGAGGGGCCTCGTTACCCCGGGACCCCCTTTATCCACCCCCTCCCTGAGGGGCCTCGTTACCCCAGGACCCCCTTTATCCACCCCCTCCCTGAGGGGCCTCGTTACCCCGGGACCCCCTTTATCCACCCCCTCCCTGAGGGGCCTCATTACCCCAGGATCCCCTTTATCCATCCCCTCCCTGAGGGACCCTGTTACCCCAGGACCTTCCTTTATCCACACTTTCTCCCCTCAAGGGACTCCTGTTATCCCAGGGCCCTCTATATGCAACCCTGCCCCCCCCCCCGCCCCATCAAGACCCCTAGTTGTCCCCCCCATTTCTCCCTCACTGTTGCCTTTCCCCCCTCGAGGGACCCTGTTACCCCAGGATTCCCTTCATCCGCCCCCTCCCTGAGGGACCTCGTTACCCCAGGACCCCCCTTTATCCACATCGCCCCCCCCAGGGACTCCTGTTACCTCAGGACCCTCCCTTTTACCCACACCCCCTCCCTCTGAGGGACCCTGTTACCTCCAGGACCCCCTTTATCCATACCCACTCCCCCCAGACTGCTGTTACCCCAGGGTCCCCTTCATCCACCCCGTCTCTGAGGGAACCCATTACCCCCTTATCCACCTTTCTCCCCCCAAGGGGGCTTCTCTTACCCCAGGAGCCCCTTTATCCACCCCACACCCACCTCGAGGAACCCCATTAAGCCAGAACCCCCTTTATCCATCTCCCCCCTGAGGGCCCTCATGCTGTCCTATCCCCCCCCAACCCCTTGAAACCCTTTGCTGTCCCCCCATCTCCTCCCAGAGGGATCCCCCGAGGGACCCCCTGCTACACTCCCCAGGGGACCCCCCACTGCCCCCCCTCATCTCCCCGTCGAGGGACCCCCCTTCTCCCTTGCTTCTCCCCAGCCCCATTTTGTGGCAGTGCCTCGGTTTATATGGGGAGGGGTGGGGGAGTAGGGGCTTTATTTACCAATCCTGGCTTAGGGAAGGGGTTTAATACCCTCATGCTGCCCTCCTGGTCTCTAAATGCCCCCCATGTCTCTAAATACCCCCAGTCTCCCCTCCTGCTTCCAAGAACTGGTCTGGAATGGCAGCCAGGACATCCCCAGGGCTGGTGGGGTTTGTGTATTTGAGGCAGAACTGAGGTTCCTGCTCGGTGATGAAACCTTTTGGGGTCATGAGGGTCTGCCCTGGAGCTTTGCCTTCTGGGGAGGGGGCAGCTGCTTCTCCCCCAGCCCCTTTTCCTTTGGGAAAGCTGCTCCGAGGATGCTCCTTGCTTCTGCATCCTAAAGGGTTGGAGAGCGGGAGCACCCCGTTACATCCCTAGAGGAGCTGGGGAAGGAGCACCATTGGATTTTAACACCTCCGAGGGTTCCTGCTGTCCCTCCTCTGCGTTTCCATCTTGGGAGGAGGGAAGGGAGTTTATTTTTCCTGCCCAGAGCCGGGGGGGTCACGCCTGCCTTTGGATCGTGCCGTTATCTCTGGGAGTCTCAAAGCAAAGCTGCCCAGTCCTAGAGGCGGGAGGTGGAGGTTTTTCATCCGATTAGGGGCTCCGAGAAGTCAGATGAGCTGCTGGGGCAGGCGGTAACGGCATCACGACATGAAAACTCCTTTCTTAGTGCCCCCTGTGCCCCTCTGGAAGTGATTTCCGTCGCGTCTTAGGGATGTGATTTAGTAGTGGACATGTCCGATTGGAATTGATGATCTTAAAGGTCTTTTCCAACTTTATGATCATAGGATCTGGGCTAACGGGTGCAAGTTGCTCCTGGGGAGATTCTGATAGGGTTCCAGAAGAGTATTTTTGGCCAGGAGAACAGTTAAACATTGCAATTATCTCCCCAAGGAGGCGGTGGATTCCTCTGCACTGGACACTTCTAAGGCTCAGTTTGGCAGGGTGCTGGGCCGTCTCGTTTAAACCATGGAACACCTGAAAAGGTTGGACCAGATCATCCTTGAGGTCCCTTCTAACCTGGTGTTCTGTGATTCTACGATCCAACCCCAACGGGAAGCACGAGCACAGCAAGTGCTTTGTGTGGGGCGAGGCAGAGGACATCTGCCCTCTCCTCCCTCCTTGCCTACTCACTCTTTCTTGGTGGAAGATGCCCTGGGGCTTTCCAAGTTGTTATTTTAGCTGTGAGCTTCTGCTGCACGGGTTACAGTTTGCTGCTGGACAGCAAACACCTCCTAGTCTACAGTTTTAATGTGATTTCTTCTTGCCTGATGGAGAAAATGGGGTCCAGAGGTCCTCCTAGGAAAGGGGTGACCACAAGCTGGTGTCTCCCATTCCGGAGACCTTTCCACCCAGCCGAGGGGTTTAGCCAAAGGGGTTTTGTTGCTTGGTGGCTGCTTTGTTCTGGACAGCTGAGCTCAGGAGTTGAAACAAAAGTTGCTTAATCCTCTCAAACCACCGCACAGCGTTACTGAGGAGCAGCTCGGCCGTCTGTGCTCGGCTCTGGGTGCTTATCGGTGCTTATAATAGCAAATCCCTCTGCGGACTGGGGGACGGGAGGGGTCTCCAGCCCTGTACCATGCAAAAAGCTGTGCTCCTGGGCCACCTCCACCAGTCGTACTGCAAGTGACGGAGCTGCTCTGGTGCGGAGTGTGATCCCACCAGTCCCCATCCGTGGAAAACCAGCCCCGGATCATCATGCTGAGGTCCCTGGTGGCTTGGCACAGCAGTGCCAGTGCTGGAAAGCATCCTCATCCAAACATCTGGCATACCATGAAGGACACGCAAGCATCCAGAGACAGCAAAGCAGCGTGGGGTCGAAGCCAAGGTCCCTCTCAGCTTCGTGTGTTGGACTAAATGGAATTGCATTTGCGCTGGTTTTGATCCCTGCTTGGCTCGGGGTGTTTCTCCAGGTGTTCTTGATGCTGTTGTGGAAGGTGGCCAGGTTTTGGGGCAGCTGACTGGCTTTTGAAACACAATTCTGGGACTTAAGAAGGGCAAAGAGGTTGTGTACAGGGATTGTACTGCCATCCTTGTGCTGAAGACATTGTCTTCCTGGTGCTTTTTGTATCAGGAATGGTGTGGCCAACAGGAGCAGGGAAGGAATCATTCCCCTGCACTCGGCACTGGTGAAGCTGCACCTGGAATCCTGGGTTCAGTTTTGGGCCCCTCGCTACAAGAAAGACATTGAGGGGCTGGAGCGTGTCCAGAGAAGGGGAAGAGAGCTGGGGCAGGGGCTGGAGCCCAGGGGTTCTGGGAGAGGCTGAGGGACCTGGGGCTGTTTAGCCTGGAGAAGGGGAGGCTGAGGGGAGACCTCATTGCTCTCTGCAGCTCCTGGAAAGGAGGAGGTGGGGAGGTGGGTGCTGGGCTCTTCTGCCGAGTTAACAAGTGATAGGACAAGAGGAAATGGCTTCAAGTTGCACCAGGGGAGGTTTAGATTGGCTCTCGGGAGAAATATCTTCACTGGCAGAGTGGGGAAGCATTGGAAGAGGCTGCCCAGGGCAGTGGTGGAGTTTCCATCTCTGGAGGGATTCAAAAACTATGTAGACGTGGCACTTCAGGACATGGTTTAGTTGGCACGGTGCAGCTGGGCTGATGGTTGGACTGGATGAGCTTAGAGGTCTTTTCCAGCCTTAATGATTCTGAGATTTTGCTCTGTTATTTCCTGGGCTGCCTCTTGCTAAGACCTTTCCAGAGGTCTCTGCAAAGCCAAGATGCTTCATCCCATCTCCCTGTGACAATTCAATGTGGAACATCCTCTCCGAGAGCCAGTTCTGGAGCAATGGTTGGTAACGACGCCTTTTGTTTTTCTTTCACAGCTGCCCCTTCCTCGCCAGCCACCTGACCCTGGCCATCCCCATCATTGCAGCCCTTCTCTTCTTCTTCGTCATCAGCTGCCTGCTCCAGACCAGCTTCAGAGACCCAGGGATCTTGCCCAGAGCCACCCCGAGTGAGGCTGCTGACCTGGAAAAGCGGATTGGTGAGACTTCTTTTCCCTCTTCTGTGTGTGAGGTGGCCCGTGCCTCTGTGTGTGCACGCCATGGACATTCTGGGCTCGGTGAGTCTCTGGAGAAGAGGCTAAAATCCCAGATTATGAAGCTTGACAGTGCCTGAAGAGTCCTGTTCTACCCAATACAGGTGGTGAGGATGCAAGGTATTTAATTTAGGCAGAATCTCTCTTTAAGATTATGATTTGCCGTTGAGCCTGCTGTGCCACAAGGCTTTTTTTACTGTCCTGGTCCCTAACAATATGCTAATGCTTGTCCCTTTCTAAATCTGCTCTGTCACGCTCTTCTGGTGGTGGCCAGGAAGGTGCAGGCATCCCAGGTCTGTGGATGTGACCCATAGTAACAAATGCTTTAGCGGAGCTGATGCGAGACAGCTTGAATCGCCCTAGTGAGGACAGTTGCAAAGTGGTAATCCTCCATCTGACTCAAAACCTGGTTTTAAAACGTCCTCAGAGCAATTATTTCTGTTTCTATTTGTATGAAGCAGGGATCAGGCTGCAGATGCTGCCTGCTGTGCCAGCTGTGATGGTGGGTGTAATCCACTGACTCTCCTCTTAACGCGCTCGTGGTTACGTCTCTGTTTTCAAAGCCTTCAGAGTTGGAAAGGTGCTCTTTTAAAGAGTAACTTAAATAAAGGAGTCACCCCCAAAATGCAAATGTGATGCAGAGGTTTTCCAGCTTGTGCTTTTGCTGAGCAGAGAAAGCCTCCAGCTCCCAGTCCCCAGTGAATAATCAAGTGCCAGCACCCCTGGATACAACTTAGTGTCCCTAAAAATCCTCAATGTTGACCTTGAGGAGGAGGAACCTTCTCATTCTCCTGAAAAACACACATCAGGTTTCACTGACCTCTGCCTGGAGCACAGACCTGCTCTGTCCTCCCCTGCTGTGATGGGAATAAGTCCGTGGGGCTTGGTGACGCTGGGGTGACCCTGATTTCTGTCACTTGGATGCTTAGAGCAGAGCAGGAACCACACGTGTGTTTACAGATGCTGTTGCTTCCTTGTGTTGTGATCCATTAGGCACACAGAGATGAGTCGGTGTTGCTGGGCGCTTGAACTCAGCTGCTTTTATGCTCAGTATTTATAAATCACTTTATTTGATTGAAGCGTTGGGAGCAAATCGATCCTGGAACAAATCGCTTCCTCTTGGCCTCCCAGCAGCGTTGCCAGTGAGCAGACAAGGGAAGGACACAAGTAACGCTGCAAGGAGCTGACTGGAGTTCCTGGCTGCACACCTTGCAACCGATCCTGTAGGCTGAGCTGCCTCTCAGCTTCTGATTAAAATCAAGAGAGGCCGTGCCAATCCCGTACCCTGCCAGGAAGCATCTCGGGGTGAGATGGGGCTGGTGTGACCGTTCCTTCTCGCCCTTGCAGACAGCATGGGGACCTCTACCTACCGCCCGCCAGCCCGCACGATGGAAGTGGTCATCAACAAGTACGTGGTGAAACTCAAGTACTGCTACACCTGCAAAATGTTCCGTCCTCCGCGCACCTCGCACTGCAGCGTCTGCGACAATTGTGTCGGTAAGCTGGAAGGAGGGAAGGTGCCGTGTCTCGTGTGTGTGTGCGTGGCCTGTTATGTTCCTGGACAGATTGCTTTTGCTTTTTGTAAAATGAAATACTGAGCAGGCTGTATTCTTGCCACTCAAAATGAAAGTGACATAAATGCAGCGGATCGGTGTCCAAGACTCCATGTCTCTGCTTTCTCGGCTTCTGGGAGGATTGTGCCATGAATTACTGAGTTGAGCTCTGGAGCCCTCAGCACGAGAAGGATGTGGATCTGTTGGAGCGAGTCTAGAGGAGGCTACGGAGATGATCTGTATGATGATAGGCTGAGAGGGTTGGGGTTGTTCAGCCTAGAGAAGAGAAGGCTGCAGGGAAACCTTAGAGCAGCTTCCAGTGCTGAAAGGGGCTCCAGGAAAGCTGGGGAGGGGCTCTTGGTCAGGGAGGGAAGGGACAGACAAGGGGGAACGGTTTTCAGCTGAAAGAGAGGAGTTTGAGATGAGATTTTAGGGAGAAATGTTTTGCAGTGAGGGTGGGGAGGCCCTGGCCCAGGTTGCCCAGAGCAAGGGTGGCCCCTCCATCCCTGGAGGGGTTCAAGGCCAGGTTGGATGGGGCTTGGAGCCCCTGATCCAGTGGGAGGTGTCCCTGCCCACGGCAGGGGTGGAACTGGATGGGCTTTGAGTTCCCTTCCAACCCAAACCATTCTATGATTCCATGAAATGTGTTTAAAGCCCCACCAAACAACAGGTTTGCTGCAGGCTCCTTGTTGTCTTTGACCTTGCTGTTGCCAGGCTGGTAGAGCTACCACCACGGATGCTGGTTGAGCTCTTCTGTGTCTTCTCCCCATGCCCTCAGAGTGTGGTGGGAATGAACAAAGACCTGAAGAAAAGTGTCTGATGGCTGTGATGCTTTTTGCTTGCACTGGTGTCCCCCGCAGCACAGTTACTGCAGTCCTGTTAGTCTGAAACGCAACCCTTTCATTATCAGGCAGTCGGGAGTGTTTCCAGATATGTTGTGCCTGCCGCAGGTTCCCAGGCAGTTTCTGTGGTTTGCAAGGCCTATCTTTGTAGCTTTGACAATTATTTTCTGCCCCTAGGAAGGTGGGGGAAGCTGACAAGCAGAAAGGGCTCAGTGATGCTGTGTGCACACACCCAGCGCTGCCAGGTACTGGAAAAATTGCCACCCTGTCCCTGCTGGCTTTCGGTTTTAGTAATGGGAGATGTCAGCAGTCACAAGGCTCGTAGTAAACACAGGGTTTGGTGAGGAAAGGTTTGGCTTTGATGATCAAATGCAAACAGGCAGCAGTGCTCCACTGAAACTTAGATTCATAGGATGGGTTGGGTTGGAAGGGACCTCAAAGCCCATTCAATTCCACCCCTGCCATGGGCAGGGACACCTCCCACTGGATCAGGGGCTCCAAGCCCCATCCAGCCTGGCCTTTAACCCCTCCAGGGATGGAGCAACCACCACTGCTCTGGGCAACCTGTTCCAGGGCCTCCCCACCCTCACTGTAAAACATTTCTTCCCAACATCTCATCTCAATCTCCCTTCTTTCAGCTGAAAACCCTTCTCCTCATCCTATCCCTGCCCTCTGTGATCAAGAGCCCTTCCCCAGCTTTTCTGTAGGCTGTCTTCCTCAACTTCTTGCTACCGCACTGCTGCAGGGGAGTTCTGGTCTTGGGCTGGTGGAGGGAAGCTGGATTTGTTCGGGTTTCAGAGCTCAGCAGGGTTCATCTGTTACAGGATGCAAGGCAGTAGGAGCCCTCACTGTGTCCCTTTTGTTTCAGAGAGGTTTGACCACCACTGCCCCTGGGTGGGCAACTGCGTGGGGAAGCGCAACTACCGCTACTTCTACGCTTTCATCCTTTCCCTCTCCTTCCTGACAGCCTTCATCTTCGCTTGTGTTGTCACCCACCTCACCTTGCGTAAGTACAGCCACGTGTGTTGTATTCCTGGACCACAAGCAACTCGGGGCAGCGCTGAGGCACCGTTTTTGTTGGACAGAGCGTGGGAAGGGTTGAAGTGGTTTACACCAGGCTTTTCAGTGCAGGTCACCTGAATAAAAGTTCCCAGAAAGGAGGTTGTGGTAAGGTGGGTGTTGTGCTCTTCTCCCAGGTAACCAGTGATGGGCTGAGAGGAAGTTGCACCAGGAGGAGTTTTGACTGGATATTAGGAAAAATCTCTTTGCTGAAAGAGTGGTGAAGCTCTGGCAGAGGCTGCCCAGGGCAGTGGTGGAGTCTCCATCCCTGGAGGGGTTCAAAAACTGTGTAGACGTGGCACTTTGGGACATGGTTTAGCAGGCACAGTGAGGCTGGACTGATTGATGGACTGGATGAGCTTGGAGGTCTTTTCCAACCTTCATGATTCTATGATTCCTTGTCCTGTTTACTTTGCAGGCTCTCAGAGAGACGGATTCCTCATCACGCTGAAGACGACACCTGCAAGATATCCTTCTGGTGGATGCAACCAGCTGCTTGGTGTCAAGTGCTAGAGCGGCAGCGCTAACCGTGTCGCAGAGAGCTGCAAGGGGCTTGTCATAGGGTTGCCCTCATTTACCTCCCACGATTTAATTTAATCCCCCAGCTCCCCGGCTGGGGCAAGTGGGTATCTCTCCATCTGTAGGCTACTAACATCCCAGATTGAGAAGACCTTTAGTTCAGAAGCAGGGACTAAGGGTGGGTGAGAAGTTTGTTTCGTGGTTTGCATGGAAACAAAGCAGTGGGACAGGGATGTGCCTTGGGGGATACTTGCAGAATGGCACGAGGAATGGGATGGACCCTGGGGTGATGTGATCCTTCCAAACCATCCCTCTGCCTCTCCTTGCAGGATGACATTGTTCCCTGAGACTTTCCTTGACTTTGGTTTCACTGTGCTGGAGCTGGTGATTTGTTTTTTCTCAGTCTGGTCTATTTTGGGCCTCTCAGGTTTTCACACTTATTTAGTCGCCTCCAACCTGACGACAAATGAAGATGTAAGTACCTTGTCTTTCTTCTGCGGGGCTGGCCCTGCTTCTCAGCAGAGTTGAGATTTTGTGGGGATTCGTGGCTGCCTGCAGTGTCTCGGGAATGCACGCTGCCTGGGATAATCCACTGCAATCCGCCCGTGCCCACGGCGTTTGGGCTGCAGTTTCAGATCACTGAGTTTGAGGAAAGCAGCACGTAGCAGCAGGGCAGCGCGCAACGCAAGCTGCTGGGCAGTGTCAGGCTGTGGGTATTGTGTTAGAAAGGTCATGTGCGGATTTTTTTCCAGTCTATGTTTGGCCTTGCTTGAAATCGGGAGTTCTGACACTAAATAAAGGAAATCTGACCCCAGAGATTTGTTTGGGTGTTAACCTGGGCCACGAGTGATCTTAATTCAGCATCCCGCATAACCGCAGCCTTCCTCTGAGACGCTGGGCAAGTCCCTTTGTCTCTATCAGTTCCTCATCTCTAAAAGGCAAATGATGCACAGACAGCTGACGAGATTTACCGTAAAGTCTGGGGTGCCTGCAGACTCCAAAAGCCAAATGAGTTCCCTAAGCAGGGCAGATTGTACAGAAAAGCAGGATCTGTCTGATCCTCGGAATCAAAATTCACCCTTCTGGCCAGAAGTTCCTGTAATCCTTGCTGGGAGCTGCCAGCCCTGCAGAAGATGGGTTTGCATCCCTTTTTAGTTTGCTTTTCTCTCCACCTCTCTTTTGCATTCAAAGATGTTGGCAGATGGCACAAGGGCATGTCAGTGAAGGTGGAGGGAAGATTGAGGTGAGATCTTAGGAAGAAATGTTTTGCTGTGAGGGTGGGGAGGCCCTGGAACAGGTTGCCCAGAGCAGTGGTGGCTCCCTGGAGGGGTTCAAGGCCAGGTTGGATGGAGCTTGGAGCCCTTGATCCAGTGGGAGGTGTCCCTGCCCATGGCAGGGGTGGAACTGGATGGGCTTTGAGGTCCCTTTCAACCCAAACCATTCCACGATCCTGTGATTCTGGGCTGATGGAGAACATGGAGACCACCGTGTCCTCTCTGGCCACGTGGCCTTATGCTGTGACTGGGGAGGGGACGTGAAAACAAAAGGAGGAAATGTCACGGTAGCTGGTTCAGTGCAGGCGGTGCCCGAGGCCGGGTATAGCGTCTGCCCACTCACATGTGCCTACGCTCGGTGCGACCGGGGTTTCGAATTCAAAGTCGTAGAAGCAGCTGCTCAGGGTGGGGAGAGATGAGATTGTTTCCTTCTCTTGCTGCACAGCCTGGGAATCCCCTTGCTGTTTGCTCAGCTCGAGGAGCACAGGAGACACCGTGAGCTGGAGCCTCACTCTGCTGAGCATTCAGCCTAGGACAGAACCAGGGCAGGAGGAGGAGGAGGTTGAAGTTGAAGACAGTGACAGTGACAAGTTGCTGTGGAGGACACGGCTTCAGAGCTGCAAGACTGAACCTTGGCAGAGGCAGGCGTGGTGCATTGCTGTCTCCTCTGGCTGCCTTTCTACAGCTGTGCTGCTTGTTAAAGCAAAGAGCAGGAGGACTTTTGCAGTCAGACAAGCCTTCGCTTCTTGAACAAGGCTTTGAACTGAGTCCATTATCATCTAATTATATGCTGTCGCATCTTTCCTATCCTAATCTGCCTGCATCCTTTCCCTTCCAGATCAAAGGGTCCTGGTCGAATAAGAGGGGCTCAGAGTTTGCCAATCCCTACAGCCATAAAAGTATCCTCACAAACTGCTGTGCAGTGCTGTGTGGACCTTTCCATCCCAGGTAAGAGCCTTTGACCTCCATGGCATCAGGAATTGCATCCTGCTCTGCGAGAGGGGCCTTGGAAAGGAGGGGTTGGTGAGGAGGCTTTGTCACCACAAACATGTAAACTGTGGTGATGCTGAGGAACAAGTTTCTCTGCAGAGAACAGCTGAAGACACATGGAAGTAGGAGATGTAGGTTTTGCTTCTCCTGTGTTTGAGCTTGATGAGTTCAGGTCATAGAATCATGGGATGGTTTGGGTTGGAAGGGAACTCAAAGCCCATCCAGTTCCACCCCTGCCATGGGCAGGGACACCTCCCACTGGATCAGGGGCTCCAAGCCCCATCCAACCTGGCCTTGGACACCTCCAGGGATGGGGCAGCCGCAGCTTCTTCGGGCAACCTGGACCAGGATCACTTGGAATTGCTTCATGGAGCTTGCAGATAAGATGCGTCCTGCAGTTCAGTAGGGGCAGAGTAACAGCACCAAAGGGCTGAGCAGCCAGTAAATGCCAGCCGGGGCTGTGTTTCTTAGCGTGTGTTTTTCCTCCTTTATGCTGAGGATCCAGCACCGTTCAGGCAGCCAGCGGAGATCCACACCATGCAGCGCAGACACCCAGGGTTCTACCAGCACTTAGGTTACCTGAAATCGTAGCATCCTACAAAATACTCTGAACTGTGAGTTAAAACAAGAGCAGAAGTGGTAGTTTGGCAGCTGTAGGGAAGCGTTGGGCCAAAGCAGAGGTGCCTGCAGCACAGGGTTGCTGCTGCTGTGTCACCAGAGGGTGCAGTTGGGCAGAGCCAGGCGCTGGGCTGCAGCAGTGGAGACCTGCACGCTGGGATGGAGTGCTTGGACATCCCCGAGACAAGTTTATTCAGAGGATCCCATTTGGATTTATGCAGAGCATCCCAGAGGTGCTAACGTGGAGTAACACAGCAGCTGGGAAAGGTATTTGAGGCTGGGCAGCTGCAGTCAAAGCGCTCACACTTACATCTGGCTCCACTCTTTGAAGTGCCCTCAAACTTTTCATTGGATTCAGAGGTGCAGAAATGTCTTTCGGAGATAGTCAATCTGTGGATTCAGGGAGCTGAGCTGCGTGCTGGGAGGATGTGGGGAGAATGGTGCTTAACTCCAATTCTTTCCTCATTCACTTTGGTTTTCTCTTGTCAAGCCCTTTCGCCAGTTCCTCTTTGGGTTTGTGGTGACCCAAAGCTTTAACTCCTAAAGGCTGTTTGGTGGCTGGTGTGATAAGTTTGTGGTTTGTCTGATGGGCAGGAAGGCGTGTTATCCAGCAGGCTCCTGCCGACGCTTCGGTTAGCGCTTCCCACAAGGACAGCCCTTGCTGCGAGCTCCCGTCTCCGTGGAGTCTCTGTGTCCTTACGTCCTCTCTCCTTTCCTTTCTGTTTTCCAGTCTGATAGACAGAAGAGGATTTATCCAGCCAGATGTTGGGACCCCATCTAGTCCTAAGAGCGAGATCCCTTCCTTTGGAGCCAAAACCGACACCAGCATGGTAGGAGGCATTCCCTAGCAGTGCTGTGATGTAGCCCAAGCCTGCACCTCAATCCAGCCAGTACCTTCCCCCCTCACCATCTCCCCAGCCTCAGGCAGGACAGCCCTGTGATGCAGAGCTGCCAAAGACTCTGTCGAGCCATACGTTGCCTTTTTTTTTTTTTTTTTATATATTATTTATTTATTATTTTGTGGTTATTTGTCTCACTGTGATGTGGCCTGTCTGGACTTTGGACTGATAGAGCCCTGCAGAGTGCGAGACCCGCAGCCTCGTGTGGTTCCTGCTGCACCTGGGAAGCAAATCGGGCTGGGGAGCCACCAGATCTCCGAGCCTGGAGTGACTGCTCCAGAGCTTCACTGTGTTTCCTGCCTGGAGAAATGAGATAGGGGCTGGCAAACAATTCCCATCCTGAGCTGGGCTGTCACACCTCATCTTCTGGGCTAGCGGAGGCATAAGTTCCCTGGTAACCCTGTTATCTCCATGAACACCTCTTGCTCCTCTGTGTCGACGTGGAAGGGCTGTTTTGTCTCTTAATAGCTGGGGTCTCACCTCGGCTGCTGCCAGAGCAGCTTTCCTTGCTCAGAAGCTGCTGTGCCTTGGTAAGTTGGGGCTGTTCATCTGGGAGGACTCTGGCTCCCAGTGGTTGTGGCAGTTGGCTGATGTCCCAGCTGCTGCCAACCCTGTTTTCTGGCTCATCGCTGAAGGAGTGCTGAAAAACTCTGGGTGGTTTGGCCCTGGCAGTCAGTAAGAGAACGTTTTGCAGCAAGGACATGAGTTAGGCTGACTCTCCTTTTAACGGGGAAGAAGAAACACGCGGTGTTCTTTGCCTCTCAGCAGGAGATGCTAGTTGGCAAGGCTACAGCTGTAAGATTTGGGAACCTTAACCAGGTTTTCCTGGCAGGATATGTCCTGTCCGTAGGGAGACCAAAAGGCAACAGGGAAAGGGGGTGGATTCCTGAGCATCCCACTTTTTCCGTGTGGAGTTTCCCAAAGGAAGCAGCGAGCGGGTGCTGGTCTCTGGTAACTTCACCCTGTGCTCTTGGTTTGAGTTTCTGGGCGGCAGGATTGTCCCCAGCACCTCAGGAGCGATTCCCATGTGCCTGAGCGCATCCACGAGCATCGTTCCGGATCCGCAGAGGCACGGGAGAGCCAGGCTGCGCTACTGCCACTGAAGTGTGCGTAGAGGGGAGTCACAGGCCTTGTTAGCAATACTTGAATCATGTTATTAAAAGCTGCTGGATATTTTTGCACAATTTGTAGATGTTTTTTTCTCTGTAGAACATTTTCTATCCAGAGCAGGGAGCCGAGTGTGGTAGCTCCAGGGCAGAGGCGTGCAGTGCTCTGTGCCAAGCTGCCCGCTCAGGTTTCTGAGGGTCAGAGACAGGGATTTCAGCCTCGGGCAGAGGCAGCACTGCCGGGGCCAGCCTTTCCTCTCCAAATTCACCAGCCTTGTGCTTTGCACACTGTGAGGGATTGCACCAGCCTGCACGCAGCTTCGTGCCATCCCACGAGGTTCGCCTGCCTTTACGTTTCTGGCTGGCTACATAGAGATCTCGGTGCGTGGTTGCTGTGACCGCAGCTCTGCCTTCACCTCTGCAAAGGGTGATCCTTCCATGCCTCTGGAGAGGCCACCCTGCCCTTCTCTCCCCGTTTCTCCTGCAGGGATGTCCCCAGTGGGGCTTGGCCCTGCCTTTGAGGGGCCTTGGTGCTGCCTTCCAGAGGCAGGTGAGGAGCTGGGGTGAGCAGAGCCGTGCAGAGAGGGTCTGGGGCGTGAGGAGCAGTGCAGCAGGCTACCAGGGGCCAAACGCCTTTCTGTTTTTATTTAAACCGGTTTCCTTTGTTACTCAACATAATAAAATTATATTTTTAAAGAGTTAATTGCTTGGATTATTGTTTTATTTTTATCAGACAGTGTTTAACACTTCTCAGGTGGCAGCTGGACTTCTAACCAAGCTCCTGCAGGATGGGACTGTGAGGGACGCTTGGCAGCAGTTGGAGTGGCTCTTGTGGAACAGAGGGATTTTTACATCTCACCTCTCCAGGCTGGCCAGGGTCTCATCCACTTGTCGATCTCCTTCCTGCAGAAGCCGCCACCTCAACATCCTTTCCCTACCCACCTCGCTCTGCCCGGGGCTGTGCCAGGCTCTGTGCTCCCCAGCTCTGACCCAGCCCTCTCTAGCCGTACGGCACGTGCTGAGGTGCATAATCTCTGGTGTCTTCTCCAGGAGGATGCCTGCCAGGACTTTGCCATTTCCTGCACAGCCTGATGGGATTTGCCCCCTTCTTGGACGTTAGCCGTGCTTTCTGAGGGTTAGCTGGTAAGAAAGCGCTTTCTTCTCCCATCCCAAGCTGCCCACCTCATCTCCAGTGCATGATCAGTCCACGAAGCCCATCACTTCCAGTTGTGTTGACATCTGTGTGCCCCATCCATCCCACCGGTATCCCACGAAGGGCATCCCATCCCTGGTTTTTGCCGTCTCGGTGCGGGGCTGCGAGGCGGAGGGGTTGCCCACAGCCTCAGAGAGAAGAGCGGTGTCCCCTACCTGAGACTCAGGATGGTGTTCCCGAGCTTTGTGCTGGGGCTTGGGAGGAGATGGAATTGCCTTTTCTGTGTGTGCCTGCTCGTGAAAGGGTGTGGCTGGGGGTTCCTGAACCCTGGGGGTTTGCAGATTGGCATGGTTCGTGCTCATGAATTTGCTGGATGAAGCCCTGAAATGAATCGGAGATTCAGTATTTGGAGCGAGCTGTGGCTCTGGAGTGGAAGCCCAGAAAGGGTTTTTAAACCCAGTGCTGACCCACTCTGTGCACCAAGTGATCCCTCCTCTCCTTCCTTAAGGGCAAGGTTGCCCACGAGGGCTGGGAGCCCTTCAGAAAGCAGATCCTAGCAGCTCGGGAGAAAGCCATCCCCATGTTCCAGAAAAAAAGCCGGCAGGAGAAAAAAACAGCTTGATTGAGCAGGGAGGTCTTGAGTGATATCAAGAAGAGGAGAAATGTTTATGGGCTCTGGAAGAGGGGACAGGCCTCTTGGATGGATTACAGGAGGGAAGTGAGATCGTGTAGAGAAAAAATTGGAAGGGCTAAGGCTCAACTAGAAATCAGATTGGCAAAGTCGGTGAAAGATAACAAAATATCTTTCTATAAATATATAAATAATAAAAGGAGGACTAGGGAGACCATACAGTCCCTATTGGATGCAGAAGGAACAACAGTGACAGGGAATGAGGAAAAGGCTGAGGTACTTGATGGCTTCTTTGCCTCGGTCTTTAATTGTAAAGAAGGTTGTTCCCTCTGTGTACAAACGCAGGAGTTAGAGGAGCAAAATGAGGCTCCCATGATCCAAGAGGAGGTGGTCAGAGCCCTGCTAGCCCGACTAGACACCCACAAGTCTCTGGGGCCGGATGGGATTCACCCGAGGGTATTGAAGGAGCTGGTGGATGTGCTGGCCAAACCCCTTTCCATCATCTTCCAACAGTCCTGGGAGTTTGGGGAAGCTCCACGGGACTGGAGGCTGATGTTGTGCCCATCTACAAGAAGGGTTGCAGGGAGGATCCAGGGAGCTCCAGGCCTGTCAGTCTGACCTCAGTGCCAGGGAAAGTCATGGAACAGGGGATCGTGAGTGCAATCATGAAGCACTTGCAAGAGAACTGGGGGATCAGGCCCGGTCAACACGGGTTCACAAAAGGCAGGTCTTGCCAAACTAACCTGATCGCCTTCTATGACCAAGTGACTCGGCTGCTGGACGAGGGAAAGGCTGTGGATGGATCTTCCTGGACCTCAGTAAAGCCTTTGACACAGTTTCTCACAGCATTCTGCTTCGGAAACTGTCCCCTCTGGCCTGGACAGGCGCACACTCTCCTGGGTGGAAAACTGGCTGGATGGAGGATCCAGAGAGTGGTGGGAGATGGAGTTAAATCCAGCTGGAGGCCAGTGACAAGTGGGGTTCCCCAGGGCTCAGCGCTGGGTCCAGCCCTGTTCAATGTCTTTATCAATGACCTGGATGAAGGCATCGAGTGCTCCCTTAGCAAGTTTGCCGATGACACTAAGCTGGGTGGCAGTGTGGATCTGCTGGAGGGTCGGGAGGCTCCAAAGGGATCTGAACAGACGGGATCACTGGGCTGAGGCCAGTGGGATGAGGTTTAACAAGGCCAAATGCCGGGTCCTGCACTTGGGGCACAACAACCCTGGGCAGCTCCAGACTAGGAGAAGTCTGGCTGGAAAGCTGCCTGGAGGAGAAGGACCTGGGGGTGTTGGTTGACAGCAACTGACCATGAGCCAGCAGGGGCCCAGGTGGCCAAGAAGGCCAATGGCATCTTGGCTTGGATCAGAAATGGTGTGACCAGCAGGGCCAGGGAGGTTCTGCTCCCTCTGGACTCGGCACTGGTGAGACCGCTCCTCGAATCCTGTGTTCAGTTCTGGGCCCCTCACCACAAGAAGGATGTTGAGGCTCTGGAGCGAGTGCAGAGAAGAGCAACGAAGCTGGTGAAGGGGCTGGAGAACAAGAGGAGCAGCTGAGAGAGCTGGGGGTGTTTAGCCTGGAGAAGAGGAGGCTGAGGGGAGACCTCATTGCTCTCTGCAACTACCCAAAAGGAGGTTGTGGAGAGGAGGGAGCTGGGCTCTTCTCCCTAGTGACAGGGGACAGGATGAGAGGGGATGGCCTCAAACTCCACCAGGAGAGGTTTAGGCTGGACATTAGGAAAAAAATATTCATGGAAAAGGCCATTGGGCACTGGCAGAGGCTGCCCAGGGAAGGGGTTGAGTCACTTTCCCTGGAGGGGTTTAAGGGACGGGTGGATGAGGTGCTGAGGGACATGGGTTAGTGATTGATGGGAATGGTTGGACTCGATGATCCGTCGAGTCTCTTCCAACCTGATTATTCTGTGATTCTTTGATTCCTGCTGTGTTTTCCTAACACCAGGTTCCTCCTCTTGATGTGCCTGTGGCCACAGTAAGTCCCTTCCACAGCACGTTGTGAGGAAGTTCTGCTTCACTCCTGGGCTGTGAAGCTGCCCCTCTCCCTCACGGCGCTCTCCTCCATCCTGCTCTCTCTCCCCACCAAGCCTGGGTGCTCCGGCTGCTTCTCGCTTGAGTATTTCTAGCACTAAACTTCTCTTTCTATTCTTTTCCCTGGTGCTGGGTCCGTCCAGTACCAAGAGCCCTGGCCGCCCTCTGGATCGCCCTGCAGGGAGCCAAGACGCCGTGGGCAACCCCCAAACTACAGCCATGACCACCACGAGTGCCTCCGCTCGCCAGGGCTACGCGGCTGCACCTTCCTCTCTCCCACCGCAAGGGATTGGGGAGGGAAAAAGCGACTGTGCACAAGAAAAAAGCTTTTCCACCCCTCCTCTGGGAGCCGAGGTGGCCGTCCCGCGGGTTGAAAGCTCAAAGCCATACAGCTGTCCTACTTGAGTGCAATAACTGGCGTTCCTGCTGTCTCCTGCTGCTGGACGGACTCACCAACCGAGCCAAGACCGCCGGCGGCTCCCCGGAACCACCAGCCTTACCCAGCGAAGATATCTCCCCTCCCGTAGATACTGGAAGATAGCGGATAGAATTCCAGCGGGCTTGCGAAACCAGCAGCCTTCCTGCCAGCGCCTTTACAGCCGAGCCGGTGGCATCACACACCGACCCCACCAGCCACTCTCCAAGCCGTGTCCGTGTGCCGGAGATCTCTCCTCTGGAACAGGAGTTTGTGTGTGGTCAGAATTTATCCTTGCACCCCCTGCCAGCTCCCTCTTTCCTGTTTTCTCTCAGCACGGGTCTGGTTTTAGGGGAAAGGATTGAAGCCCTGCAGCACCTTGACCGGAGGCTGCAGCCCAGGGTGGCTGAACCAGCACCCAGCACCGGGACCTGCCGGCGTAGAGCCCAGTAGGATTCACCATCTATTTATGCCTTTTACTTTTGTAACAGATTAAAAGTCTCTCCTATTTACTGTACGTAAGCATCTGGCTCCTGTTCTGCTGGCGGAGGGGAGCTCGTGCCTGGGCTTGTGGAGCCGAGCGGAGCAGCAAAGGGCTGCACCCTGATGCCAGCGAGAGCCAGGAGCTCCCTAAACTCAGCTGTGACCTTGAAGCAAGTCTCAGCCTTCCCTGGCTCTGCGCAGCGGGGAGGGCTCGAGCCTGGCTGCCAGGGAAGGAGCGAAGGCAACGTCTGCGGGACTTAGGGTGCAGTGAGCACCCCTCGGTAAAGTTTATCTGGGTGCTGGGAGCCAGCAGTGTCCTCGCAGAGCTGGGGGTGGCTGGGCAGGCTCTGAGCATCCTCCGTGCTGCTGGGAATTTGAGAGCTGGGGGTGTTTATCCTGGAGAAGAGGAGGCTGAGGGGAGAGCTCATTGCTCTCTGCAACTCCCTGAGAGGAGGTTGTGGAGAGGAGGGAGCTGGGCTCTTCTCCTGAGTGACAGGGGACAGGACGAGAGGGAATGGCCTCAAGCTCCTCCAGGGGAGGTTCAGGCTGAACATCAGGAAAAAGTTTTTCATGGAAAGTGTCATTGGGCACTGGCAGAGGCTGCCCAGGGAGGGGGTTGAGTCACCTTCCCTGGAGGGGTTTAAGGGACGGGTGGATGAGGTGCTGAGGGACATGGGTTAGTGATTGATGGGAATGGTTGGACTCGATTATCCGGTGGGTCTTTTCCAATCTGGTGATTCTATGATTCTATGAATGGCTGGGAGCATCCTCTGCCTCCTGCCTGCTGTCGTGGAGCTTCTTGAGCCCCCGATCCATGACTTCACTGGCTTGGATCACGGGACGAGAGGTGTGCTCTCCATGGGATGATGCACCTTCAGCATTCAGGGCACCCATGGGCGCTCTGCGGGGTGACGCTGCAGCTGAGCTCGCCCACAGCCTTTACGCAGCGATTTGGGGCTCTTCCTCCACCCGCCCGCTGCTTTGCACGGAACCGGTAGAGCAGAATGTTTGTGCAGGCTCCTCTCAGCCCAGCGCAACCAACACTTGGCAGCAGCTCAGCCCCTTTGGCAGGAGCTACTGGCAGGCTCCTGAACACACCCCATCCGAACTTCCCATCCTGCTGGGGTCTCCTCGCGGAGCAGAGCTGGAATGAGAGGCTTGAACACCCCAAGTGCCACCAGCCCACAACTTTGAGGCTGTTCTGACAGCGAGTACGTCACCAGGGGTTGGGAGATGCAGACCCAGACCACATGCAGCTTTGTTGCTCAAAGCGGCATCAGCTGCAGGATAATTCCCACTGGGAATTGCTGCCTGGTGTTTTTATAAGGGAAAGAAGTGGGGTTTAGAGGGTGGAATACATCGGGCTGCCTGTTTATCCCCATTTATGGGGCTTCTACCCTTGGCTCTGGATCAGCCACCTATGGATCTGCCTCCCCACGCACCTTGTCCACCAGAGGGTAGGAGATGGGCAAGGGTCTCCCAACTCGATGATCTGATGGGTCTTTTCCAACCTGGTGATTCTATGTGGATGTTTCTTTGAAAAATGCCTTTTTCTGACTCAGCAGGGTGTAATCTGCTTCCACGGTGGACCTGTGCAATCGCCAGCGAGGTGCTGCAGCTCCATGATTAGAATCGTAGAATCACAGAATCACAGAATCACCAGGCTGGAAAGGACTCACTGGATCATTAAGTCAAACCATTCCCATCAAATTATAACACAGAGGGGCTGGTAGAGCGGCTGTGTGACCTCCTCGCTGGGCAGGGGGACTCCAGCCCCATCCCGTACCCAAGGGCTTGGCTTGAACCACCCCAAATCCCCCCTGCCAGGGTGAGGAGGGGGCGATGTGGAAGCTTGAGGGTTGTTTTTCTGGCCTGCAAAGCTTCCACGTTCTTTTTTTGCATCCTCCAGCATCCATCGCCCCATCCTGGGGTGGAGGGGGATCCAAGCGTTGACAGGGACGGGACACTCCCAGCTGAGGTGGCACCAGGGATGAGTAAAGCAGAGAGTCACCATGATAAAAAAAAATAAAATAAAACAAAATACCAACACTTTTTGCCTTGGCTCGATGCCTCGAGCATCCGCCCCACCCTGCCCTTCCCGCACGGCTCCCGCACGGCAGATAACGCCGGGGATTGGCACGGGCCAAGGCTTCGGCACCGCGGCCAGGAGCTGCCGGCGCCCGGCGTGTGCCAACAAGCTCGAGCAGGTTGAGAGTGAAACTGCAGCGCAACACGAAGCTCAGATCCTAATCGGGGAGGAGCGTTTCCATCAGCAGCCCAGCACCCACAGCGGCTTCATGTCATAGAGTCATAGAATCATAGAATCACCAGATTGGAAGAGACCCATCGGATTATCGAATCCAACCATTCCCATCAATCACTAAACCATGTCCCTCAGCACCTCCAGGGAAGGCGACTCAAAAAATACCCCAAAAAGTCAAAAGAAACCCACTCAAAACTCTTTGGTGACGGCTTAGACATGAGAAAAGATGCTGGGATGGAGGTTGGGATGGGGAGAGGCAGCCCCAGGGTGGAGAGGGGAGGTGAGGGAGCCCTGAGATGGCAGAGCTGGGGGTTTCCCCACTGCGGGAGGTTTTGGGGGGTGTGTGTGTGAGATAAACATAGTCTGACTTTACAGGGGGTCAGACCAGTCCTGCCGCGCGGCGGCTCAAAGGCGTGAGGCGATGGCGCCTGCTTCGGGGCGGTCCCTCCCGCAGCGACTTGCTGAGCCTCCTTGTGCCTCAGTTTCCCCACCTGTGGGAATAAATACCTGCCCGTCAAGCCTTCACAATTACCAGTGAGTTAATCACCATAGAAAGACGACAGTGATACGATTGGGGAAGGGGGTGTGGGGAGGAGGAAACCGTTTTTACAGC
This sequence comes from Clamator glandarius, assembly GCA_033459285.1. Lineage (NCBI taxonomy): Eukaryota > Metazoa > Chordata > Aves > Cuculiformes > Cuculidae > Clamator > Clamator glandarius. The sequence goes on from JAUNZM010000225.1 coordinate 307,812, forward strand.
TGGATACACCTCATTGCCTGTTTCTCTTGGGGGAAGGTGGGAAGATCTAAGTGTTACAGAACCACTAGGTTGGAAAAGACCCCCAGGATCATTGGGTCCAACCATTCCTATCAACCGCTAAACCCCTCAGCACCTCACGTCTCCATGTATCCCCCCAAAATGATGATCTAAAATGATGACACACTCGCTGTCCCCACTTAGAGGTCTTTTCCACCTTTAAAGATTCCACGAGTCTATGACTCCAAGCAGTTGGAGATGGGCGTCCCCTTGGTTCTGGGGTGGGTGTTGGCTGCGAGGAGAACCCCTGGGGCACCTACTGAGCTCTCCCCGGGGACCCATGGGGAGGGCAGGGCGTTGGCCGCCCCCCCTCACCCCTTCCCCAGCGCCCGTCGCCCGTGGGCGATGATTCACGGCGATTTTCCTTTTAAGGCTGGGCTCGGTGGGGAGGAAGCAGAAGAGGAGGAGGAGGAGGAGGACACTCCTTTGGCCTTTGCTGGCTCCTCCCGCTCTCGCTCGAGGCTCCGACGCTCAGCCAAAACCGAATCCCAGCGACGGGGCTCGGCAGAGGCTCCGACGGCTCTCGGCTCGTCACCCAAGCGTCTCCCCCACGCCCGCAGCCCAACCATGGAGAGAAACCACCTAGTACAGAAGGCCAAGCTGGCCGAGCAGGCTGAGCGCTACGAGGACATGGCCGAGTTCATGAAGGCGGTGGTGGAACACGGGGAAGAGTTGTCCAACGAGGAACGCAACCTCCTCTCCGTCGCCTACAAGAACGTGGTGGGTTGCCAGCGTTCGGCGTGGAGGGTCATCTCCAGCATCGAACACAAAACCGAAGAGGGGGACGACAAAGCGCAGCTGGTGAACGAGTATCGGGAGAAGGTGGAAAAGGAGCTGAATAGCGTCTGTGAAAATGTCTTGGCTTTGCTAGAAAAGCATCTCATCAAGAACGCAGGCGATGCTGAGAGCAGGGTCTTCTACCTGAAGATGTTCGGTGACTACTACCGGTACCTGGCCGAGGTGGCCACCGGGGACAGCCGCAAGGGCGCGATAGACAAAGCCCAGAAAGCCTACCAAGATGCCATGGACATCAGCAAAAAGGAGATGCAACCCACGAACCCCATCCGCCTGGGGCTGGCCCTCAACTTCTCCGTCTTCCACTACGAGATCGCCAACGCCCCTGAGCAGGCCATCTCCCTGGCCAAGACCACCTTCGACGAGGCCATGGGGGACCTGCACACGCTCAGCGAAGACTCCTACAAGGACAGCACCCTCATCATGCAGCTGCTCAGGGACAACCTCACGCTATGGACAGCCGAGTGCGCCGGAGAAGACGGCGGCGAGGCTGGTGAAGAGCCCAAGAACTGAACGCCCCCTGCGTAGCTAGGGACCAGCCCCCTCTTCAGTCCCTTCATGGTTTCTTTTTTTTTTTTTGGGGGGGGGGGGGTATTTTTGGGGTTTCTTGGGGAGGGAAGGTGTCTTGGCTCCCCCACGGCCCCTCCAGCTTGGATGCCAAGAGCTGGGGGCCACATGTGGTGTTTGCTGGGCAGCTTTGGCCTTCCCTCTCCCCCATCCTCTGCTCTGGGATGAGGGGAAAGGAGGGAAAGGTGGTTCCTCCATCCCAGAGGGCTGCCAGCCCCCTACTATTTAACATTTTTGAGTGACGGGGGGTGCCCAGCCCAACGTGTGCTGGCTCCAAACTCCCTGTCCTGGAGGGCTGGAGCTGCGACGGGAGGAGGTGAGGGGCCAGGACGGGGCGAAGGGGGGTCCGGGCAGCCCCCTCACCTTGAAAGGGGGGGGTCACATATTGCCAAAAACCTCTGTGCATCTCCAATAAACCGTCTCCTGCATGCCTGCCTCTGGTCTGCTTCATCTCTGCCCCACACACGTGTCTGGGCTGGAGGGGTCCTTGGGTCTCTCGGAATCTGGAGGGGCTGTTGGGTCCCTCAGAATCTGGAGGAGCTGTTGGGTCTCATGGAATCTGGAGGGGCCGTTGGGTCCCTCAGAATATGGAGGGGCCGTTGGGTCCCCTGGAATCTGCAGGGGTCGTTGGGTCTCTTGGAATCTGGAGGGGCTGTTGGGTCTCTTGGAATCTGCAGGGGCCATTGGGTCCCTCAGAATCTGGAGGAGCTGTTGGGTCTCGTGGAATCTGGAGGGGCCATTGGGTCCCTCAGAATCTGGAGGGTCTGTTGGGTCCCTCGGAATTTGCAGGGGTCGTTGGGTCTCTTGGAATCTGGAAGGGCCTTTGGGTCTCTCGGAATCTGGAAGGGCCTTTGGGTCTCTCGGAATCTGGAGGGGCCATTGGGTCCCTCGGAATCTGCAGGGGTCGTTGGGTCTCTTGGAATCTGGAGGGGCCGTTGGGTCCCTTGGAATCTGGAGGGATCATTGGGTCTCTTGGAATCTGGAGGGGCCCTTGGGTCCCTCACAATCCACAGCAGCCGTTCGGCTGTTCCCAAACCTCCCATCCCCACGACAGGCCCAGGGAACTTTGATGGCTGGAAAACCACAGCCCATGGAAGGCCTCATGGGGTGGATTCTGTTGCCGAGGGGCTCCGGCAGCCCCACACGGGTGATTTCCCAGCTCTGTGGGGTGCACCGAGGTCCCCAGCCCCACAGTGGGGTGTCCCCTCCCTTGATGCTCCCCCAAGCCCGTCACCAAGGCCTTTGAGCAGGTCCCAGCTCTTCTCTACGTCCAAAATGGGGGGGTTGGTTCCCATATCGGCACCTGCAGAGACACAGGGACAGCCCTGGAGTGTCATCGGGGTGGAGACGTCCCCATCGAGATCTGGACAAGCTGAGACAGGAGAAAGCTCAGCAATTCTGGCCCTGGCGCCTGGCCACGGCGAAGGGTGCAGCCCCCACCTCCTCCTCCTCCTCCCTTACTCCCCGCTACAGCCAGAACACGAGTTTCGACATGAAAAATAATTACAATAAAATACAGTCATGGCACCCTGGGCTATGAGCTCATCAGATCAAGCGCAGCAGGGCTGGGCAGGAGACGGCTTTGATGGGAAACGCCGGGATGCCAGGAGGAAACGCATTTTGACTTGGGACGTGGGGACATTTAGGCTGAAAAAGTTTTTCATGGAAAGTGTCACTGGGCGCTGGCAGAGGCTGCCCAGGGAGGGGGTTGAGTCACCTTCCCTGGAGGGGTTTAAGGGATGGGTGGACGAGGCGCTGAGGGACATGGGTTAGTGATTTATGGGAACGGTTGGATTCAATGATCCAGTGAGTCTCTTCCAACCTGGTGGTTCTATGATTCTATGACCAAAATGGGGACACGCCAGCCCTGAGCCCCAGTGCAGCCAACCCAGAGTGCCAGGAGCTTCTTCTGGGCTTTGGGGAAACTGAGGCACAAGCCATCCCTGGTTGGAGCGCATGTGATGCAAAGCTCAAGGGGCCACTGCTCCCTGTGGAGGGGCTGGGATGGATGGAACAAGGTTTGCGAGGGCTCTGCAGTGGGAAAGCGCAGGCTGCTGTGGGAGGTTGGGCTGAGCTAACCAGAACCTGTTCACCCAGGATGGGACACGTCACCTGGAGCAGAGCCCAGCCGATGGGATTAACCCCTACTAGCCCCCTAGCACCTTGCCCACCCCTTCAATCCTTTTCCCCATCGCCAACCCAGGATCTTGTAGAAGCAAATGTGGCTGCTGCCTTGGCCTCACCAAGGACCGGGTCAGCGGCTCTGGCAGGTTGCAGTTTGCTCAGCAGGTCCTGGCTGAGCTGGGGGAGCCCCCGGCAGTCTTGGGGAGCCTAGCCGGTTCCCGGGGGGAGGCCAGTGAGGGGCCCCGACGCTTGGCCTCCGCCTGGCCCCAAGCGCTCCCAGCCTGGGAACCGAGCCCCAGACCTGTAATTAGCCAACGTGGGGCCGGTTGACTTGAAAAATGAGCCAAGGGCTCTCGCTGGCCCTTGACCCGGCTCCGGGGACATGAGCAGCCTGGACTGGTTCAGCTGGGGGAGGGGGAGGTGGGACCGGGGGGTGCTGGTAGCCACTGGCCATTTCTTGGAGCCCAAGGGTGGTGGGAGGACAATGGGGATGCCGGTGGCTTCCCTGGAGTTAACCGATTTCAACAGCACCCACAATTGCAGTGTAGGTTGGACGATGCTCCCCAGCCTCCCAGCTGGTCCAGCAGCTTTTCGGGGCTGGGAGGGAGGTCCTGGTCCCCCATGAACCCTCCCAGGAGAGGGTTGTGCTGCTGGGGAGCGTGGGGCTATCCCTGTGGTCCTCGTTTCATGCAGGGTGGTGGACTGAGGAGACGTAAGGACCCCATCCCCTGGCTGGGACCTGCAGGAGGATGTTTGCAGCATCCCTGACCCCGTGCAGGAAGGGGCACACAGCGAAGCTTTCGAATATCGGTGTTTTAGTGTTTTTGACACCAGCAGAACAAAGGGATCTGGGTGTCCCAGGGCCAAGGAGCATCCCCCACCCCAAAACCATCCTCCTTGACCATGACTAGTAGCCAGGATCCAAAGGACATGAGAGGACTGGCTGTCACCAGGTGGGCACCTGAGGTGGGGACAGCTGAAGTTTTAAGAGGTTTCGACACTCCCACAGAGGAGGAAACTCACAGCCTTCAAGGAGGAGCCCTGTGATGGAGCTGACAACCCCTAAGCTATTCCTAGGGGTCACGCTGGCTCCATCCAGCGTGGATTTTAGCCCCCCAGCTCATCCATTCCCCAGCCCTGGTGAGGTTCCCAAGCTCAGATCCATACTGCATTGGCCGGGGCTGCTGAAAACACTCGGCGTTTCAGCCTGACACACACACAATTGGCTCAGCCTGATCCAGGCGCTGTGTTTTGGGATTTGCAGGGGGTCCCTGGGGGTGACCCAGCTCTGGGGCACCGCTGCCTCCCCAGCAAGCAGCTGCAGTGACACTTTGCTGGGTGGGATGTGCAACCAGGGCTCTGGCTCAGTGGGTCTGGCTGCAAGGAAGAAGTTGGGGCTGGAAGTGATGGAGAGGACACCACAAACTCCAGCTTAGCAGCTGCAGCCAAGCCCCAAACCCCTCCATCCCGCAAAACATCTTGCCCAGGAGGTCCCACATGAGGTTGGAGTGGGATCAGCCTCTCCCAGTGCCAGGCTTGGAAGGGCCGGGGCAGGTAGGACCAGCTCAGCAGAAAGCCTGGGATGTGCCTCAATTGGGGTGACTAATCTTGGCCCTTTGCCCCGGTTGATTGCTCAACGGGAGCGACAGGAGCCAAAGTGTCACCTCCCTTAGCCCTGGGAGCCTTGGTGAGGCTGTTCCCTCCCAATACAGGGACATGCGTGTGCAGGAGCCAGCTTGGTTCCACACCAGGGATCCCCAGACAGCCCTGCCCGCTACGGAGCCACCTTCTGCTCTGCCCTGGCCAGGAGCAGCCAGGATCATCCCTGCTGACCTGTGGGGGCCAATTTGTAGAGCCATGGAATCATGAAGGTTGGAAAAGCCCTCTAAACTCTCCAGTCCAACCCCATCGTGTCCACTAAAGCATGTCCTGAAGTGCCCTGGCCATGTTATTTGAACCCCTCCAGGGATAGAGACTCCACCACAACTCTAGGCAGCCTTTGCCAGGGCTTCACCACTTCATCAGTGAAGAGATCTTTCCTAAAACTCAACCTAAACCTCCCCTGATGCAACCTGAGTCCATTTCCTCTCATCCGATCACTTGTTACTTGGGAGAAGAGCCCAGCACCCACCTTGCTACAACCTCCTTTCCATGAGCTGCAGAGAATCATGAGATTTCCCTTCATCCACCTCTTCTCCAGGCTAAACAGCCCCAAGTCCCTCAGCTACTCCTCATAACTCTTGTTCTCCAGCCCCTTCCCCAGCTCCGTTCCCTTCTCTGGACGTGCTCCAGCTCCTCAATGTCCTTCTTGTACTGAGGGGCCCAAAACAGAACCCAGGATTCGAAGTGCAGCTTCACCAGCACCAAGTCCAGGGAGATGATCCCTTCCCAGCTCCTGCTGGCCACCCCATGGCTGATCCAAGCCAAGATGCTGTTGGTCTTGGCCACTTGGGCCACTGCTGGCTCATGTTCAGCCACTGTTGACCAGCATCCCCAGATACTCCTTTCCAAACACAGAGCCCCTTGGTGTGAAAACACCCTGATTTTCAGGCTGTAGCTCTTCTAGAGCATTACTTGGCTCGTTCACAGCATGGGTTCCCTGAGCAGAGATGTTTCTGTCACCTTAGATTTCCATTTTCCCCAGCGCAGCACGGGTGAGGCAGCAGATACCGCCTGGGTATTAAAATAAAAACGCCAAACAGCCACAAAGGCTTTGATGGCTCTTGCGTAACTCCACCTTGACCTGACGGTACCCTTTTAAGCCACCGAATCTCTCAAAGCCATGAATAAGCCATCATAAAATTCATTTTTATGATCACGTTTTCCATCCCTTTACAGCAACTGCAGGGTTGAAAGACAAGTGGGCTGAGAACGTGAGAATCACAAAATCATAGAATGGGTTGGGTTAGGAAGGCCCTCAAAGCCCATTCAGTTCCACCTCCTGCCATGAACAGGGACATATCCCACTGGATCTGGTTACTCCGAGCTCCATCCAACCCGGTCTTGAATTCCTCCAGCGATGGGGCAGCCACCACTGCTCTGGGCAGCCTGGGCCAGGACCTCCCCACCCTCATTGTAAAAAATTTCTTCTTTGTATCCACTCTAAATCAGCTTTCCTGAAGCCCCTTTCAGTCCTAGAAGCTGCTCTAAGGTCTCCCCAGAGCCTTCTCTTCTCCAGGCTGAAGAACCCCAACTCTCTCAGCCTGTCCTCATACAGGACGTGCTCCAGCTCTCAGATCATCTTTGTGGCCTCCTCTGGAGCTGCTTCAACAGCTCAATGTCCTCCTTGTGCTGAGGATGGAGTTTCAGCTCAGTTGTGGTTAGATTGGCTTCAGACCTTCAGCCCTAAACAGCACTGAAATGCAGTCAGATATACCCAGGGAAGTTGCTGAGATCTTAGGAAAAGAGCTCAGGCACTGAGGGCAGGCAGGAATTTGACTTCTATATTTTAAATATCAGTGTAGTCTTTCACAGAATCATAGAATCATAGAATCACCAGGTTGGAAAAGACCCATCGGATCATTGAGTCCAACCATTCCTACCAAACACTAAACCTCAAAGGGGAAAGGTGGGAGAAACACACATTCATTCATCTACATTTGACTACATGCGTGTGTGTAAAAATATATACTAAAAAATCATTGTGAACTGAAAACCACGTATGTGTGTTTGTGCGTGCGTGTGTGTTTGTTCAACCTCCTTCTCCCCCTGAGCTCCTCATTGTCTCCAAATCCTGGCTACAAAGCAGTGAGATGCAGGGAAATTTTAAGTCCCTGCTAAGCCAGACCCCGCTGACATTCAGATTTATGACGTTCACGGTCTGCAAGCTCCCTACTAAGGGCCAAGCCGTCCCGTGAGAAAGAGCTGTTGTATTTTATGCAAGGTCTTGGGCAAGCCGTGATGCTGAGTCTGCACCCCGAGCTGGGAGTCTCCCCAGCTCCCATCCTACGTGCGGCTCTGTGAGCTGCCGGGAGGCTCGGGGAGTGCTGCTCGTTGTGAACACCTCGGTTCCCATCACCCTGGCCTTCCTGATTCCCTGAGCTGAGGGATCCAACCTGCTGCCAGTGGGAGGCACGTGAGGTTGGGAGCCGCTGCCATCACCATCGGGCCAGCGAGAGGGAATTACATGAGGAAAGGCAGCCCCAAAATGTGGGATCTGGAAAAGACATTGGAGAAAGTGAGCCCAGCAAATTGAAAGGAGATGAGGGCAGAAAAAACAGCTACGGGGAAAGGCCCTGCGTGCACATGACACCGTGCTCTTTCTTAATCGAAAGCCTCCAGAAGCTGAGCTTGCAGTTTGCGCGCCACTGGATGAGCACACGAGGAGTGACCTGCTTTCCCGTCCCGCAGTCGCTCTTCCTCGCTCCCTGCAGCAAACGCTTTGTCTGCTCTCAGGTAGATCACAGAGGAACACGACAGCGCAAACGCCGAGCCTTTCTGCAAGCCACACAAGGCAGTGGCTGCTGTGACGTTCCCACCAGCGGCTTTTTAGCCCCGGGCTTTGTAGCACTCTTGTTTTTTATTTATTCAGGTTCAGCAAACTCACAAGATGAAAGCAAGACAAAGGAGTTGTTTTATTAAGAAAGAGTTCATCATTATTTAAAAACAACAACCATCTTTCTGTCCTCCTTGAGACAGCTCGGAGGCTCCTCAGCCTGGATTCTCCTCCGAGTGCAAGGCCCCTGCCTGCTCCTCCTATGCCGCACACCAAGAGCTTTAGTCTCACTGCAGAAGAGACAGGTCAAACTGATTTATCTTTCTCTGGCTTCTTGATCATAATGGGGAGGAGACTTGGCGAAGGTCAGTCTCCTTTATCTTGCTTCCCTCCTCTTGCCGCCGCCTGGCTAAGCCTCCCTTGTTTCTAAGGAAAGAGCCAGCTTGCCTTGCACTCAGCCTTTCTGCAAAGACGCTGCTCCGTGCAGCAGGGCTGAAGCACGAGACCAAACTCTCACAGAGAGGGAGTCCAGCAGCCAGACCTCTGCCTGGAAAGGCTTTCTCTTGGTCTGAGTCACACAACAAAGAGATCCCTTAAGCTACTGGTAGGAAAAGGTGTCAAACCAGGGAGCAGCTGCAGAAGAGTGGGTGTGTTACAGATCCATCACTTCTTCTTCCACCGCTTTGTCCTGAGATCGCACGTACTTCTCCTGCACTGCAAGCGTGCTGATAACACAGTCATTAAGGAAAATAAACCTTTCTGCAAGAAGCTTTTAACATTCTCAGGGAGGAATCAGCCTGACGTTAGCCCAAAGGCTGGTAGGAAGGTGGCAGTACTGGCAGCAACATGCATCACCTCAATTATTTCTGGCTCTGGTTGCTCCCAGACCTGACAAGTGCAGAATAATCAATTGTATAGTTTGGATGAGGTGGAATGAACTGGTCCAAGTGAGTGTGAGAGAAAGGAAAGTTGTTAAAAGATTTCTCCCACATTCATGGTATCAATTAGCAATAGATGAGGTGGCTTTGGTGTGGACAACTGTCTGCTAAGATCTGGGCTGAGCCTACTGACTTGCTCCCTGCGGATCCCCAAATAGCATAACAACCCGAGCCTGCAGTCTCCCAGCTCCACCTCCAGCCTCTTCCCTAGGGAAGGAGAAATTAAAACCCCACGCAACAGAGGATCCATGGGGAAGGATACGAAGCAAAGTGGAAATCGGCTCCCATTGCTGCTGACATCAGAGCTTCCAGGCTCCTGTGCTCCTGATCTCCAAAGGAATAGCCGTTGGCTTTGTCTACTGCCTGCATCACCTGCCGCATGCTCTCCTTATCCTGAAAGGGAGGGAGATGAAAGACAGGGAATTTGGTCCTTGCCCAGAGGCGAGAGCTCACACTGGGCTTTACTATGGATTTTCTCTGAGGCTTTGGGCCACCCACATAGCACCCAGTGCCCCAACGATGCTGCCTCCTGGAGCCAAGGGGCCGTCAGACAACCAGGAGCACTCGCTGTCAGCCGGAATCTGTGCTGGGTTGGCACCTCCACCCTCCCGCTCCCTTTCATCACCTCTTGTCTCGGCCCATTTGCCTCTGCTGACACCTCCACTAATTGCCAGATTAATGTTTTCAGCCCTTCTTCCCAAAGGTTCTCATCCTAATCTTCTAATTGTTCTGTGCTCCCTAATTTAACATTTTAGGTAACCACAGAATCATGGAATGGTTTGGGTTGGATGGGACCTTAAAGCTCATCCAGTTCCACCCCTGCCATGGGCAGGGACACCTCCCACTGGATCAGGGGCTCCAAGCACCATCCAGCCTGGCCTTGAACCCCTCCAGGGATGGGGCAGCCACCACTGCTCTGGGTAGCTTGGGCCAGGGCCTCCCCACCCTCACAGGAAATATCTTCCTGATATTGCACCTCTGTCTCCCCTCTTTCAGCTGAAAAACATTCCTTCTCATCCTGTCCCTGCCCTCCCTGATCAAGAGCCCCTCCTCAGCTTTCCTGGAGCCTCTTTCAGTCCTGGAAGCTGCTCTAAGGTCTCCCCAGAATACTGGATAATCCTTTGCCCAAGTTTGAAATGCAGGCACAGAAGGGCTGAATGAAGGGGGGGGGCTTTATTCCACACCCCAGGGTACGAGGCCTGCTTAGCCTCATACTCATTGGCCTTTTCTTTCCCTTTGTCTCCCACAGATCATTCACAAGTCTGGCTGTGTTTGTCCTCCTCTATCCCAAGCCTCCCAACAGCTGAGATTTGCATCCCTCATGGCTCCGAGCAGACATAACCTTGCTGCTACCAAATGTGCTGACAACATATCCAACACTCCCTGTTCTCTCTGCTCCATCACCTGGACGTTGAGAGGAACGAAGGACACCAGGCTGTAATCCTCGATCACCTCCACCAACTTCTCGTTGAGGCGGCGGTAATTTCGGAAGAAGGGGTCGGAAGCTAAATGGTCAACCAAGTAGGAGAGGTCCAGGACCTCTGTGTAATAATCCAGGTTGAAAGCTGCAGGGAAACACCAGGAAGCTCTGAAGGCAACTGAAGAACCCAGTGAGATTTACATCAGTTCCCCGACCATCCCAATGGTCCCTGACCAATCCCAGTTCCCCGACCAATCCCAACAAGGCCAAATGCCGGGTCCTGCACTTGGGGCACAACAACCCTAAGCAGAGGTACAGACTAGGAGAGACCTGGCTGGAAAGCTGCCAGGAGGAGAAGGACCTGGGGGTGCTGGTTGACAACCGACTGAACATGAGCCAGCAGTGGCCCAGGTGGCCAAGAAGGCCAATGGCATCCTGGCTTGTATCAGAAATGGTGTGACCAGCAGGTCCAGGGAGGTTCTTCTCCCCCTGTACTCGGCACTGGTGAGACCGCACCTCGAGTACTGGGTTCAGTTCTGGGCCCCTCACCACAAGAAGGATGTTGAGGCTCTGGAGCGAGTCCAGAGAAGGGCAACAAAGCTGGGGAAGGGGCTGGGGAACAAATCTTATGAGGAGCGACTGAGAGAGCTGGGGTTGTTCAGCCTGGAGAAGAGGAGGCTGAGGGGAGACCTTATTACTCTCTACAACTACCTGAAGGGAGGTTGTGGAGAGGAGGGAGCTGGCCTCTTCTCCCAAGTGACAGGGGACAGGACAAGAGGGAATGGCCTCAAGCTCCGCCAGGGGAGATTTAGGCTTGAGATTAGGAAAAAGTTCTTCACGGAGAGGGTGGTTAGGCATTGGAACAGTCTGCCCAGGGAGGTGGTTGAGTCACCGTCCCTGGAGGTGTTTAAGGTTAGGGTAGACGAGGTGCTTAGGAGCATGATTTAGGGATTGGTGGGAATGGTTGGACTCGACGATCCAGTGGGTCTCTTCCAACCTGGTTATTCTGTGATTCTGTGATCCCCACACCCGAGCAGTAATCTACCCCTGCTCCAGCCCAGCTCTGCAGGTCTCTCTCGCGGGAGCTCTTACCCAGCTTGCCGTACTGCTCGATAAGGTCCATCTTGGAGAGGACGTTGACGTGGGGCAGTTCCACATGCAGCATGGTCGCGAGCGAGGTGCAGAGAACAGAGATGAACTTGCCAGGGTCCGTGCAATAGTGAGAATCCACCAGATGCACTGCAGCCAGCTGGGAAGCAAGGACACAAGGTCAGGATCACGATGAGCCCATGTACTTGCTTTTGGGACGGTGGCTACAGGACAATCTATTCAGATCTAGCTATAGACTCCGAGGACGGGAAGGTCACCACCTACCTTCCAGCTCCTTCACATAAAACATTTTCATACATATGAGCGTATTTATATATATATATATATATATATAAATTCCCACCCACAGACCTCCAGGGGGACTCAGGTCCAAGGGTTCTGGTGCACAGAAAGGGCTGTGGGGTGCTGAGCTCCACCAGCAGCACTGAAAGATACTTGTACCTGCAACCACCCTCCCTTTTCTCGGAGCTTCTTTCTCTGGAGATGAAGTTTCCATGTTTGTCTGAACCCTGCAGGATTTTGGGGCTGGGAGCTCGGGTTAACTCCCCTCCTGAATAACACCACTGCCTCCAGATTTGCACCTTCCCTACAGGAATGCTCAAGAACTCAGGAGGAGTAACTGTAGCACACCACACTCCACTGGCAGAACCAATTGTCCTGCGGTTTGAAATAATAATTAATCATTAAATTAATGAACGGTTTGATTTGCTGTGTTTTGTGCAGCTCTAACAATGTGGTCCAAGATCTCTGTTAAGCTCCTGCCTGTTACACAACGTGAGCCGATGTCAGGGCTCTGAAGCCGAGCGTGGCTGAGTCACAGCTATGCTTCTGCAGCACAAAAAAGCCAGAAGAAACCTCACGGGCACTGGAGCCAGCATCACAACAGCAGCGTAACTCTCTTTTTTTAGTAACTACAACTGCATGTATGTCTATTTGAATAAAAATAATCTCTAATATGCAGATTCTCAGTGACATTCTCAAGCAAATGAACTTGCCCTTCTTGCTCACACTACACGGGGTTTGCGCGTTCACGGTTTGGCCCAAACACAAACCAAAGGCAAAACCAAACGCAGCGTAAGCAAGTTAGCTCAGTTATGGAACTCTTCTCACCTGCACTTCCTCATTTGCATCTTCCATTGTGCAAGGAAGCACAGAGCACGTACGACAAAAGGCAGAGTGATTTGGCTCGGCAGGAGAGCCTGAGATGAAGGATCAAGAAGGATGTTGAGGCTCTGGAGCGAGTCCAGAGAAAAGCAACGAAGCTGGTGAGGGGGCTGGAGAACAGGCCTTACGAGGAGCGACTGAGAGAGCTGGGGGTGTTTATCCTGGAGAAGAGGAGGCTGAGGGGAGACCTCATTGCTCTCTCCAACTACCTGAAAGGAGGTTGTGGAGAGGAGGGAGCTGGGCTCTTCTCCCAAGGGACAGGGGACAGGACGAGAGGGAATGGCCTCAAGCTCTGCCAGGGGAGGTTCAGGCTGGACATTAGGAAAAATATTTCACAGAAAGGGTCATTGGGCACTGGCAGCGGCTGCCCAGGGAGGGGGTTGAGTCCCCTTCCCTGGAGGGGTTTAAGGGACGGGTGGACGAGGTGCTGAGGGTCATGGGTTAGTGTTTGATGGGAATGGTTGGACTCGATGATCCAGTGGGTCTCTTGCAACTTGGTTATTCTATGATTCTGTGATGCTTGGATTTCTCACAGCACAGCGTAAAGGATCCCTCACATATCGATCTCCCTGCTCCAAAATACAGCAGCCACTTGGATAAAACACACTGTGGAGAGGAGTCTGGAGCACAGCAAAAGTATGTGAGGAAGGGAAATCCATGTTTTTGTTCACCCCATCCCTGGAGGTGTTCAAGGCCATGTTGGATGGGGCTTGGAGCAATCTGATCCAGTGGGAGGTGCCCCTGCCCATAACAGGGGCTGGAACTGGATGGGCTTTGAGGTCCCTTTGATACCCACAATCAAAACCTCTGACCACGTGGCTCCCCAGCTCCTTGCAAAAGCACGTGGGGTGCCAGGCACCAATCCCAGCTCCCCACGGAGCCCCAAACCTACCCTGAAATTCCACTTGGCCAACTGAGCGAAGACATTCTTCAGAGCATCGTGGTGGGTGTAGAGCTCTACCTGCCCTGGGCAGTCAAACAAGTAGTAGTGACCCCTGCATGCTGCCAGCTTCTCCTGCAGCCAATCGAAGTTGGCCTCCAGGTATTCCATGCAGTAGATCAACCCCCCGTTGGGCCCCAGCTTCAGGTTCTCCATCACGTCGGGCAGGGTGATGAGCTCGGCGATGTCCACAGCGCATTGGTAGGGCATCGCCTCGTTGGCAGGGTCCAGGTTCACCACCGACACCTTGCGCCCGATCCTGCCCATGAATTCCTGCATGCCATGGCAGTAGGTCGTCTTCCCAGAGCCTGGAGGGCCAATTACCACCTGGCCAAAGGCCAGTGAACTCCCCTTGCTGCCCTCAGACATGTCGTCTCATTTCCTTCTCCTTCTGTTGGCTGAAAAAGGAAAAACTTCCATTTACCATTTTATTTGCATTCGTGTGAATGCAATCTGCAGGATTCACACCCACGGAGCAGGTGGAAAGAAAAGGAAAGTGTCATTGTGTAACTATTGTCTCCTGCCACTCCCTGCATGGCCAAGCCCCGTGCAGGGAAGATGTTACCCTGGTGTCCCCCGAGCTGGTGATGCTGCGGCTGGAAACAGGGGCAAAGCCAAAAAGGCCAATGGCATCTTGGCTTGGATTAGAAACGGCATGGCCAGCAGGTCCAGGGAGGTTCTTCTCCCTCTGTACTCGGCACTGGTGAGACCGCACCTCGAATCCTGTGTTCAGTTCTGGGCCCCTCACCACAAGGAGGATGTTGAGGCTCTGGAGCGAGTCCAGAGAAGAGCAACAAAGCTGGGGAAGGGGCTGGAGAACAAGAGGAGCAGCTGAGAGAGCTGGGGGTGTTTAGCCTGGAGAAGAGGAGGCTGAAGGGAGACCTCATTGCTCTCTACAGCTGCCTGAAAGAAGGTTGTGGAGAGGAGGGAGCTGGGCTCTTCTCCCAAGGGACACGGGACAGGACGAGATGGAATGGCCTCAAGCTCCACCTGGGGAGGTTTAGGCTGGACATTAGGAAAAATATTTCATGGAAAGGGTCATTGGGCACTGTCAGAGGCTGCCCAGGGAGGGGGTTGAGTCACCTTCCCTGGAGGGGTTTAAGGTATGGGTGGACGAGGTGCTGAAGGACATGGGTTAGTGATTGATAGAAATAGTTGGACTCGATGATCTGATGGGTCTTTTCCAACCTGGTTATTCTGTGATTCTAAAGCCCAAACTAGACCCACAGGACACAGATCCCTACTCCTGCCCATGTTGGGGGTGATTTTTACCCTCCTTGGGTCCTTCCTTGATGCGGCAGCAATCACACATTCCCATGCCCTACCTTCTGTTTTCCCATATCCTCATGCCCTCTGTCTCCTCTATGTCCCCTTTCCCCACCATGTAAATCCCATTCTCCCACTCTCCACATACTTTCTTCTTCCTGATGCCAGTCTATGTCCCCTCTCCCATGTGCTCCTTCTCCAACCCCATATCTCCTTCTCCCCCACCCAAGTCCCACGTCTCCCGTATCTTCTCCTCATCCTGCTACGTCCCCTCTCCCTCCATTTCTCCTTTGCTGCACCTCCTGTTCCACTCAAAAGCCCATCCAGTTCCACCTCTGCCATGGGCAGGGACACCTCCCACTGGATCAGGGGCTCCAAGCCCCATCCAACCTGGCCTTGAACCCCTCCAGGGATGGGGCAGCCACCCCTGCTCTGGGCAACTTGGGTCTCCCCACCCTCATAGCAAAACATTTCTTCCAAAGCTCTCCTCTCAATCTCCGCTTTTCACCTTAAAACTGTTCCCCATCAACCTATCCCTGTCCTCCTGTCTCCCCTGCCCTGTCCCGTTAGGTCCCCTCAGGCCCCTCCCGTTCCCGTTCGCCCCCGCCTCCGAGCCCCTCCTGGCCTCCCCCAGCCCTCCCCGGGCCCCCCAACCCTCCTGGTTCCTCCATACCACCCCCCTCCACCCCCGTACGGACCCCCTGATCCCTTCAGGCCCCTCGCGGCCCTGCCCCCTCACCGCCGCCTCCGGTGCCGCCGCCGCCGGTTCCGGGTCCCGCGTGTCCCTCCCTCCGAGTTCCGGGTCCGGAGCGGCGCCGCCTGCACCACGTCGCCCCCCTGGCGGCCGGGAGGCCCGCGCGGCTTCGGCACCGCCGGGACTCGAACCCGAGACCCCCCCGAACCGTGCGACCCCAAGGTTCGAATCCCGGCACCGCCCCTCGAACCCGCGACTCTCAAGCCGTGAAACCCGGGTTCGAATCCCGGCACCGCCCCTCGTCCCCATCCCCAGGAGAAGGGGGGGCGTTATTCCCTGCATCCCACCATCCAGCCCTAAGGAAAGGGTGCAGAGCCTGAGAGCAAAGCATTCACCCCCATTTGCACTGAACCCTGTGGTTCTGGGGCGCAGGGAGCAAGGCTCTGCTCCCCCATCTAAATGTGCCTGTGCCAGGAAACCGGAGCGAAGCACATCAGAAAAGCACCCGCTACGCCCAACCGCAGGGAAACACCTCCCGCAGAATTCCTCCAGAGGCTGCCAAGCCGAGCCTTTCATCCCAACGAGTTTCTCCAAGGAGTGTGGGATCATCACGCCCAAGCAACGCGAAGCTGCAGGCCGGCAGCGAGCTTCCTGCAGGACAGTTAAGGTGCCGTGGCTGGCGCTGTCTGTACTTGTCCTTCCCTGGGTCTCAGGAAGCCACAGGCTGCGAGTTCTGGTTTTTTAGGCTGACCCAGCACACAAGCTCAGCTGATCCAGGCTGTCAGCAATGCAACACCCTTCCCCGTTTCTTCTAAACAGGCAGCACTAGTGCTACTTCCCCTCATCGGAGTGGTTCAATCAGGGGAAAAAAATCCACTGAGGCAATTTTTGTGACAAGTCTATATGTCTTACAAAAATAAATATATGAAAAACCTGCCCCAAAGCCGAGACCAGGAGCCAGCCTGTGCTCGACAGGAGCAGAACCAGTACAAAGGTTCTGTGACAGTCTCTGTGACAGTCTCTGCTCAGCGTGGCCGGGCACCAGAGCTCTCCAGAGCACCATGGGACGCCCGGACAAACGGCATCTCCTGTCTGTACTTCATGGCAGTGGGCGGTTGGCGCCTCAGCAGCTGGTCACCGCTGTCCTTGGGGTCAGGGTCATCGTAGATGGTTGAGATGAGGATTGGAGCATCCCGTCGGGGCTTTTTCACCTTGCTGAATGTTGGCAGTTTCTCCCCATGGTACCTAGAAGGAAGCGGAAGATGTTTGGTTCTTGCAGCTTCATCTCACACAACACGCTGCTCAAAGGAGCACTGGAGTGTTGGCAACAGCAGCGTACTCAGCTCCAGAGCGCTGAGGCAAGCCTTGCTACTAGCTGCACAGGGGGACAGCAACTCCCTGGGACAACCTCACGGTTCTGCTTCACGCTCCACTCCTCTTGCAGCCAGGCAGCTGCTGTGTCAGCCCAGAGAGCCCGTGCAAAGGCTCCGAATGCAGCTGGGTAGGGCTGGGTACTCACCCCAGTCCCCTCTTGCATCTGGGGTTCTGACCCTCGTTGTCCAGAGCTTCAGCCATTCCAGAGTTGCTGCTGCCCAGCCCCAGCCCCTCCGTCCAGCCCTGCTGCTCCAACACCTTCCTGCCAAAGCCCTGGGAGAGGGGAAGAAACATCAGAGTTGCTGAATAAAGCCCATTCTCATCTTCCCAGAACCCTCTGTCCCCGTCCCACAGCCTCTGAGCATCCCCACCGCGGCCGTTCTGGTCCTGCCCTGTCCCTCCTGAGCAGGCAGGCAGAGCTCACCTTGGTGTGTCTCTCGAAGGTGCCAATCTGCTGCCCTGAAACAGATCCATCCTCCAATCCATCCCGCAATCGCTGTTCCAGCCACATCTGGACCGAGTCTCGAGCATCCTTATCGCCTCCATCTAAAGAGAAAGAAGCAAGAGTCAGAGCCGCACAGCTCAGGAAAGCTCTTTGCTACTGTCATTTCCCCCAGAGCACCACGCAACAAGGAGGCAGAACCTGTTCTCTTTGGCAACTCTCCCTGCCAGACAAGAAAAACGTTGTTTCAAGCACAATGACATCCTGGACGCTTTCAAAGGATGACAGAGTCAAAGAATTCCCCACTGGAGAAATTCTGCAGGGTCAGAGCTTCCCCGCCTCCCTCATTTCCCGCAGGGGGTTCAGCTAAGGTACCTTTGTCATAGTAGATGCTCATGTCCACGTCCCAGTCGTCTGCTGTCTGCTCATCAAAGTCTGCCAAGAGAAGGAAAGTACCAGTTTTGGTGGCGGTTGTGGAAATGTGACATGGAAGAGCTGTTGCTGGCTGCCCAGCTTCTCATTTTCTCTAATAAAATAGGAAGAAGGTACTACTGGAGACCCTGCAAAGCCAGTGCTCAAACAATGGGCTACCAAGGAGGACCAACTGGGGTCTCTGGTTGCTGAACTGAATGACTTTGTGATCAAGACAGTGTTGAAAAACGGTGGCAAGTTGCCACATCTGGAATGCCCATACAGGTTTTTTCCTGATTCTCCTGCAGCTCACGATGGTGAAGTTTGTGACACAAACACCAATGTTACCTCCATTCTGCTCCTGCCAGTACTGAGCATCTGTGTAGAAGACGAGGCCGGAGCCCCCTTTCTCCCACTTCAGTTCAATCTCCTCTTCAAAGAGCCGCTCCTCCACACGGTCCTGCTTGGTGACGTCCTCATGCAGTGCTTCGTGCCGCTCCCATTCCTCACAGGTATCATCGTCCTGCAAAGAAAGGTGGGTGACACCAACAGCTTGCAGCCTCTACCCTTCGGAATGTCTTCCCTACAAAAAAGCTTTGTCGACAGAGCCTCGTCTCAGCCTGCTCCTTTCAGGCACCGACACGACTGGCGCTGATGACCTCATTCCCCTGACTAATGGCATGTTCAGAGTCAGCAAAGAGAAGTGGTGAAAAACACCACATCACACCCACTCGGTGACACGGTTTTCGGCACCATGCGCAACACAAAGATGCCCATGTAAGGAGCAGGCGTGTCGTACAGAGAGAGTCAGCACCGGCAACAAATTAATTCCACTCAAGCTGATCCCTAAAGAGATTGTGCGGATTCCAGTGAGGCGGCCGGTTGGCACAGGCACCCATCACACTGACAGCTTTACTGCTACCTGCCTGGTTTTGAGGCAGAGCCCCTTCCAACTCAAAAGAGATCCAGGAAACAATCTGTGAGAAGAGCCTGTTTAGTCTGGAGAGGAAAAGACCGAATAAAATGTTTGTAAAGGAGGGAACAAAGCGTTCTCTGTGACGGCTGTTGCTAAGAGAACCTCCCGGGATAAAACTGCAGCAAAGAGTTGGCCCTTGAGTTAATTTTGACAGAGCAAAGAACGGGAACGGCTTGCCTCGGGATTGTGCTCCCTCTCTAATGACAGAGGGTTGAGCAAACAGGCTAGACCGGCACCGTCGGTGGAGGGAGCGAGAAAGCCTCCGGAGAGCCAGCCAGCTCCAACTGCGCAGAGCCTGTCACCCAAAGCCATTTTTCCAAGAACGACAAACTTCAGTCACAGAGGCATTCAAGGTCAAGCACTGCACAGCTCCACTGGCGTTCCCAGCACGCGGATGAGCTCCCAAAACTCTGGTCACCACATTGATCTGGCTCTGCTGTCGCTTGTGAATCTACCACGCAGCAGGGCACAGATCTGCTCCCACAGAACCAGTCTCCTTGGGATCCTCAAGGCTTCAGCCTGATTAAAACTCTTTCAGGGCTCGAGCCCCACAACCACCTTGATTTGGGGAAGCATTTTTGGAGGTGTTAATACCTGCACTGTTCACAAGCCAAGGGACTCAGTGCACCAAAATGTGAACAATCGTATTTTAACCCCATTTTTAGACTAGTAATTTATACAGTGCAACTAAAAGATTAAAAATGAGCTCAGAGAGAGTTACAGCAGCCCTCTCAGCTTCATAGCTTTAACAGCTAAACTTGGATAATGCTAGAAAAATCCACTTACATCACCTGAGTGCAACTCCTCTTCCTCCTTCTCCTGCCCCTCCTCATCCTCCTCAGCACTGGCTGGCTGAGTCACCTCAGGTCTTGCCGCAGGCCCCTCTTCCTCTGTGATCTCATCGCCCGTGGCAGTGTAAACTCTTTCTTCTTCTATAACTGTCTCAGTGTCCTGGTATTCAAAAGGCACATTCCCATACCTACGGGATGAGCCTGTCTTTGGAAAATTCAGCTGTAATTTCTTGATAACCCGGGGAGGCAGCCTGCAGGCCCGGATCAGCTCCAGGAAAACTCGCAGGGGGGTGCCCACGTTCCCGTAAGGCATAAAGGAAGGGGGGTTAAACTCAGGGAGCCGCTTCAAGTCTGCTTCTGCGACAGAATCGCCTGCAGCCACGTCGTTCCTACTGTCCGTGTCTAGAGAAGAGAAGAAAGGATTTGTAAGGAACATGCTCCAGCAAAGAGGGGGAAATTAGGGCCCTTCTAGGTGGGAAGAAGACAAATAGACCCCAAACTCACTCTTCATAGAGTGGTTTTGGTTGGAAGGGACCACAAAGCCCATCCAGTTCCACCTCCTGCCATGGGCAGGGACACCTCCCACTGCATCAGGGGCTCCAAGCCCCATCCAACCTGGCCTTGAACCCCTCCAGGGATGGGGCAGCCACCCCTGCTCTGGGCAACCTGGGCCAGGGCCTCCCCATCTTCACAGCAAAACATTTCTTCCTAAAATCTCATCTCAATCTCTTCTCTTTCAGCCCCAAACCATCTCCCCTCATCCTAACTCTGCCCTCCCTGATCAAGAGCCCCTCCCTAGCTTTCCTGGAACCCCTTTCAGCCCTGGAAGCTGCTCTAGGGTCTCCTCGCAGCCTTCTCTTCTCCAGGCCGAACAATCTCAACCCTCTCAGCCTGTCCTCATAGCAGAGATGCTCCAGCCCCTGGATCATCTCCACGGCCTCTGAACTCACTCCAACGGCTCCACTTCCTTCTTATTTTGGGGATTTCAGAACTGGACACAGGGCCTGCACCTCCCCTGCCCTGAGGCCCTTTCCTTTCCCCCCTCCTTAGCACCCGTTGCCTCTCCCTCAGTGCCCTTTCTTTCCCCTCCATCCTCATTCCTTCTCGTTTCCCATTCCCCTTTCACCAACCCCATTCTCACTTCCAAGGGTCATTGGACACTGGAACAGGCTACCCAGGGAAGTGGTTGAGTCACCTTCCCTGGAGCTGTTTAAGGCACAGGTAGACAAGGTGCTGAGAGACATGGTTTAGTGTTTGATAGGAATGGTTGGACTCGGTGATCCGGTGGGTCTCTTCCAACCTGGTTATTCTATGATTCTATGATTCCACTCCCTCCCCGTCCTGTTCCCCCAGTCCATTCCCCTTTCCTTCCCCTTGGTGCTCATTCCCTCCTCCTCTGTTCCCCCCAACCCTGTTCCCCATTCCCTCTCCCCAGTGCCCATTCCCTCCCCCCCATTCCTTCTCCCCCATTCCCTCCCCCCTGTTCCCTCTTCCTGGTGCCCGTTCCCTCTCCCTGGTTCCCATCCCCTCCCCTTCCCGTTTCCCATTCCCCCACCCCGTTCCCTCTCCCCGGTGCCTGTTCCCCCCCCCGCCTCCTTCTCCCCCATTCCCTCGCCCCTGTTCCCCCTCCCCGCTGCCCGTTCCCTCTCCTCCCCAGCACCCGTTCCCTCTCTCCCATCCCCTCTCTCCGTTTCCCGTTCCTTCTCCCCTACTGCATTCCCTCCCACCCGTTCCCCCCGTACCCGTGCGGGGCCCGAGGCGGACCCTGCGGATGACGCAGCGGCCGGGCAGAGAGGCTCCGCCGGGCCCGACCCAGCGTTTTCCCGAGTAGAGGCGGACGAGGCGGCGGGCGCGGCCGGGCCGCACGGCCACGGGGCAGCAGCGGGTGCGCGGCTCCTCCCCGGCCGCCGCCGGCCGCTCGGGGCGGTGCCGGTAGTGGAAGCAGAGGAAGCCGCCCGCCTCCACGAACTGGCTGAAGTAGGCGCGGAGCTGAGCGGAGCGCAGCGAGGCCGGGATGCCGCTCACCAGGCAGTAACGGGTGGCGGCGGGGGCGCCATCGCCGGCGCTCGACATGGGCGCCGCCATCTTGCCCCGCCGGGAGGGGCGACGGGCGCGTGCGGGTGACGTCACGGGCGGGGCGCGCTGGATTGACGTCACGGGCGGGGCGGAGAGGGCGCCCTCTGGTGGCCATGGGGGGCGGGACCCTATGCGGGGGGGCACAAGCTCCAAAGGGGGGTTCACAGGCTCCAAAGAGAGGGGCACAGGCTCCAGTGTGGAGGTTAACGGGCTCCACAAGGGGGGTTACAGGCTCCAATGGGAGGGCTCAGGCTCCAAAAAGGGGGAATTACAACCTCCAAGGGGAGGGGCCACAGGCTCCAGAAGCAGGGTTCACAGGCTCCAAAGGGAGAGGGGGGTTACAGGTTCTGGGGGAGAGAGTTACAGGCTCAGAGGGGTTGGAGGAAAGGAGGGTGTTAAAGGCTCCAATGAGGGGGGGTTTACAGATTCCAGTGCGGGGGGCGGTTAGAGGTTCCAATAGGGGAGGGATTACAGGCTCCAGTGGGGTGGGGGTACAGGCTTGTGGGGGTTACAGGTTCCAGTGAGGGTGTCATGGGCCTGGGGAGTCACAGATCCTGAGGGGGAGGTTTACAGGCTCCAATGAGGGGTCACAGAGCCAAGTAGGGTCAGAGATTCCAGGGGGGGTCACAGCATCAGGGGGTCATGGACCGGGGGCGGGGGTTCACAAGATCTGGGCAGTCACAGGCTTTAATGAGGGGGTCACACAGATCCTGGGAGCTTCACAGGCTGTAATGGGGCGGGTCACAGGCTCAAGGAGGGGTCGCAGGTCCAGTGGGTGGGGACATAGGCTTGAGGGGGTCACAGACACCAAGATGGGGAGAGCACAGGTCTGGGAAGGATCACAAGCTTGGCGGGGTGTCACAGGATTGGGGGGTGTCACAGGCTCCAAAGAGGGGGTCACAGGGCTGGGGGGGCAAGGGGCTGGGGGCCCTCCCTGGTGCCGAGGCACTGTTGGGCAGCGGCGGGAGAGGTGGAGGGCTGGATGGGAGAGCCGCCATTCCAGGCTTTTCCATGAGTGAGGGCGATGGAGCACAAGGAGCAAGCAGGATGGGGGTTTGGCAGCTCCATCCAGCTGGGACAGCTCTCCTCACCTGGACAGGCCACAATTCCACCGCCTCTGCAAATTCCTCTGGAGGGGTTTGTGCCATGGGGCTGTTCTTCCCGATGGATTGTTAAGGAAAGCTCCTTTTCATTCCCACACAGGGCCCGCAGGTGTTTTTTCCAACCTCTCGGAAATTCAACCACCACCTCTAAAATTCCAGCACATTCCAAAACGTAGAAGACTTTATTACAAAAATAATTTACTGCATCTTATGTACAAACCACCAGAATGTCTGCTTATGAAACACTGATGGGAACGCTTTCTGGAAGCTGGAGGTGGGAGGAACGAGCTTCCAAGGTGTGCAGCCAGCTCTGACTCTGGGCAGGGAGGTTTGGTTCCACCAGAAAACCAGCTGGGCTCGCCCCTGCGGTGGGTGCAGCTCAGGAATCTATTATCCCAGCACCGACAGAGGGGAACCCATGGTCCAGTTGGTGTAGGTGCTCTGAGGTGATGCGTTGCTCTGCTGTATTTCATGACATTACAGAGAAAACAGAATCATGGAATGGTTTGGGTTGCAAAGGACCTCAAAGCCCATCCAGATCCAGACACCTCCCACTGGATCAGGGGCTCCAAGCCCCATCCAACCTGGCCTTGAACACCTCCAGGGATGGGGCAGCCACCACTGCTCTGGGCAGCCTGGGTCTCCCCACCCTCACAACGAAACATTTCTTCCTAAGATCTCATCTCATCTCATATCATTCTCCCCTCTATTTGCTGAAAACCATTCCCCCTCATCTTCTCCCTGCACTCCCTGATCACGAGCCCCTCTGCAGCTTCCCTGGAGCCCTTTTCTGTACTGGAAGCTGCTCTAAGGTCTCCCTGGAGCCTTCTCTTCTCCAGGCTGAACAACCCCGACTCTCTCAGCCTGTCCTAGGATCTGGGGAAAGCCAGGAGGGAGGAACCAGCACACTGCATAGGATTTAATACTTTGGCTTTTCCCAGTGCCTGGGGAAGATCCTTCATGGGTATTTCTAAGATTTCAAGGAGAGCAGACAGAGCAAGGCTTCACCCAGGCCTCATTCCATAATAGTGAGCTATTCCAGTGAGGACCAGAACATGGCAGAGTCGAGCTGTTAGTTGAGGACAGATCTCATCGCTTGGAGCTAGCAGGGAAACAAACATGGATTTAAATGGGCCCAAGGATTCAAAGAGTCAAAACTGGGGCTGGGTGCTAACCTCCCCTGCCCTGGTGTCTGCATGCAGGCAGCACAGCAGCTCTGACTCAAATTCCACGGCCACGCTTCCCAAAATGGAGATTGGCACAGGAGGAGTGGGATCAGCTCTAAACATCTGCTAAAGCAGAGGTGTTTCTGCTGGAGGCTGGCTCAATCTTCTGGCCTCAGCCCTACCAAAAGGAGCAGTTCTCCGCCGACTCCAGAGCATTTCTCTAGCTAAATCCCTGCTTCCACATGGGCTGTGCTGCCTGGCAAGGCATGGGGAGCATCCACGGGATGTGGATTTGTGCCGCGTGAGCCAGCTGCTCGCTGGTTATTTCGTACAGCATTTCTGTGATGAGCTCGACGATGTCTGCATTGCCGATGATAGGTCGGAAGAAGAGATCCGTGATGAGGGCAGGAGGGATTGATTTTAAGGTGGAGGCAATCAGCAAAATGCGGGCGAACCGGCCCTGGTCCTCGGGCTGTAGGACCTCCTGAAGCGCTCTCTGGGCTTCCTGCTGGAGGCTCTCGATGTACAGGGAGGTCCTGAGTCCAGGAATATCTGTCAAGGGAGAGGAGGAGAAGCTGATGACGAGGGAGGCTGGAAAACAGCCCTAGGTTTCTCCCATCCCCACCCTTCCCCACTTCTCATGGACATCTCCAAGGCCTCACTATGGAGATGCACACAGCTCCCAAGATGTAGCTATTCATTGTCATTTTGAGGGAGGAAAAGCAATAAAGCGGGCAAACACATTTTACAAATTAAACTCTGGGTTCCTTTGTTGTCTGCAGGACAGACTAAGGCTTTTATTGCTTCACTTGCCATCGCTCTTCCCCGCTTCCCAGTGCATTTGGTAATGGTCAGTGTTAGAAATGGGGCAACCAGCCCCCCTCACGCTCACACACAGAGGCTGCTGAGCCCAGAGGCATGTGTTGAGTGAGGAACGAGTGTCAGGCACTCACCGGGATTGAAGAGAATGGCTCCCTTCAGGTAGGCATATTCCTTGGGACTCAGGTCCAGGCTCCAAAATGAGTTCAGGCAACACTGGAGCCGCTGCACGGCGGCCAGCGTGGGCTGCGTCCACTCGGGCTCCTGCTGTTGGCTTTGGCCATCGAGGAGAATCTTCTTGAGCATGCTGGGAGCTGGAGTCTCCATCACCTCGAAGGTCACCATCTCCTGCACCAGCCCCAGGAGGAAGAGGGGGCCCCAGCAGCTCTCCAGCAGCAGGAGTTGATCCTCTCGTGGCAGCAGGCGGAAGGAAGGCAGGTTTTTCATGAAGCTGACGGTTTTTCCCAGGACGTTGCAGGCCGCCTGGCAGGTGAGGTGTGGGGTGCGGAGGCAGACGGTGCGGCGCCGGTGGCAGAGGCAGCGCCGGTGGGCTGGGCGGCGGGCGAGGTTCTGGCTGAGGAGGGTGTAGAGGATGG
Organism: Clamator glandarius; assembly: GCA_033459285.1. Lineage (NCBI taxonomy): Eukaryota > Metazoa > Chordata > Aves > Cuculiformes > Cuculidae > Clamator > Clamator glandarius. The sequence continues at coordinate 333,076 of JAUNZM010000225.1, forward strand.
CAGTCTGCTTGTCCTCGCCGCGGCACTGGCACCTCTCGCAGCCCACCTCCATGCCACTGGTGGTCGCAGCTCAGCCGCACAGCCGGTTCCTCAGCAAAACTCAGCTCCTGCTACAGCAGATGGGAAGAAAGCCGTAAAATCCCTCCCAAACGGGCTGGATTCTCCCCGTCCCCCCAGCTCTGCCAGCCCACAGCTGCTCAAACCAGCTTTTATAAGGCTGAGTAGCTCGTGAAACACCCCCTCCGCAGCCTTGACCCCTCCGTGATTAAGCGGTCCTCATTAAAACAAACCAACCCAAACCCAGGTGGCCTCGGGCTGATTGGCTGGGGCAAACAATTTCTCCGCGCGGCGTTCAACGGCCGTTTTCTCAATGAAGCGCCAGCGGGTTGGGCAGCCTTATCGCCATGACCAAAGAGGATAAACAGAGTCATTAACCTGGCCCGTACCACGGCACCGAGGTCTCGCTCCGGTGGCTGGCGCTGCCAGCGGAATTGCACACACACACACAGGGTAACAGCTCTGGCCTTGGGAAAAGCAACCTGGAAGTCGTTTTATCAGTGGTTGTTGGCCTCACCTTGCTGATGGTGTCATTATGGTGAGGAAGAGGAGCCCAGTGAGGAGAGGAAACAGAGGAAATGTGGGGCAAGGAAGGGCAAATTCCAGATTTTCTCCTTGAATTACCTTGTATTTTTATCCTGGGATTGAGCAGTATCCAAGTGCTGGTTTCTAGGGGGATGGTAGCAGGGTGGGGGGTAATCTTCTTCCCTGGGATGGTGGTAACTCAGCCAGAAGAAAGGCTGGGACCCCTGGGAGGGCACAACAAGGTGCAGCTGAGACCTAGGGCTGGCTCCAAAATGCCTGGGAGCCTCTGCTCACCCTGCCCCTGCTTCTGCCCCCACCTCTGCACTCACTCAACCGGCCTCTCTCCTCCTCTGCCCCTGCTACGAGTTTCTACCCCCTTTCTCCCCCTGTCTCTGCTTCCCACCCCAACCTGCCTCTTCATCCCCTGCCCTCTACCCCACATCCTGGCCTCTGCTCTGTTCCACTGGCCTTTGCCTCTCCCAGCCAGCTTCTTCCCCACAGCCTCAGCCTCTGCCCCTCCCCAACATCTGCCCCCCACCAGCCTCTGTTTCCCCAAACTGGCCTTTGCACCCCCCACCTCAGCTTCTGCCCCCTCACTTCCCACTTCCCTGGCCTCTTCTTCTGTTCCAATTACAAAACGTGGAATATTTTTGATTAAAGCTAAAGCAGAGTTCAGTTTCATCTAAGTAATTTATTTTTGATGGTTAGCCAGAATGTTCCTCTGATAGCATGTGAGTTTCTTTCAAACAGTGTTTTCTTCCAGACACTGTTAACTCTTTGCAGATGACAACGCCTTGTGTTCAACATCATCTGTGCTGAACAAAGGTGTTTTTTTTCCCTGTAATCATCTCCGTTTTGCAGCTTTTCCTTGTGTCAAAGGCAAGGTCAGACAGAGCTGGCTCCAAGCTCCAAATTAACACGAGATTTAGATGATCTTTAAGGTCCCTTCCATTTCAAAGCATTCTATGATTCTATAAAGGCATGGAGTGATAGGACCAGGGGAAATGGCTGGACATTGGAGAGGGGCAGACTGAGACAGGACATAAACAGGAAAGTCTTTGCCATGAGGGTGAGGAGGCCCCAGCCCAGGTTGCCCAGAAGAGTTGTGGTTACCCCATCCCTGGAGGTGCTCAAGGCCAGGTTGGATGGGGCTTGGAGTCCCTGATCCAGTGGGAGGTGCCTAGTCTATATCCACCCCTCTCCAGTTTATCCTCGTTGCCCCTCATCCTATCACTCCAAGCCTTTATAAAACAGGCCCTCCTCAGCTTTCTTGTAGTCCCTTCAGGTACTGGAAGGTCGCTATAAGGTCTCCTTGTAGCCTTCCCTTCTCCAGACTGAACAACCCTAACTCTCTCAGCCTGTCCTCATACGAGAGGTGCTCCAGCCCTCTGCAACCATCTCTGTAGCCTCCTCTGGACCCGTTCCAACAGCTCCATCTCCTTCTTATGTTGAGGATTCCAGAACTGGACACAATCCTCCAGATGAGGTCTCACAAGAGAGGAACAGAGCGGGAGAATCACCTCCCTCACCCTGCTGGCCACAGGCCAGGACATGGTTGGTTTCTGGGTTGTGAGCGCACACATTGCTGGCTCGTGTTCAGCTTCTCATCCCCAGCACCCCAAGCCCTTCTCCTCAGGGCTGTTGACTCGCCTTCCCTAGAGGTGTTTAAGGTGAGGGTGGATGAGGTGCTTAGGGGCATGGTTTAGGGATTGGTGGGAATAGTTGGACTCGACGATCCGGTGGGTCTCTTCCAACCTGGTTATTCTATGATTCTATCATCCCTAATCCTGTACTGAAACTGGTGATTGCCCCAACCCAGCTGTAGGATCTTGCCCTTGGCCTTGTTGAACCTCATGAGGTTCTCACAGCCCGAGTTCTCCAGCCTGTCCAGGTCCCTCTGGATGCCATCTCATCCTTCTGGTGTTACACCTGCCCCACTCAGCTTGCATCGCGTGCAGGCAGGTGGGCAATCTCCTCTGACCCAGCTCTTGCTGTACATTAGTGATGGCAACCCCTCCCCCGTGTTGCCCAGGCCTGAGGAAAGGGTGCTCGCATTCTAAAACTCCAAAACGACTCTTGGAGGGTTTATTTGCCGGCATGTTCGGTCCCACTTCCCTCTCCCCCCCCCAACCACGAGGTATCGCGGCCTCCCCGGACCTTGCCGGAAAGGCGCGATTTACTGTCGCTATAGCAACCGCCCCGCGCCCCCCTTTCCTCCCTCCCATTGGTCACAGAGCCTGTCAATCAAGGAGGATGGCAGCGCTGATTGGTTCTCCCTCTGGCGGGCGGGGAGGGGCTCACACTTCCGGTGTCGCCACCTTCCGGTTCCGGTTGCGGCGTGAGGGGAGGCCGAAGCGGGAGCCATGGGGCTGAGCGCGGAGGAGGCGGCCGAGCAGGAAGATCGTTTCGACGGGATGCTGCTCGCCATGGCCCAGCAGCACCAGGGCGGCGTGCGGGAGGTACCGCTCCGTGAGGCAGGGGGGAGCCGGCTGGAAGAGGGAGCTGGGGCCCTGGGAGGTGGGGAGCCGGGCCCGTGAGGATATGAGATGTGGAATGTTCAAAGTGGAACCGTAGAATAGTTTGGGTTGGAAGGGACCTTAAAGCCCATCTAGTACCACCCTTGCCATGGGCAGGGACTCCTCCCACTGGATCAGGGGCTCCAAGCCCCATCCAACCTGGCCTTGAACCCCTCCAGGGATGGGGCAGCCACCTCTGCTCTGGGCAACCTGGGCCAGGGCCTCCCCACTATCATAGTGAAAAAATTCTTATTTGTGTCGAGTCTAAATCTGCCCCTTTCCTGTCTATACCCATTGCTCCTCATCCTGTCACTACAAGCCTCACTATTTTGATTTAAGCTAAAGCACATTTAAGTTTCATTTAAACAGTTGTCGTTTTTGAAAGTTAGACAGAATGCTCCTCTGATAGCATGTTTTCTTTACAATGACGTTTTTTAGATGTTGTTTGTACCTTGAAGATTATGACATCTTGTGTTCACTGTGATCTGTGCTGAACAGGTGTATTTTCTTCTGTAATCACCTCTATTTGGAGTTTTCATCTATCTTAAAGCCGAGGTCCAGCAAAGGGCTGGAGCCAGCTCCAGATTGGCAAGAACTTTGACTGTTGCAAAGCTTCATAATATTAAAATTAGACCTTGGAAAGTAATTGAATATGTAGAAAATCATACATGTGCATGTAAGTGGGAAATATATTCTGTAACCAGCCTTTGTCTCGCTGCACATGATTTATGGAGATCACTCCCGCATGTTACCCAGGCCTGATAAAGGATACTTGCTTTCTAAAACTCCAGAATGAGTCTTAGAGTTTTAGTGCCAGCGTTTTTGGTATCAGTGAGGAGGTGAGTTGAGACCCCTGGGAGAGAGGAGGGGGAGCTCTGGGTCTGTGGGTGAGACAGGATCCTGACACAGACAAGGAATACCAAGAATCACAGAATCACTAAGGTTGGAAAGACCTGTAAGCTCATCCAGTCCAACTATCAGCCCAACCCCACTGTGCCTGCTAAACCATGTCCTGAAGTGCCATGGCCACATGTATTTTGAACTCCTCCAGGGATGGAGACACCACCACTGCCCTGGGCAGCCTCTGCCAGAGCTTCATTACTCTGTCAGTGAAGATTTTTTCCTAATATCCAGCTTAAACCTCCCCTGGAGCAACTTGAGGCCATTTTAATACAGGCTCCTTGAGAGGCACAAGGTGGGTTAGAGCAATCTTGTCTCACTGCTCTTTTCTCTCTTCTCCCCCAGCTTGTGAACACCTTCTTTAGTTTCCTGAGGCGTAAAACAGATTTCTTCACTGGTGGAGAAGACGGAGTAGCAGAGAAGGTAAAATAAAAAAATCAAAATCCTTCAGTTTTTATATCTTCTGACATAATGCCAGGGCTGTCTGTGCGGTGCTGGCTTCCCTGCCTGAAAAACTCAAGGTGTTGCAGCACACTTGGGGACCAGCAGCCCATGATAATGACGGAATATGTCACTGGGATGTGGTGACAAGAGCCGCAGGTGAGGCGCTTGCGATCGCCTGGTTGAACAACACTGGTAGTGTTGTGTTCTTGCCACGCTGTGGCCAAAGGCTTGTTTGGAAAGCAAACCTGCCAGACACGCTGACTTAACGGGGACAGACACCGCAGTGCCAATAACCCCAGGTTTCCTTGTTTGTTCACCTCAGAAAAAGCACAAAGTGCACATCTCTGTGTCTTTGTCTCTGGGCTGTGGTGCCTGTAGGGTAGCCAGCTTGGGGCTCTGGGCAGCCTTCTTGGAAGCCTGAGCATCTCCTATCCAGTACATATCCCTCACCCAGCTCCAGAGTGGGAAAACAGATTTGTTTCACTGTGGAGGAATAAGAACCAGAATATTCAAATACCAGCTGAGGGTTTCTTGTTTGTACTGACCAGTCTACCCCTTCCCTGGCTCCCGGAACTCCGCTGCTGCAGTGTGGAATGTGCTAGGGCAGATATTAATTGCTAATACAGGGTCTAATGTGCTCTGTCTTTTCTCTAAAGTGGCAAAATGAAGGATGGGAAGGAGGATGATTCCCAGGAAAAGAAGAAATTCCTGGGAACTGTGCTCCCACAGAGTGAAACCCTGAGTAGCATTTTAGAGATGGGCCCTGGCTGCTGCTGCTCTCATTGCAGAACTCCATAGCTGTAAAAGAAAAGCATTGTTGTCCTTGGGTGGTGTCTGTTAAAATGCTTTATGGCCCTCTGGGAAGTTGCTCCGTATGGAGTCTCTGACACCATAGTAACCACAACAACAACGGAGGCAGCTGCTTCCCCGGCCCTGCTCACCCTTTGGCGTCGGAGAGAAGGAGGAAGGAGAGTGTGGGAATGGCGTTGTCTTTTAGAACGTGCCATTTGAGTCGCCCTTGTGATGTGGAGTGAGGGGGTCTGTCGCAAGCAGTGCAGTGCGCCCGTGCTGACAAGCTTGGGCAGCGTGTATGGATCGTGGTGGAGGCAGAAACAGGGGCTGAGAGATGCATGTCTCGAGTTTTGTATCCTAGGAGACGCCAGGCTCGCGGTGTGTAAATAAACCTTGCTTTCCCCTTTACAACAAACCAGAAACACTTGGTGGTTGCTTACAAAACTACGAGGCATGGGTGCTTTTAGTTGCTCTGGGAAGGTGCTGGATCCTCCTGGAAGGAGGGATCTCTTGGGATGTACATAAACAGGTCCCAGAAACCCCTGCCTGGGAGCTCACTCCACCCCAATTCCATTTCTCAGATCTGTATTGTTTTCTGGAGCAGAGCAGCTCTCATACGTGCTGCTTCGCACAGCGTTGCTGGCATTATTGACCGCGGAGTGATCACACTGGCTTCCTGCTTGTGTACTCAGCTTTCTCTCCAAGTGGAACAACCGTTTTCATTGGAGACCTTGAGATCTTGCTTTTCCTAGTCACAACAACAGGAGAATTTGGGGTGAGGGTTGAAGCAAAGATTTGTGTAGGAGCTTGCTCCTCTGTGAAAACCACTGAGCTCTTGAAACGCTTCTCTAAATCTTGATACCGAATCTCTACATAGTGCGTGGGAGAAATGTCAAAAGCCAGTAAAAAAAGCTTGGATCCAGTGTCTCTGTGCTTCCAGATGTCCTAGATATACAGAATCGCTATTTGTGGCTGGGTTATGAATCAGATTGTCCTGCTGGAATTGCAGAGGCCAAAACAACTGGAGAGTTTTTATTTTTTATCTATGGAAATACACTTCCTCTGTAAGGAAGAACTAGGAGCAGCTAAATCTCCCCTCCCTTAGTTTAAACCCAATACTGCTCATCCTATGCCTGCAGTTCCTGAACAAGAGCCCCTCCCCAGGTTTCCTGGAGCCCCTTTCAGTACTGGAAGCTGCTCTAAGCTCTCTTGGAGCCTTTTCTTCTCCAAGTTTCAACTGGGTTTGAAAAAGCAGTGTTTTTTTAACTCCTCTGACCGGTGTTCCTGCATTTCAGCTGATCACAGAAACCTTCAACTATCACAACAAACTAGCTCAGAAGGAGCGGAAAGAGAAAAAGGCTCGGCAAGAGGCAGAGCGGCGTGAAAAAGCAGAGAGAGCTGCCAAACTTGCTAAAGAAAAGCAAGAAGCAAACGAGCCAAGAATTAAGGAACTTACAGATGAGGAAGCTGAAAGGCTGCAGCTGGAGATTGACCAGGTGAGAGCGATGTCTGGTGCCTGCAGGCACCATCTAGGTTGTCTCCTCCGCTGGCTGGTGTAGAGCTCGGGCAGCAGCGAGTGATGACAATGGAACCTTCTTCTTTGGCAGGCTCTGAACCACCAGCTTGGTGTGCTTCAAAATTAAATTAGCCTAGGCCAAGCCATTGCATTTCTATGTGGATTCTGCAGTAAGGCACTTTGTGCCTTCAGCAAGTGCTGTGATGGGAGCAACACCCTCTGCTGTAATGCTCGAGGTGTGAGGGCCACAGGAGTCTTCCCTTTAACACACTTCTGGGGGCTGAGGATTGATTTCCTGTTAGTCTTGGGTCCTGTTCTTCAGTTTCAGCTCAGAGGCTGAGGCCGCCTAGTGTCAGATCAGCAAGTGCCAGCATGAGCCTGTTCCTTCTCTTTTTAAACAGAAGAAAGAGGCGCAGGGAGAGGTTAACAGCGTCCCGCTGAAACCGTCAGAGGATGGAGGTGACCCTCCGGATTCTAACAAACAGGTAAAGCTCATTGAGGGACTTTATTTCAATCTGAGAGAAGTTTCTGGACAACCACAAGAACCCCTGTGAATGTAGGGAGTTGTTCAGTCTGGCTTTCTTTAGAAATACACTCATTCCCAAATAAGGGGTTTGGGGCCTCTTTTCTTGTTGTTACGTTTTAACAGAAACACACCAATACATTTTGGGGTAAATCTATTCCACCTGACCCCAAAGTCTTATGAAAAACAAGCACAGTTATAAGTGAAAGATAAATGGAAACTTGAAAAGCTTCTTTCTTGGCACTTTAAATTGGTTTCTTAGGAAACAGATGACGAAGAGGAAGATGAGAAGGATAAAGGAAAACTTAAACCCAACTCTGGCAATGGAGCTGACCTTCCCAATTACAGATGGACGCAGACTCTTTCAGAGCTGGATGTGAGTATCACCTTATCCAGGATCTGAGGAATCTGAGATAAGGAATAAGAGCTGCTAAGTAGGGTGGAGCCGATGCCCTGTATGTCCTCGGTTGCCTGTGGAAGTTTGTTAGTTGTGCTTAACAGCAGCATTTCAATAGCTGGGAGGGAACTAAATAAAATTCCCAGAAGCTGCAGTTAACTTTGCCAAACCTTGGTCTTGTTTAAACAAAACATTAAAATCTGCTTCCCTTTTTATGGTCCCTTTGAGGTATTAGCCATCCTGTTGCTAAATTACTCTTGTATCCTTTCACCTCCCACTCGCTCAGTGCCCCCAGGATGGTGTCGTGCACTCTTATTCTGGTGAAACCAAGGCTGAAAGTCTTGGAGCAGCATCTGGGGAGGTTAAGGAGAGGCCTTACTGCTCAGCTTCTCACGTCTGATCTTCATCCGCTCCAGCTGGCAGTCCCTTTCAAGGTGAACTTCAGGTTGAAGGGGAAGGACGTGGTGGTAGATATCCAGAGACGGCGCCTCAGAGTTGGTCTGAAGGGCCACTCGCCGGTCATTGATGGAGAGCTCTTCAATGAAGTGAAGGTGGAAGAAAGCTCCTGGCTGATTGAAGATGGGAAAACAGTCACTGTGCACCTGGAGAAGGTAAAAACAAAAGAATCAAGGAGGATTCAGACTCATCTGCCTCTTCCCTGGTAAAATAGGACAACTGATAAAACCTGTGATAGGCCTGGGCTTTGTCAGCTGACGCAAAACCACGATGCCCACCCTTGGTATGATGATGCAGTTGGAAGTCGGGTGTTTTGAGTTCCCACTGTCTTCATCCTAACTTAGGAGAATCCAGGATATCTGATTGATCATTGAACAGTCCAGGAATACCTAGAAGGAAATCAGTCATTTTAAAGTTGTTCCTTAATGGAATAATGTCATGTTTCAACATGTTAATGATGTAAAAATTTAGGGTCAGACATTGTGTCCCTTATTGTGTCCATCGGGCCTCTCCAGGTGATCTGTTTGTAATCCTGTTTGTTGTGCTGAACATGACATCTCATTTGGTCTCAGATTTCCCACTTGTGGAAATTCAGGTTACCTAGAGTGGTTCAGAAAGAAAGTAGCGCCCTTTATCCATGCTCATGTTTTACTGACATTCAGAAAACTCAAATAAAGCTTGATTCCAGCAGCTTTATCCTGTGAGTGAGATATAGAATTCCTAGAGCAAGTCCAGGAAAAATAAGATCTTTTTCTTCTTCGTCCTTCAGATTAACAAGATGGAATGGTGGAACAAACTGGTCTCCACAGACCCAGAAATCAACACGAAGAAAATTAACCCAGAGAACTCAAAGGTAAGAACTCCCTCATTGTAGTGAACTGTATCATATAACAGAAGGATTCCCAAACTTCAAATGAATGATCAGTGTCTGTAAAAGTGTGTTCCTGTTCTCTGCAAGCAGGGTTTGAAGAATTTTTCCTTGCTTTTAGTTGTCAGACCTGGACAGCGAGACTCGCAGCATGGTGGAAAAGATGATGTATGATCAACGACAGAAATCCATGGGCCTCCCCACGTCTGATGAACAGAAAAAGCAAGACATTTTGAAAAAGTGCGTAGACCTCATTTATTTGTGGGTATTTGCTTTCCCAAGCCCATCTCTTCTTCCTTTTTGACACAAATATGTGAGCAGAACACAGGTTGGCCTTCAATCCTGCCTGTGTTCAAATCTGCGGTTATGTAGTCATTGAGTTGTTGGCCAGCCACCAGTGTCTATAAAAGCCTGTGGGGGTAGAAGGCATAACGGGACATTCTGGGAATAGCCTAACTCTGGAATTGCCTTAATCTGCTGATTTCAAGTCCAGAAGGCATGTTTGGGCCTGGAGGTGCCGTCTCTACTGAACTTTAACACAGTGTTGATTGTTTTCTAATCTCCTCCTCGGTAGCCCAGATAATCACCCCTCCCTGCACACCAGACAGCTGTCTCTGAGCCAATAACGCTTTTATGTCTTTATTGCCTTGTTTGGCATCAACGCACCTTGGCAGGGAAATTGCTCACGGGGCTCCCAAGGCCGTTTGGGAAGGCGTGGAGGCAGTTCTGGGTCAGGCAGCTTCTTCAGCAGGTGCAAACCCACATCTTATCTCAGGCCTCTTAGGCTGCATCCTCCTTCCAGTCCTGACTCCTTTTCTTCCTTGCCTTATCTGCAGCAGCAGAAGCTTCACTGATGAATGTGCCAAGTACAGCGTAAGGTGCAACTGTTTTAGAGGAGAAACCATGCTTCCTTAGTGCCTGGATGTTGAATTTGTAGGATGGGAGGTAGCCCTCTCCTCCTTGGGAGTCCATGCACAAGATACCTTGTTGGTGAGGTTGCTCGTTCAGTGCTGTGGAAGTTTGGCTTGCGTGCAGATTGGTTGGCAAAGAAGACAGGGAGTTTAGACTTTGCTCAGGCCAAAGTAGAGTCAGTGACACCAGATTTCTGCCAGCAGAGCCCTCCTGGCTGCTAAATGAGGACGCTCTTCTTGCAGCACATATTTCCGTGGAAAAGGAAAGTGGAAACGCTGGGGTGGTGTTTCAGGGGAAACCATGAGATGAGAGCGCGGAGGAAGACAGCTTTGCTTGTGAATCCTTGTGGTTGTGTGTTGTATCCCTGTGGGAAAGGCAGGGCAGAAGGGGAAGCTGGGAGCTTCTGCGTGCGCTGAGCACTCCTGGTCACTCCTAGGCACAGCGGAACGCTCTTAGAATTTTCTGATGTGGCAGCCTGAGTCCCCACCGTCAGATCTGCTGGGACTGCAGTACGTTTGAAATCGTGCTACACCAGTCTGAAACCAGATTTCTCTGGTCACGAGCTTCATGCCTTTTCAGTGTTGCAGCACTGGAGATATCCCCACGTCCCTGGTAACGCTTAAGCTAACACGTTTGAGCTTAAACCATAATCTGCCCTTGCACTCTCCCCTCTGCCCCACAATCAGTGTCACAGCTGCTACGTGTTCGTCCGAGAGGTAACGATGAAAGGGTGTGGGTTTGATAATTAATTACTCCCGTGTGTCTGGACTTGCTGACCTTGAGGGCTGGTAGGATTGCTGATAGCACTGACCTGAGGAATCAGTGTGTGTAGGATGGGGACCGTGTTCCAAAGAGCTCAGCAAAACAGCCCCTGCTGCAGAGGCCCCCAGACAGAGCTGTCCTGTGGCTCCTCCGGACTCGATACCACACTCTTGTCTTTGTTTTCCTTGCAGGTTCATGGAACAGCATCCAGAAATGGACTTTTCAAAGGCTAAATTCAACTGAGCCCTCCCTTTCTCCCCCCTCTTTCAGTCAGCCCGTCAAACGGGGCAGGATATGCGTTGCCGGATAGGTAGGGACCCCTTACCCTGGGCGAGTAAACACTTCCAGCATCCCTGCCTGAGCTTGCTGCGGAGGCAGCGTCATGAAGTCGCTCTCAGTTGCCTTGTGTTGAGCAGAACCCAAGGCCACGGAATCAGCCTGCAGCAGCTCCAGTCAGAGCCATCTGTGATGCTTCCTAAGCGGCAGCAGGGAGAGACGGGGAGGGGTCAGAGCAAAAAGGCTGTAGGGTCTGGAAGAGTCAGGCTCGAGAGGCTTGGGGACATATCCTTAGTTGCTTAGCTTCATCTCCTGGCTCTTAAGAGCCACTCCTCTACGCTTTCCCATTTTGGTTTGGCAGCAGGTACTTTCCAGTTTTTCTCCCTTCCCCTCGGCTTCCCCACTCTCCTGCAAAAACAAGGGCCAGTTTATTTTGTAAAACAAACAATTCTTCTTCTGCCTCCTTGGGAAGGGAAGCCACCAGTCTGAAAAAAAAACAGCTACTGCAGCAGAGATGGACTCAGCTCATCCTTGCTGCCACTTCTGTTTTTGCCACAAGCTGAGCAGACCAAGCCCCACAGGGCTCCCATCACAACCAGAGAGTTTGCCCTGCTTCCCTACAGCTGGAGAGTCTGGCTAGGGGCAAGAGAGAGGATAGCAGGTGGGGTTTAGGGGGTGCTATTCTTGCTGGGAGTGTCTCCTGCTGCTTTTCCAAAGAGCCTCTCTCTCTGCTGACACTGACAGGCATCGTTGTGTTCTGTTCTGAGCTCCTGCTGCTGAGTGGCGTTAACTCTGCATGCCTGTATTGTTGTAAAACTGCAACATAAAGGAAAACAGTGGCACATTTCCTGATAGAGAGTCTGATTTCTCCCGCAGGCTGGGATGTGAGCTGGGAGGGGGCAGCGCCTGCGAACAAGGAAGCTGGGAGCTGCCTGGGTCATGTTCTCTGCCTGTGAATTCTTCTTATGCTCCCTCCTCAGAGCCGATGCTGGTTCCCCAGCTAAGGAGAAGCACTTGGAGCTGTGCATCTCACTGAGGGCAAGCTCTATGCCTGGCTTAAACACTCAGGGTTGACTGAGGCTCAATTGCTCCGAGCTCCTCTCCACGTAGCAGCGCGTGACTGCACCGAGGAAGCCACCCTTGCCCCAGGTCTACTTTAGGCTGAGCTAACAAGGAAAGCATCAAAAAAGCTTGGACTCTGTCAGTCCTTTACAGGCTACCCCCCATCCCTGCTGCTGGGGTTCCTTCTGCCTCCCCGACAGGAGTGGGCTGTAAAATCTGCCTGGGCAAAGTCCACCCTGGCCTTGCACCTGGCGGGTTTGGAGTAGCAGGATGTTGTTTGCATTTACTCTCACGGTTTTATAGGCTCTTGGTGTCAAAAAACGGCACCCACGCAGTTGAGCAGTGACCTTGTGGGTGAGCAAGGACTGCTCTGCTCTGCCTCTGGATCCTCCTGCCTGTTCATCCCACGTATTTGCCTGCCTGTGCTTTGGCCCTGATAAAACAACAGGGTCTCTGGTTACTGTAAAAAGGTGCTGAGCCCTGGGGTGCATGTAATATTTCATCTAAATCTTCCCTCCTTCAGCTTAAAACCGTTCCCACTCTTCCTCTCCCTGCGTTCCCTGCCAGTGTTTGTGCTTGAACTGTGGGGTGTGATGAATTTAACCCTGTTCTCAGCTGCATCAGAGCTCTGCTGCCACTCCCTGAAGTTACTGGGGGTCAGGGGAAAGGGCCAAGCTCTGCCCGGGCTCTGCGGGTTGTGGTTCCACACTGAGAGAAGAGAGTTAAGGCACAGAAAAGGCGGCAGCGGGAAGGATTTTGGGGTGCAGCAGGATTTGCAGGCAGGCAAAGGGAAAAGGCAACCAGTCCTGCGAGAACGGAGCTGTAACTGCAGCGCCGAAGCCTGCGCTGGGTCAATGCCCGGGGCTGTGTTTGTGAACGCAGTTGATCCCAGCGCTACCCCTGGACTTCAACCCTTCCGGCCAGCGGAACAGAAGGTGTTTCTCCCGATGGCCTTGTCCTCTGCAAACACCCATCTGCCACCGACTTTCCCCGGGGCCAAGGTGAATCCAAAGCACCCTTTGCCTTCCAAAAAGGCAGGTTCTCCTGGAACAAACCGCACGAAGGGCAGGACGGCTCAGTCTGAGACCGTGGACTGTGGCTTTGTCCTTGTGACTGGCAGGGACTGAGTAACAGGAGGGAAGTTGAGAGCCGAACCCTACAAATCCATCCCCATTTTGACTCCCAGGAGGTGTTTTCCAGCCCCGAGGGCCGTGCTGGAGGGTGGCAGGCCATGAAAGTCCCTTTGCCTTTCCACACCCTTCCCAACCGCCTGGAGAAGCTGTTTTCATACGGCCACCAATGGAGCCTGCAGCTCCTCCACCCACCTGGACCCCTTCTCATGGCCTTTGAAAGCAAAACCTTGAGCACACTCAGGCTCTGCAGAGCCTTTCCCTACGGTAGAAGTCGGTCTCTTATTTTTTTCAGCCTAACAGCAGGTCTTGGCGTCGCTTTTATTAATGAATATCACAGCTCAGTGCCTGTGGGAAACAGCCCAGACTGCACAGCAGCTTTGGAAAGAGCAATGAAACAGCAAAATCATAGAATCATGGAATGGTTTGGGGTGGAAGGGACCTTAAAGCTCATCCAGTTCCATCCCCTACCTTGAACACCTCCAGGGATGGGGCAGCCACCACTGATCTGGGCAGCCTGGGCCAGGGCCTCCCCACCCTCACAGCAAAACATTTCTCCCTAAGATCTCACCTCAATCTTCCCTCTTTCCGCTGAAAACCGTTCTCCTTGTCCTAATCCTGCCCTCTCTGATCCAGAGCCCCTCCCCAGCTTTCCTGGAGCCCCTTTCAGCACTGGAAGCTGCTCTCCCCGCAGCCTTCTCTTCTCCAGGCTGCAACCCCACCTCTCCCAGCCTGTCCTCATATGGGAGGTTCTCCAGCCCTTGGATCATCTCCGTGGCCTCCTCTGGACTAGCTCTAACAGCTCCAAGTCCTTCCAATGCTGAGGACTCCAGAACTGGACCCAGGGTTCCAGGTGGGTGTCACCAGAGCGGAGCTGAGGGGTAGAATCCCCTCCCTTGCCTGCTGATCCCACAGCTCTGGGTGCAGCCCCAGACACGTTTGGCTTTTGAGATGTAAGAGCACATTGCTGGCTCCTAGCGAGCTTCTCATCCTTCTCTTCAAGGCAACTCTCAAGTCATTCTCTGCCCAGCCTGTAGCTGGTCTCAGTCTCTAGGAGGGAACAGAGTGTCGTGGGTATTGAACATCACCACTTGCTTTGAGGAGAAGCCACTGCCCCTCTGTTACTGCTAAGGACTGTGCTGTAAAGATCTAGGATCAATCCATCCACTTTCTGACTTCTAAGCCACATTGAAATAAATAATTCAGCGTGTGGATGGGGACGATGAATTTCCTTAACGCTCCAAGCCTCATCCATCCATCCCAGCAGTTACTGATCAGCCTTAACCTGAAGTTGAGGAGCCCCTGGCTGTGGGTGGCTGGGGCTGTGCTGTCCCTCAGGTCCTGCTGAATCACTGTCCTAGGGAGCAGGCGCTTCTGTGGGACAATGAGGACCCACACCCAGAGTCTCCTGGCAAAGCCAAGCCAAATAAAATCAAACAATGGCTTCGGGAAAATCAAGGTGCTGAGTCAGGCTCCCAGAAGGAAGTACCTGTGCGAGGAGAGTGTGTTTACATGCATGCGGGTGGGTGAAGAGCTCTCGTGTTTGCAAGATCCCCACTTGGGCAACCAACTCTTTCAGCCAGATCACTCAGCAGAACACTCAACACTAAGAGTGAAAACCACTACGGGGAGAGCCAAGACAGCAAACGTGACCTTCCACAGGCAGAAAAGACGTTGCCCTGTGTCCTGTCCCTGCACTCCTTCATCAAGACCCCCTCCCCAGTTTTTCCAGAGCTCCTTTCAGTCCTGGAAGTTGCTCTAAAGTCTCGCTGCAGCCTTCTCTTCTCCAGGCTGAACAAGCTCAACTCTCTCAGCCTTAGATGGGAGGTGCTCCAGCTCTCAGATCATCTCTGTGGCCCCCACCATGCACAGGACTCAAATTTGGGCTCATTCTTCTGCCTGTCTGCACAGACAAGAATCATGAGTACTTACCAGACCAAATTCAAGGCAAAAAAGAGGGGTTAGCGCTGATTCTTCACCCCATCTGCCCTCTCACCTCACAGTAGGGGAGCTGGTCCTGTGCACCAGGAGGAAAATCCCACTCCCGACCCCCTCCTTGCTGCCCCCTGCCCAGGGACATCAGAGAACGGAGCCTGCAGGTTGTTGTACAGAAATTGGGAAGTGCAAAACCGATCCTTCGAATCACAAGCTCGGAGACAGAGCCAGCCTCTCTCACCAAGCGCATCCTGCCCTTCCATCTGGGACAGCAGCCACTCTGGAGCAACTCCTGCATTCTAGAGCTGTCTACACCCCAGGGAAGGAGTTGGAAATTCTGCCCCAAGGCTGAGTTTTTCCAGAGCTCACTTCCAGTCTTGTGCCCCAGGGAAGGTCCGGTTTTCCCTGCATGCAAACAGGCGCTTCCCTGGAGGCTCCTTTATTTGCACCCCATGTCTCAGCCCTCCGAACAACGCAAATAAAAAGCCCTTTGTCCATGTGCTGGGAAAGGAGGGATCAGCAGCCACCGGCGTAAACCCCCCTCTTGGCCCCAACTCCCTTCGCAGACAGACTCCCTCCCCAAACCGATGCAAAGGACACTGCCCTCATAAAGAGCACATGGTTTGCTTTATAAAAAAAGACCAAATCAGACGTTGAAGGGCAAGGAGTGCAACAGAATCCCGTTAAGACACCACACGTGCACCAGCTTCAGGGACCCTCGAGTGGGCAGTTTTCCTCTTGAGAGTGTTTTTTGGCATTTTGAGGGAGATTTTGCAACTTTAATCCATCCATGTTCACTCTTCGTACAGAGACTAAACTGAAAACGCGTCCTACTGCAGCTGTAATAGCCATGGGCGGTGCTTTGCAGGTCCATCCTCACCCCTGGTGTCTGAAGCTGCAGCGCACGGACCACAGGGCTGCGTGTCAGCACGACCCACGCCGACGCCTCAGCACGCGGCTTTAAGTAAACGCGGCCACACACCGACCTACAAATCCATCCCGGAGCAGGAAGCCCAACAGGCCCATCAGTTCATGTGGCATTCGGAAGGAGATGAACCAAGTACGGCTCCTCCGGGAGTCCTGGAACGGCCTTGTTTCGAGTTTCTTCCTTGCATTAATGGTGTTTTTCACAAACCAAAAGCTTTAAGGACAAAGCAGGGAGGAGAAGGCAAAACTAAGCCTTAGTCTCTGCCTTTTGTTTTCAAAATCTCACTCTGTCGGTGTCTCAAGGAGTGATCTCCGTGATGTCTGTGGTTTATGCTCTGAAACGCCAGCAGTTCACAAAACCAGGCTCGGAAAGAGACTGGAATTGTACATTTCAAAGGGCTCTGGCTGGTTAAATAAGCCTGACTGCTCATGTGAAGAATCAAATCCTTTCCTCCCTACCCAACCTTCTGAAAAGTAATCACAGGCTATGAACTAAAGGCACATTTCAGTCCAATTAAGGCACATTTCAGTCCAATCAAGGCACAAAAACACGGTCCACACCAAAGCACGGGGCCTATTTTGGTTTCCCTCTCCCCCCAAAACCAGTGGGCGTGTTGATTCTACGGCTGGTAAATCCAACGAAGCGAGTTCTATTCACGTCCAAGGGCACCTGAATGTCTAAACAAGTCCCATGGCTCCACGTGTTTACTTTATGATAAACAACCAAGCAGCGACACCAGTAGAGACGGAGCTTCCTCCTGCCGAAATGCTGCAGCCCTCAAGGTCACCTAGAGCCGTGCCCGTAGCGCTAACGCATCTCCTGAGTCAGAATGATTGTTAGAGAAGAGAAATGAGAAGGAGAAGGTGCCGAGAACCCATGGAGGAAAGCAGTGAGGAGTTCCTCACGGACCCACTGCAGGGGAGGCTTTCCTTTTGGAGCACGCTGCTTTTAAGAGTCAAACAGGCCAACTCTTAATGATAAAGACCTAATAATGAACTGGCTGTTCCTCTCACCTGCCCATAACCCGAGACCAAGGCTTGTCCCAGCAGTCAGAGCGATGGGGAAATGCGAAGGGCTTGGCAGAGAGGAGAGAAAGAGCTGCCTGGTGTGCAAGTCACAGGTCAGTGCGTGCAGCTGGTGACACCTCCCGCTCGCCTGGCAGTGATTGCAAAGCTGATCCCCAGGGTCTGCGTGGGAGACGAGAGCAGAACAGCCGTCCAGGCATCCCCTGCATCGGCACTAGCTCTGGAGACAACGACAAGAGGCCAAAAAGAACCACATAACCTGAACCTTCTCCAGATCTGGCTACTGCAAACACCGTGGAGAGAAGACTTAGGTTTGTGGACCAAACCAGGCACTTTAAATAGAGATTTGAGTCCCTCAAGAACAGGTGCTTGGCCTTCACCTCAGCATTGGCACAAACATCCAGTTATTCCCTACCCAAGCTAACTTGTGCAATGACAGAAAACAAGAACTGTAGATAAAACACCCTCAAAGCTAAAGACAAGGCTGGGCCACTGAGGTTGTTGAAGCTAAACGTGAAGTATGGAAGCTGTAGAGGCCCAAGTTATAAACTTCCTTGTCCATCTTCTCCTCCCTGGGCACACATCCCATCTCCCAAGTTCACCAGCTCCACACTTCACTTCCTTGATGTTCTATATTGTCCAAAAAAAAAAAAAATCCAGTAAAATTCAGACAGGAGGAGAAATTTGGCTTCAACAAAGTTATTGGGGTAGACTGGGGGTGGAAAAAGTGGCATAGCAGGTATTGAAAAAGGAGAAATCTGATTGCAGCAAAGCCTCGAAGTGCCTGCTCGTTGCTTGGGTCCCTCTCCTCAACAATACACCTGAAGCAGAGGTGCCCCAGACGAGTCAGTCTCTGTGTCTTGGAACGAGGAATCTCTGCTTGCTGGAGAGCCTTGGGGAGGAAAGAGAAGAGATGGTGACATTAGACAACGTGAACTCTAGCAGCTGAGGGCCTGGCAGCCAGGCAAGTAGCTGTCACAAAGGGTTTTGTGTATCATGAGGGAGGAGAAAGCCACACAAAGCCCACAGGCAGGGAACAACCCTGCGCTAGGAGAGATTGGCTGTTACGCAGGAGAAGACTTGTCTTTTAGCCCGGGGCTGCTCTTCAGAGGATCAGAGCTGAGGGGACAGCTTGTCACTCTCCCCTACTTCCCTCTTGCACAGTTCCTTTTGTTCCCAGCATAACCCAGCTGTGACCTCTGCTGTTCACAACCCAAACTCTGTCAGGATACCCGGTGATTGAAAGCTGCTGGGTTGAGCACTGTGCATGGACAAAGCTCCCCAAACTTGGGTTCCACTCTTTTTCAGAAGGACCCACCAGCCCAGGAGCCTCCTGAGCCTCCTTCACTCCCGAAGCTCAAGAGAACTATGCCCCTTATCGTAATCTAAGAGGGAGGCATCAGCTCAGCCTTTGCGGACAGTGAAAACTGAGGGCATAAGAGGTTCAGGACCTTCCCCTCACTCTGGTGATGCCTCTGCAGCTCAGAGCTCCGGCCAGGTACGTTACCTGCGCTGCTATGCCGCCTCATGTTCCTGGCTATCACATCTGCTGGCGTCTCCTCCGATATTTGCACAGCCAAATCTGGAATGAAAACCAAGAGGGCCTGAGAGAGGAAAAGGATGGGCAGCCGTGACTCAAGACTGAAGATGCCTGACGACTCCAGAAGGCACCACCCTCTGGTAACAGGAGAGGCAGAGTCTGAGTCTTCAGATTGCTTCCACTATTGTCTCGGTAATCCCAGCTTTACTGTCCTTCAACACCAGGAAGCAACGGCAGCTCCTGCTAAGCCGGGAAGCGCAGCAGTCAACCCAGGTTCCTCCGTTACCCTGAATGTCTCCTTGCCTCCAATATTCAGCTTTTCGAGGTCTTTCTACAACAAACTCTCTTACGACCTGTTCTGGAGGTCAATCACTTTAGGCTGCTCTGGACGAGAAGGGGAGCAGCTCTGAAAGAGCCATGAGGCATTCAATTCCCTCCTCTTTGCAGGGATATTTACTGGCTGCTCCTCAGCCCCGGGGAGAGAGGGTCTCGGCTCCAAGGAGGAACTCTGTCAGGCAGCATTTGCAAGGAGCACTGGCAGAAGACCAGGGAGAGAGCCAGCTTGCTAACTGGACATCCTGTGGCACAAGCCAGCTCAGCTGGTCATACCAGTTAAGTTTGACTCACGGTCTTTCTGCCTAGCTTAGAGCTGCGGAGGAAAGCCAGGAGCGTTGCAGCAGCAGCAGAATAAGCCCTTACGTTGCTCAGCACGGACTTCCCTGACAGTGAAAGATACTATCAAAGAAGCCACAGTGACTGGTGAGAAGCAGAGGCCTCCAGTGATGTGTAAGGACCTCCATTCCCACAACCCAGGAAAATAAGAAGACAGACATCAGCTTTCAGCCCTGCTCCATTATCACATCTCGTTGGCTTTGATAAAATAACCCTCCCGTGTTGGGGTAACACCACACATACCGTCCTGGCTGATGACCATGGACTCCAGCATCGTTTCGTTCCCGCTGTCTGGTGCGTTGCCTCTGCTGGACTTCTCCTCGTGGCTTTGGCTGGCTGGGACAGAAATATGGGGCCGGACCCTGCTTTTTCGGGTGCTGATGCGTATGATGCCTCGGACCAGCCTGCATTCAGCATCCTGCTCGTCCAGGTTGTAGTCCTGAGTTATGCTATTGATGAGGTCAGAGATCTTGTTGGTCTTCTCCAGGAAGACAGTGTCCGACGTGCACTTGGCCAGCTCGTCGATCTGGTGGACGCTGAAAAGCTCTGTCAGCTTCTTGAAGATCAGGACGTCGATCTCCCTGCTGGACATCGAGCCGTTCAGCTCGCTGATGTCCAGGTCGGATTCGTGGAAGGAATAATACTCCTCCGAACTCCGGTGGCTGCTAGGGAGTGGTGGTTTTTCTATGCTGTTCCTGAAGGGCTTCTCTGGCAGCAGCTCTTTGCAGCAAGAATCTGATTCCAGGTGGTGGCTGGGGCTCCTGATCGGATAGACAGGAATGCCCTTCAGTTTCACATCTGGGTAACTGAAACTGCTGCCCATGCTGGACTTTTTGATCTGGTTCCCATTCTTCTCAGTGGGAGAAACATTGCTGGGGCTGTTTGGCAGCCGCCCATTGTAATCTCCATTCTTTCCATCATCAGTGGAGGTCTCGGCAGGCCCCGGGTAGGGGATACAGACACTGCAGTCCTGAAAGCAGCCCCCACAGGTCACTATACAACAGAAAACAGCCTTGTATGTGTTCCAGGCCTGAGACAGAGAGGAACAGCAGAAGCTCTGGCTTGGGGGAGCCTCTGCTGTGCCAGAAATAAAGGTAATTGTTTCTGCCTCTCTCCCATTAGAGTCTTTGAGGTCAGCTTTGCGACCCTTCCTATCTCGCATCTGCTGGGCCCTGGTGCAGTTCTGTTTGATCTCGGGCGTAGAGCCACTGAACACCTCCAAACTGACATCTGCCTCCTTGGAGGGTCTGGTCCGCAGGGGCACGGCCTCCTGGCAGGGCTGGTTCAGCTGGTGGTGGCTGTTGAGGTCGCGGGGGAGTCCTGTTTTCCGGCCCAGCATGGCTCACCACTCACACACCTGTGGAGCAAGAAGGGCTCAAGTCAAAGCATTCGTCACCAGGTGCATTGCAGCAACTGATGACAGAGAGGATCTGACAGTGAAATTCAGCGATTCTGAAATTCAACACTTCAACTATACACAGAAATATTTGGCATTAGGACTCGCGCTGCTGTTGCTTGTCTTGCCCAGAGAAGCGGTGGCTGCCCCATCCCTGGAGGGGTTCAAGGCCAGGTTGGATGGGGCTTGGAGCCCCTGATCCAGTGGGAAGTGTCCCTGCCCATGGCAGGGGTGGGACTGGATGGGCTTTGAGGTCCCTTCCAACCCAAACCATTCTGCGAGTCCAGAGAAGAGCAACGAAGCTGGTGAAAGGGCTGGAGAACAGGCCTTATGAGGGATGGCTGAGAGAGCTGGGGGTGTTTAGCCTGGAGAAGAGGAGGCTGAGGGGAGACCTCATTGCTCTCTATAACTACCTGAGGGGAGGTTGTGGAGAGGAGGGA
This sequence comes from Clamator glandarius, assembly GCA_033459285.1. Classification (NCBI taxonomy): domain Eukaryota; kingdom Metazoa; phylum Chordata; class Aves; order Cuculiformes; family Cuculidae; genus Clamator; species Clamator glandarius. The sequence goes on from JAUNZM010000225.1 coordinate 354,148, forward strand.
GCTGGGCTCTTCTCCCTAGTGACAGGGGACAGGACGAGAGGGAATGGCCTCAAGCTCCGCCAGGGGAGGTTCAGGCTGAACGTAAGGAAAATATTTTTCACAGAAAGGGTCATTGGGCACTTGCAGAGGCTGCCCAGGGAGGGGGTTGAATCACGTTTCCTGGAGGGGTTTAAGGGACGGGTGGATGTGGTGCTGAGGGACATGGGTTAGTGACTGATGGGAATGTTTGGACTTGATGATCCAATGGGTCTTTTCCAACCTGGTGACTCTATAATTCCATGATTCTGTGATTCTATGACAGAGGGGAAACCAGTCTGCATTTCGGGGTTCCCCGACTCCTCCAGCTTTGCTGCCTTCTCGCTTGAGTCAGTAGAGAGCTGTTTTAAAAGAGCTACTTTTAAATCATCAAAATGCCTGTAGCCTTCAGAAGAGGTTTCCATAGCACAGCTGGAAGCCCCTTCAGGCTCCAGAGCCATCACTCCTAAGCAATAAAGGAGCAGCAGAGCCATAGGTGGAGACAGCTGATGGGCTCCAAAGGGAAAGTATCTTCTTTTAAAGAACTTCCCCTTTGTCTTGCATTCTTTAGGATCAAGCTGGGCCCTGACAGCACTTATCCCTTTCAAAACACGCTTATCCTTTTGAAAACACACCGTGCCCAGGAGGAGAAGACAAGCAATCAATCATTACTCCAGATTATTCGATGCTATGCAGAGAGTAACGTTAGTGTAACGTTACTGATGATTTTCGCGTGTCATGCTGAGGCTGTGTTACCTTAGAGCTTTGCCTAGGGAAACTGATGTCTTCATCTGCATTAAAGAACAGATCTTCTCAACAAGCCAGGCTCAAACTGCACCTCACAGGAGCAAACCCTCTCCAAAACCCTACCACAGAAATCCTACTGTCTGCTCGACCTAATTAACACGGGGGTAAACAGTTTTGCAGGGTGCTCTCTCCCTCTTTAGCTCCACAGACCCAACAAGCAGAGTTTGGAGCATTTAATCTCCCTGTTATGCAGAAATCTCGGCACTAGGCAGAGCCAAGGCAGGTCAAGGCTGTCGATCGCCACTTCTCTCACTGCTGCTTTTATCCCAGACCATGGGGGGCCCCTAACTTGTCCACAGTTTCTAAGCTTCTTGGCTAACACTGATTTCACCCCCAAGAGATCCTTTTAAATACTAATTAGGCTAATTGATAAGCAATGAGAGCCTAGCCCTAGCTCAAGTGTTTGTGGACTGTCCTGACTGCTCTACTCTATGCTTTCTACAGGGTATTTCAGGCACAGATAAATAAATCTGTCTGACCTTGTAAGAGCATTGCTGCTTTCCTCCCTTTTTTAAACAAACACCAGTGTTTCCCCCACAAAGAACATACAAACAGTAAACGCCAGGCAGTTACTTCACGCCACTGCTTTCCAGGAACATTTTGGCTCCTTTAGCTTACAAAAATCTGCAAGCAGGAGCTCTCTTTGCACATTCCTGGACAATATGAGAAACACTAAAGCTCCAGACGCTCCAGTTTCAATGCTGAGCAGGCAGAGCTCCAGACGCTCAGCATCAGACGAGTGTTCTGATTGCTTTCACTTCAGAACAGCAAGGTTTTTTTTCATCAGCTTTATCATTTTTGTAATGCAGATCAAAATTGAAAAACAAGCTGAAAACATTTGACTTGATCTAAGCACAAAACTGCTGACTGGGATGTTTCTCTCAATACTGAGGCCTCATCAAGAGCTCTAACATGTGCCCTCCACAGTAACGATCATTTATATAAAGATATATGTAATATTCTGAAATTCCAGAGCATCTTTGACATCGAGAATAGCATTATCTCAGTTCTAAAGAAACAAGTCGTGCAGGCTCAGAGATCAAACTACTTGCTCAACACTGCACAAAGCCCCAGCTGCAACATCTGGCTCTGAACACTGAAATCGCCCTCTTCCCATCCCATCCCACCCCATCCCATGTTTCTGTGACCACTGGATCACACATCCAAAGAGCTCCCTGGGAGCACACGCAAGAAACAGCTCCTTGATCCAGCTGCTTTAACACAGCCATAAGCTCAGATTAGAATCATAGGTTTGGGTTGGAAGGGACCTCAAAGCCCATCCAGTTCCACCCCTGCCACGGGCAAGGACACCTCCAACCTGGCCTTGAACCCCTCCAGGGATGGGGCAGCCACCACTGCTCTGGGCAACCTGGCCAGGAACTCTCCACCCTCACAGGAGAACATTTCTTCCTAACATCTCATCTCAATCTCCCTCTTGCAGCTGAAAACAATTCCCCTTGTCCTATCCCTACACTCCCTGACCAAAAACACTTCCCAAGCCTTCCTTCAGGTCCCGTTTTTAAACCCAAAGCTGAGCTGATACTCACAAGATCTCCAGGAGCGCTCTCAGCTCTCACACAGGCACCGTGTGTGAACAGAGCGGATCCTTTTAAAGAACTTCAACATCTGCTTCAGAAGAGTGAGGGGTGATTCACAGTTTGCACGTCTCAGAGTTAGCCGGGGTCTAAGATCTTCATTGTTCGGAGGACAGGATTGCCTTGGAGAGTTTTAAAATAGCTGAATTAAGTTGTTTTGCCAATAACCACAGTGCCACTGTTGTTAGGAGCCAGGGAAAACAAAGCATTAACCTAAAGAGGGGCCAGAGGACCTAAATTCTAGGAATGGTTGGACTCGATGATCCGATAGGTCTTTCCCAACCTGGTGATTCTATGATTCTATAAATTCAGGATAAAAGACTGACACACAGATACAGCTTCTTTTAAACACACGGAGAGCTCTTCAATTTTCTAAGCAGCCTTGCCAGGAGCTGAAAGCCACCCTGTGAAGCCTCTAGCCTCCTGCCTGCTCTGCGGGCAGCAATCCTGGCCCAGAGTCGCACCGACTCGGCCTCTTCTCTGTGCTCCTGTATCTGTTTTCACCTCCTTGCGATACCCCAGATGAGGAACTGCCTCTCCCCAGGTGCTTCCCTGTGCCCCTGGCACAGAACAGCTGACAACCCCAGCACAGGTAAATAAAATGTGTCCCTTCCTCCCAAAGGGAGCGCTGGAAGTGGAGAGATCAGCCTGGGCACCAAGCAGAGGTCCCTCTGCCTACCTTGTGCTCTCCCACATCCTCAGGGCAGTGGGTTTTTGGGAGAAGGGAAGCTGGGAGAAAGAACAGCCCAGTTCAGCGGAGCCACTTGCTCCCTGCTTGCCCTTTCCCCCTTAGTTTTTCCATCCTGGAAAGCCAAGTCAGGCTGGGAGACCCGACCCCCCAGCCCCGGGAGAGCTCCCACCACCACCAGCCCCCACAGGTGAGGGCAGGGAAGGTCCTAGAGCAGCAGGAGGGGACAGAGCGGAGGACACAAGGACAGCACAGGGATAGCAGGAAGGGGGAAGCAGTTTCTCCATCTGGGAGGAGAGCAGGACGCATGGAGGGAGAGAAGTTGGACTTGGCAGGGGAAAGAGCACTCAGGGCATGGTGGTCTTGAGGGGACGGGGGATCCCCGGTGCAGGGGCGGGGGGGCAATGGGAAATAGGGGAGGGAGAGGATTCCTGGTGCAGGAAGGGGGAGCAATGAGGAATAGGGGAGGGAGAGGATTCCTGGTGCAGGAATGGGGTGCAATGGGAAATAGGGGAAGGAGAGGATTCCTGGTGCGGGAAGGGGGAAGCAGTGGGAAACAGGGGAGGGAGAGGATTCCTGGTGCGGGAAGGGGGAAGCAATGGGAAACAGGGGAGGGAGAGGATTCCTAGTGCGGGAAGGGGGAGCAATGGGAAATAGGGGAGGGAGAGGATCCTTGGTGCAGGGGGAGGGAAGGCAATGGGAAACAGAGGAGGGAGGATCCCCGGTGTAGGGGAGTCACTGGGCAAAGGGGTAGGGGAGGATCCCCGGTGCAGGAGGAGGGAGGTCACTGGGAAAGGGGGAAGGGAGGGGATCCCCAGTGCAGGAAGAGGGGGGAACCCCGGTGTAGGGGGAAGGGGAGGGCAATGGTAAATGGGGGAGGGCGGGGATCCCTGGTCCAGGAAAGGGGGGGCATCCCCTGGGTAAAGGGAGTCACTGGGGAGTCGGGAAGGGAGGGGATCCCCAGTGCAGGAACTGGGGGGGACCCGGTGCAGGGGTCACAGGGCGCACCTCTCCCTGCGGCCAGCCCCCCAACATACCCCCCCCCCCCCCCGCCCCGGTCGCGGCCTCCTGCTGCCCCGAGGCCCGGTCCGGGCGGCCCCGCCGGGGGAAGCACCGAGCGGTACCGATGCCGGTGTTGAAGCCAAGGCCGGGATCAGGGTCGGGGCCATGGGTGGGTGGGTGGGTGGGGGGGGCCGGTGTTACCTGCGAGCCAGGAGCGGCGTCCGGCCCCGCCCCACCTGGGCCAGGTGAGTCACGTGACCCGGCGCGACGGGGCGCCGCGAGGGACAGGAGAGCGCGGTGCGCGAAGCGGCCCCCGCCCCGCCCGGGACCCCATCCCCATGTCCCCATCGTAAAATCATAGAATCATGGAGTGATTTGGGTGGGAAGAGACCTCAAAGCCCACCCAGTTCCACCCCTGCCAGGGACACCTCCCACTGGATCAGGGGCTCAAAGCTCCTTCCAACTTGGCCTCGAACCCCTCCAGTGATGGGGCAGCCACCCCTGCTCTGGGCAACCTGGGCCAGGGCCTCCCCACTCTCACAGTGAAGAAATTCCTTCTTATGTCTAATCTAAATCTGCTCCTTCCAGTTTAAAGACATTAAATGAAAGGCCCCAATCCCCCCTTGGGCCTCATCCCCTTGGGCCTCATCCCCAGGGGCCTCATCCACCAGGTCCACATCCCCACAGGTCTCAGACTCAAGAGTCTCATGCCCCAAGGGCTCCTGTCCCCACGGATCCCTGTCTCCAAGGACTCTGTCTCAAAGCATTCCTCTGCCCGAGGATCCTTGTCCCCAAGGGTCTGTGTCCCAAACCATCCCCAACGGTCTTCGTCTTCGAGGATTTCTGTCGCTGAGGATCACCTTCTCCAATGATCTCGTCCCTCAAGGGTCCCTATCCCAATGGATTCTCATCCCCAAGATTCCTATCCCAAAGAATCCTTGCCCCAAAGATCCTGTCTCAAAGAATTTCTGTCTTCAATGGTCCCCATTCCTAAGGATTCTCATCCCTCCGGATCTCAATTGCCGTGGATCCCTGTCCCAGACAATCCCCACCTCCAAGGACCCATGTTCCCAAGGATCCCTGTACCTGTGAAGTCAGGTAAATGAGGATCCTAATCACTGAGGATCCCTGCGCCAACAGATTCGGGGTGGCCACATGCATCCCCTCGAGTCACACACTTCTCACCTGCACCTCCCCTGGGTGCCTCCTTGTGGATTCAGGAGCCCATTCACCCCAGGATCAGCCTCCATCCAGGCCACGCACAAGCGCTTCGACACCCCAAAGGCTTTGGCCACCTCTCCTGTCCTCCCCCAGCCCTGCTTTCCCTCCTGGCCACAAGCACAGAGGGACCTGTACCCTTCACTTGGGACCTGTACCCTTCACCCTCTCTGCCCAGCACCCTGTGAAGCTACAACGTTGTCTATCCCTTCTCCCGCTGGGAGCAGTTGTTCGTGCACAGATTCTCCTGGGGCAGCAGTGGCACAGAGGGAACACACGCCGCAGGGATGCTCAGCGGTGCCTGGGCACCGGGGCTGCTGGCTCAGCCCATCTCGTTTGCTGCCGCTTGGTGACTCAGTGGTTCTCTCCAAGGAGCTGGTGATTCACTCTCAGAGGGGGTCGAATCCTTCCCTGAAGGTCTGGGGGAAAGGAAGGAAACTGAGGGGGTGAAAAGAGGCAGCAGGGCACGGAGGGCAGGAGCCCGCAGAACCGCAGCCGTCACTCAGCTCTCCGGTTTCTGAGAGGAAAGAGGAGGGAGAGAAATCAATTTAAAGGATGGTGCCAATGCCAAGGAGCTCATTCCTTCTCTAAAGGGCACAAAGACCACGTTTATTTATTTAAGCCTCTGGCACAGGAACACCGTATTTAATTCCAGCTGGTGTCATTTCCCTTTCTGGGCTTTCTTTTGCATTTAACTCAAAGCACTGTTTGGAAATCCATCATCTCCTTTTCTGCCGTGTGCCTTGTGCACAGATCCCAGCCATGAAATCTCTCCCAGCACTGCCCCGTTGAGCCTGGCACTGCCAGGATGAGCAGAGGAGCACAGTTCAGCTCCCAGAGCTCCAAGTTGTTTAATTCCCCCTTCGCTCCTACATTGCCCTCCTGCCCCATCACCTCCCAGCTGAGCTCCCACCATGTCCAAGATCCCAAATCCTCCTTTGGGATCTTATTGGGTCCAGGACAGGAGGGCGGGGAGTTTTGCTAAGCCTGGAGCTTAAACCTGATACCCTGATGCAAGATTCCTTCCCTTAAACTGAGCCAGGATGAGAGGCAGGTCCCCCCCTGCCCCAGTAACTGGGACACCCTGGAGGAAAACTTGCAGAGAGACTGGGAGAGATGGTGCTAATGTTAATTATTTACTGCCTATAATAAGGCTTCACTTTTCTGGAGCACATCCCAGCGTGAGGCTTCAAGGAGATAAGAGGCAGGGCTGGCTGCCCGCATCACTGGAGGATACTTGGGTCCAGTGCTGGGTCAGCTGCCCACGTCCCTCGGGGATACTGGGGACCAGTGCCCCACATCCCTGGAGGATACTGGAGACCAGTGCTGGGTCAGCTGCCCACATCCCTGAGGGATACTGGGGACCAGTGCCCCACATCCCCAGGGGATACTGGACACCAGTGCTGGGCTAGCTGCCCATGTCCCTCGGGGATACTGGGGACCAGTGCTGGACCAGCTGCCTGCATCCCTGAAGGATACTGGGGACCAGAGCCCCACATCCCTGGGGGACACTGGGGACCAGTGCTGTGGGATGCAGCACAGCGGTAGTCGGTGCCTCTGCAGGATGTGGAAGAAGGCTGCCGAGGAAGGGAGAACAATGCTCTGAACCAGGTTTTTACATCACAGAGGTTTATTCTGAGCGCCGCTAATTTCAGACTCATCTGCCAAATCATTAATAGCTCGTCAGCCTAGGCAGAGATCCCGCAGCAGCACGGCAGGGTTGCTGGGGCTCAGGCTGTGATTTACTTTGAGGGGCATTTCTTGTTGTTTTCTGGTATTTGCCTCTACCAGCCTCTGTCTGCACATTTCTCAGGATGTGCTATGGGACAGCTTGGGGACAGAGGCTCAGTGACAGCCCCAGCCTCACTGCCCACCAGCTCCAGCCCATCTGGCCACTTCTTAATTCCTAAACTCATGTCCAGGCACGGCTGCTGCCAGTTTCCATTTCCTTTTCTCACCCTGGATCAGGGACTAGAGCTGAGGGGTGACACAAAGCACCAGTTCTTCATGAGCAGGTGAGTGATGGAGCAGGCACCTCCTGAGGTTCCTCCAACCTCAGCCACTCTGAGGTTTCACTTTGGGTGAAGGAGGATGCTCACTGCAAGAAAACCCAGCCCTTTCCCCCTGCTTTGGGGCTCAGGTTCATAGAATCATAGAATAGTTTGGGTTGGAAGGGACCTCGTAAGCCCACCCAGTTCCACCCCTGCCATGGGCAGGGACACCTCCCACTGGCTCAGGGGCTCCAAACCCCATCCAACCTGGCCTTGAACCCCTCCAGGGATGGGGCAGCCACCCCTGCTCTGGGCAGCCTGGGCCAGCACCTCCCCACCCTCACAGGGAAGAAATTCCTTCTTATGTCTAGTCTAAATCTGCCCCTCTCCAAGTTTATACCCATTGCCCCTTGTCCTATCACCCCAAGCCTTTGTGAAGTCCTTAACGAGCTTCTTGTAGCCCCTTCAGGTACTGGAAGGTCACTGTAAGGTCTCCCTGGAGCCTTCTCTTCTCCAGGCTGAACAATCCCAACTGTCTCAGCCAAAGCAAAAGCAAAAAAATCAGAGAGGAGGATGCTCTGTTCAGTAACCTCCTGGCCCCACAGATTCTTCGGATTGGAGGTAGAGAGATCGAGAGCTTTGACCTTGAACCTATGATGGAGCAGCACCCCTCAGTTCCTCAGATCCCATCTTTTAGCAGCATTTGCATCAGGTACACGAAGGCTTAGCCTGGACTTCACCTTTCCTACAACCTGATCTGCAATCTGCAGAGCTGAGGCAGGCGTCGTTAATAGGACAAGAGGGGAATAGCCTCAAGCTCCACCAGGGGAGGTTCAGGCTGGACATCAGGAAAAAATTTTTCACTGAAAGAGTCATTGGGCACTGTCAGAGGCTGCCCAGGGAGGGGGTTGAGTCACCTTCCCTGGAGGGTTTTAACAGGTGGACGAGATGCTGAGGGACATTTAGTGATTGATGGGAATGGTTGGACTCGATGATCCAGTGGGTCCTTTCCAACCTAGTGATTCTGTGATTCTATGATCTCCAACACCAGGCAGTGGAGATGCCGTGGAAGCTGGTGGACGAGCAAAGAAGGGACAAGCAGGCAGCGGGGGCTGGCAGCAGTGACGCAGCAGCCTCTGACGCTGCTCTGGTGTCTGGCAAGAACAGGAATGCAATGCAAAGCACAAGAGATGAGGTATTTTTTTTCCCCCTTAAGGTAAGGAAAGCAAAGCTGCCACCAACCCACGTGGGGTGGGGGTGACATCCACTGCACTCCTGGATGTGTCTCTGCCTCAAACAGAGTTAGGTAGGCTGGGTGGTTTCTTTTTTGGCTTAGACTTTTGTTCCTGTCCGGGGGTGGGATGAGAGCTTGGCACCTGGTTCTTTATCATCTCTTACCCTCTCTGCTGCGAAACACAAGCAGATTTTACCCTCCGTGCCTATGTGAAGATGGAGCTGCTGAGCACGTCATCCCAGCAGGAGGAACCCCCAAACCCAGGCTCCTTGGATGGAGCAAGGTGGCAAGAGGAACCCTGCCACCCCAACCCCTTCCCCGTGCCTTCTCAGCACACTCTCAGCTCTAAGAACACATCTTAAATGATAATGATGTTGGCAGAAACACCTCTGGGACAGTCATGTAACTAGGGACACGCTGTCCTGGTGGCATGTCCCCAGCATCCAAAGGTTGGGACACCCCAGCTGATACCGGTGCTGATACCGAGCCCAGAGTGTGCCAGTGGTGGTGCTAGAGCTGTTCCAAGCCCAGAGAAAGGACAGTACTGGTACCAGTGCCACAACGGGCTACACGGAGCTGTTGCAGCCCCCACTGGGGCCGCACTGGTCCACTTTGGTTCCCCACTCCGTGCCAGTACCGGTGCCGTGTCGAGCTATACCGAGCCTGGTGGTGGTACTGGAGCTGGTGCCACGCTGGAGCAAGCTTGGTGCCGCTACCAAGCCTCGTGCCACCACAACCCCACTGTGGCTGCCCCATCCCCATTCCTCTACCGCCAGGACGGCGGTACCAAGCCTTGGGTTGTGCTGGTACAGGTGCGGTGCCAAGCCGTATAAAGCCCAGGGCGGCGGTGCCAAGCCTGGTGCCTTCACACCCCACTGCCTCATCCCCATACCCGCCCCGCCTCCTCGTGCCGGTGCTGGTACCGGTGCTGTGCCAAGCTGTACTGATCCCAGGGCTGGTACCGGTACTGGTGCCAGTGCCACACCGTAGAAAGCTCAGTGCTGCTACCAAGCCCAGTACCATCAAGACCCTGCTGTGGCTGCCCCATCCCTGTCCCCACCCCTGGTGCCGGTGCCGTGCCAAGCTGTACGGATCCCAGGGCTGGTACTGAGCCTTGGACTGTGCTGGTACCGGCACCGGTGCCAACACTGCGGCGTAGCAAGCTCAGTGCTGGTACCAAGCCCCGCTGTGGCTGCCCCATCCCTGTTCCCCTCCCGTGCCGGTACCGGTACTGGTGCCATGCCAAGCCATGCCAAGCCGTACCAAGCCTGGGGTGGTAGCACCGAGCCTCGGGTTGTGCTGGAACGGGTACCGGCACTTACCGGTGCTGTTACCAAGCCTGGAGCCATCGCTCCCTGCTGCCCCATCCCGTGCCAAGCCGTCCTGATGGCAGGGCTGGTACCGAGCCTGGGACCGTGCAGGTACCGGTACCGGTGCCGGTGCCACCCCGTGGCAATCTCGGTGCTGCTACCAAGCCCCGTCGTGGCTGCCCCATCCCCGTTCCTCCACCCCGTGCCGGTACCGGGGCTGTGCCGAGCCGTACCGAGCCTGGGGTGGTACCAAGCCCGGTGCCATCGCTCCCCGCTGCCGCATCCCCATCCTCATCCCCTGTGCCGGTGCCGTGCCAAGCTGTAAGGATCCCTGGGCTGGTACCGAGCCTGGGACTGTGCCGGTACCGGTGCCGCTCCCAATCGCCGCTGCGGCCGCCCCCTCCCCGTTCCCCCCTCCCATCCCCGGTGCCGATCCCGCTGGGTCTGCCAGGTCCCCCCTCCCCTCTCCGGTGCCGCCCCGCCGCGGCCGCTCCCCCCGCCTCCAGCGCCGCCCCCGGGCTATAAACCCCCGGTGGGCGCTGCCGGGTCCCCGTCCCGATGGCGGCGGCGGCTCCTCCGGTTGCGTGCGGCGAGCGGCGCCCGGAGCGCGTTGATCGCGGCGGCGGCGGCGGCGGCACCACCGAGCCGGACCCCGGTACCCGCGGGCGAGCCGGGTCCCTGGAGCTGGCGGCGGCGCGGCGGCGGCTGGTGGCGGCGGAGGGGCGGCGGCGGGCGGCGGCCGAGCTGGAGGGCCGGGTGCTGGCGGTGCACTGCGCGCTGCGCCACGCCGAGCTGCGCCTGGCGGCCCGCGCCGAGGCCCTGGGCCGCCTCGGGGCCGGCGTGGCGCAGGCTCAGCTGGCGCTGGCGGCGCACACGCAGCGGCTGCAGAAGGGGCTGCGCCGCCGCCCCGGGGCCCGCGCCCGACCCGCCGCCCTCCTCGCCGCCGCCCGCGCGCTCCGCAGCTGCGTGCCCTGCGCGGCCCCCGCGCGACGCCTGCCCGCCTCCCCGCGCAGCCCCGCCTAGGGGATAGCGGGGGCTGCGCACATTGCGGAGCCGGAGACACCCCCCCTCCCCGCCGCCACAACCCCGCTCCGCCTAGGGGCTGCGCGGATTGCGTACCCCGAGACCCCCCGCTCCGCCTAGGGGCTGCGCGGATTGCGTACCCCGAGACCCCCCCCCCCGCTCCGCCTAGGGGCTGCGCGGATTGCGTACCCCGAGACCCCCCACCCGCTCCGCCTAGGGGCTGCGCGGATTGCGTACCCCGAGACCCCCTGCTCTGCCTAGGGGCTGCGCGGATTGCGTGCCCTGCTCTGCCTAGGGGCTGCGCGGATTGCGTGCCCTGCTCTGCCTAGGGGCTGCGCGGATTGCGTACCCTGCGACCCCCCTCTCACTTCCGCCTAAGGGATAACCTGGGGCTGCGGGGGTTGCGTACCCTGCGACCCCCTGCTCTGCCTAGGGGCTGCGGGGGTTGCGTACCCTGCGACCCCTGCTCTGCCTAGGGATTGCGTACCTTGCGACCTCCCCCGCCTAAAGGATAACGGGGATCTGCGCAGATTGCGTGCCCTTGCGACCCCTTGCTCTGCCTAGGGGCAGCGGGGGCTGCGCGGATTGCGTGCCCTGCGACACCCCCACCCCGCTCCGCCTAGGGGCTGCGGGGGTTGCGTACCCTGCGACCCCTGCTCTGCCTAAGGATAGCGGGGTCTGCGCAGATTGTGAACCCTGCGACTCCCCCACCTCCGGCTCCGCCTAGGGACGGCGGGGGCTGCGCGAATTGCGTACCCTGCGACCCCCGCCGAGGGGTGAACGGAGGCTGAGGGGCTCAGGGACCCTGCGGGGTGGGGCGGCTGATTGGGTCTGGAGCCCTGCAGGGTTTGGGGGTTCTGAGGACCTTTCGAGGCTGGGGGGACACAGCAGAGTCTGGGAGTCCCCATGGACCCTGCAGGCTGGGGTATCCTGTGAGGCCTGGGGGTCCTGGAGACCCTGAAGTGTTTGGGGGACTGTGCAGGGTGGGGGAATCCAGTAGGGTCTGGAGTCCGCAAGGGGGTCCTGAGGAACCTGCTGAGTGTAGTCCCTGCAGGGGCATCTTGGGGGCCCTACAGGGTGGGGGGCTCTGATGGGTTGGGACCCTGCAGGGTCCTGGATACCCTGGAGGGTTTGGGGGACCCTACAGGGTAGGGGGACTCAGTGGAGTCTAGAGTCTGGGGACTGATGAGTTGGGACCCAGAAGGGTTTGGAGGTCCTGAGGGCCCTACAAGGTGGGGGGACCCAGCAAGTTCTGGGATCCATAACAAGGTCTTGGTGTCTCTGAGTTGGGGTCCTGTGGGATTTGGGGAATCACGTGGTATGGGGGGATCCAGCAGGGTCCTGGGGACTTTGGTGGGTTGTGACTCTGCAGGGTGTGGGGCTCCTGGGGAGACCCAGCAGGTTTTGGGGGTGCCAGGGGGTCTGACAGGGTTCGGGCATCCTGAGGACCCTTCAGGGTGGGGGGATCTCAGCAGGGTCTGGGGTTCATGAGGTCCTGGGGAGCCTGATGGTTTGGGACCCAGCGGGCTGGGAGGGCTTAGATGTCCTTGGGGATCCCAGGAGGATCCTGCAGGATCTGGGGGATCCAGCGGAGTCTGGGAACCTCAGTGGTGGCCTGAAAAATCTGAGGGGGGGGGGGTGTCCTTGGAGGACCCTGGGGGTCCAGGGGTGTGCAGTGAGGTTGGGGGACACTGCAGGGTCTGGGGTCCCTTTTTGCTGGGTCTGGAGGGTGTTCATGGGGGCACCTGCTCTCAGCACCCCCAGCCTAGTCTGGGATCATCAAAGGCAGCAGGTTCAAGGCAGCTGCTATGGGGCAGGGCATGAGCCCCACTGACCTTGGGCCAGCAGGACACTGGTGGCACCGTGCGTCGCGCTGGGCTCGGGTGCAGCCTCAACATATGCCTGTGCAGGACTTGGTGGGGGAATTGAGGGGGCATGGGGTCTGCCCTTCCCGGATAGTGGTTTTGGCTTTGGACTGTGCGCTCTGGTGGAGTCTGACAGCAGAAGAGAACTGGTCCTCACGGTGGTACCGGCACTGTTTGCCTCCCATCAAGCTGGACTTTTGGGACTGAATCATAGAATCACCAGGTTGGAAGAGACCCACTGGATCATCGAGTCCAACCATGACCGGGGGTGATGCTTGAAGCCTCCCTGTGCCTCCAGCAAGAGTCCTCGGACACCCCCAATATCACCCTGCAGCAGAACTTGTCACTGTGGGCTCCAGAGGGGTGAGAAGATGCAAGGTTGTGGAGGTGAGCTCAGGATGAAGCGTTCTTCTCTGGGCAGGAGGCTTGTGCAGAGCTCTGTGCTGTCCCCGTTGTTGCGCCACCAACCCTGAGCCGGCCTCGGGATGAAGGGCTCGGACCTGACAGCATCATCTCTTCAATGCTGGGAACTGCAGCTGGCAAAGATCTCCATGAGCCTGCTCCGTCGTCGGACACAGCCGCAGCGTTTGCCGTCCTTGGACTCACAGCATCCCTCAGCTGAGCCACCGAAACAGGGTCTTGCTTTGCACCAAGCTTTCACAGTGGCTTTTCCCCAAGGCTGCATGAATCCCTTGTGCTAAAAAGCCATAACTCCCCCCCTATTTATTTATTTACTTATTTATTTTTTAAATTAAAAAAAAGCCAACCCACTTTATTTGGTGTGGGGAGGGATTTCACTGACTCGTGAATGTGCCGCAACTACCTTGGTGTGAGACAGCAGGTCTGTTGTGTAACCCTTGCTTCTTGCCTCTGCTGCAGGGCTCAAGCAGAAGTAAACTTTGATTATATTTTATTCATGACATGCAGTGTCCTTGTGTGCTGGCTGGAATATAATCGAGGGGGTGATTAGATTGGGGATTAGCAAATTAAATCCCAGTAATGGCATGTAATTATTGCCAGAGTGGATTTCTCTGAATTGTTGACCTCTTCCTTCCTTGGAGTGCGTGGGGACGTGGAAAATGTGTTAGGAGCTGCCCGGAGCAGGGTGGATTGCAGGCATCGGGGGGTCTCTACCAGGCACCCCAGATTTATATATGTATATAAATATATATATACAGACATAGTCTGTTGCAGTAAATTCATATGAGGTCACAAATACCCTCCTATGAAGTACAATGTACATGTGACTGTGCAGTAATTGGGTGGTGGAGCAATATTTGAGCAACCAGCGTGACTCCATGATCATGCACTGGGGAAGTGGAAATGCTTCTCTCCTGTTAGTCCCTGTTTTCGAACAATTATCTGGGGGTTTGTGTGACCCTGTATCCTCCGCACGGGAAGGAGTGAGCCTAGAGGAGGCTGTGGGGATGATTTGAGGGACAGAACGTCTTTGCTATGAGGACAGGCTGAGAGTTGGGATTGTTCAGCCTGGAGAAGAGAAGGCTCCGAGAAGACCTTTTAGCAACTTCCCGGTACCTGAAGGGGCTACGAGAAAGCTGGGGAGGGACTGTTTATAAAGGCTTGTAGTGACAGGATGACTATAAACTGGAGAGGGGCAGATTTAGACTAGACATAAGGAAGAACTTCATGATGACAGTGGTGAGACTCTGGAACAGGTTGCCCAGAGCAGTGGTGGCTGCCCCATCCCTGGAGGGGTTCAAGGCCAGGTTGGATGGGGCTTGGAGCCCCTGATCCAGTGGGAGGTGTCCCTGCCCATGGCAGGACGTTGGAGCAGGATGGGCTTTAAGGTTCCTTCCAGCCCAAACTATTCTGACATCTTCTCAATGCTCCCTCATTTATGCCCCTTCACTAAACCGCTGCCTGCTGGAGGTTTCTTGTGTCTGCACAACCATAATCCCAACCAGGAGGTGATTCCCCAAGCCGGGTGGGGAGCTTGCTGCTAATAGCAGCTTACAGGTCTCAGCCAGGAGAAGGGACACATTATCTCTCCCAGGCTTACAATTAATAGTATGAAATGCACAGCTTGGGCTTAAATCCCTTGGGTTTTTTTCCTCTCCTCAGTGATTATTTGCAAATCAGCTTTTGACCTGATTAGAGCAGAACCTGCTTAAAGGAATTGCAAGGGAAGACCTTAACAAAAATACATCAACTCCGTTAAATCAGTAATACCAAAATCCTTTAATGGAGCAGTTCCTCTCCAACCTCTTGTCTTGGTCTCACCCTACTTTGTGTTCCTGCAGCATCTTTAGCTGGAACACGACATCTATTACAATTCAGATGCTTATTTCCATTTTCCCACTGGGAAGGGGAGGTTGATATGGTTAGTGAGGACAGAAAGGTTGGTGGAAGGGCAGGAAGGGATCCTGGGTGCCTTCACAGCTCCACCCTGCAAATAAGTGCAGATTTAGCTGAAATAAGGATACCAGACTTCTCCAGGTGCCCAGGGAGAGCCACACTCAGGATTTCAAAGGACAAGGAAAGGCTGTTGAGGTCCCCTCTGCCTCCCAGGACAGAGGGGTGGTTGTACCCCCACCTGGCTTTCAAAGCAGAGGAGCAGCAGCTCCCCAGGCCAGTGCTGGAGCAGGACATGATACCTGTTACAGGGAAAATAACAACAACATGAACTGCAATGTGTGCTCCCAGCCCAGAAATCAGCTGTGTCCTGGGCTGCACCCAGAGTGGTGAGACCAGCAGGGAAGGAGGGGATTCTGCCCCTCTGCTCTGCTCTGTGAGACCCACCTGGAGCCCTGTGTCCAGTTCTGGAGCCCTCAGCACAGGGAGGACACAGAGATATTGGAGTGAGTCCAGAGGAGGCCACGGAGATGATCCAAGGGCTGGAGCACCTCCCATATGAGGACAGGCTGGGAGAGTTGGGGTTGTTCAGCCTGGAGAAGAGAAGGCTGTGGGGAGACCTTAGAGCAGCTTCCAGTGCTGAAAGGGGCTCCAGGAAAGCTGGGGAGGGGCTCTTGAACAGGGAGTGCAGGGATGGGACAAGGGGGAATGGCTTTGGACTGAAAGAAGGGAGATTGAGATGAGATCTTGGGTAGAAATGTTTTGCTGTGAGGGTGGGGAGGCCCTGGCCCAGGTTGCCCAGAGCAGGGGTGGCTGCCCCATCCCTGGAGGAGTTCAAGGCCAGGTTGGATGGGGATTGGAGCCCCTGATCCAGTGGGAGGTGTCATCCAGAGACCATCCCGGTTTTGTTTTGTGGGTGACCTGGCCATGGACAGCCTAGGAGCCTTGTGCCTGGCAGATGCTGTCACCAGGCTTCTCGCGCACAATGGGGACTGCAGCAAAGTCCTGCTGGAGGGTTCTGGGCCCTTCTGGGGCTCGGATGCTGGGGAGAAAGCGCAAACCACCCCCAGCACAAGCTCAGAGGGAAAACAGAGCAGAACTCTGATCCTTTACTCGGCACTGGTGAGACCGCACCTTGAATCCTGGGTTTAGCTCTGGGCCCCTCACCACAAGAAGGATGTTGAGGCTCTGGAGCGAGTGCAGAGAAGAGCAACGAAGCTGGGGAAGGGGCTGGAGAACAAGAGGAGCAGCTGAGAGAGCTGGGGGTGTTTAGCCTGGAGAAGAGGAGGCTGAAAGGAGACCTTATTGCTCTCTCCAACTACCTGAAAGGAGGTTGTGGAGAGGAGGGAGCTGGGCTCTTCTCCCAAGGGACAGGGGACAGGATGAGAGGGAATGGCCTCAAGCTCCACCAGGGGAGGTTCAGGCTGGACATTAGGATAAAAATTTTCATGGAAAGGGTCATTGGGCGCTGGCAGAGGCTGCCCAGGGAGGGGGTTGAGTCCCCTTCCCTGGAGGGGTTTAAGGGACGGGTGGATGAGGTGCTGAGGGACATGGGTTAGTGATTGATGGGAATGGTTGGACTTGGATGATCCAGTGGGTCTTTTCCAACCTGGTGATTCTGTGATTCTTTGCTGTCTGCCCTGGCGAGCAGCCCCTGTCCTGGGAGCACAGGGCTTTACATAACCCCGCTCGCCTTCCTGCCCTCCTGCAATGCCATTACATAAAGAGCACCGACACTTGTGGGGTTTATGAGATTATTTCGTTACAGACTTTCTGGGAAAAAAAATCAAATTAATGTGGCATGTTAATACCTAAGCCCAGCTCCTCTCCTTTCCACTGCTAATTCCTTTGGGTTCATCCCAATGACACATGTTGGCGCGAGGCTGGTGCCAGGAAAGGGACAGAAATTTCCCAGGGCTAAAAATGCCACCAAGAGGCTGGTGTGAGAGAGATGGAAGGGGACAGGGAGGGTGTGAGAGAGATGGAGAGAGGGGAAAAGGGACAGGGAGAGGGTGATGGAAAGAGGGGGAAAGGGAGAGAGAGGGTGATGGAAAGAGGGGGAAAAGGGACAGGGAGAGGGTGATGGAAAGAGGGGAAAAGGGACAGGGAGAGGGTGATGGAAAGAGAGGGAAAGGGAGAGAGAGGGTGATGGAAAGAGGGGAAAAGGGAGAGAGAGGGTGATGGAAAGAGAGGGAAAAGGGACAGGGAGAGGGTGATGGAAAGAGAGGGAAAAGGGAGAGAGAGGGTGATGGAAAGAGGGGAAAAGGGAGAGAGAGGGTGATGGAAAGAGGGGAAAAGGGACATGGAGAGGGTGATGGAAAGAGGGGAAAAGGGACATGGAGAGGGTGATCGAAAGAGGGGAAACGGGACAGGGAGAGGGTGATGTAAAGAGGGGAAAAGGGACAGGGAGAGGGTGATGGAAAGAGGGGAAACGGGACAGGGAGAGGGTGATGGAAAGAGGGGAAAAGGGACAGGGAGAGGGTGATGGAAAGAGGGGAAAAGGGACATGGAGAGGGTGATGGAAAGAGGGGGAAAAGGGAGAGAGAGGGTGATGGAAAGAGAGGGAAAAGGGACAGGGAGAGGGTGATGGAAAGAGGGGAAAAGGGAGAGAGAGGGTGATGGAAAGAGGGGAAAAGGGACAGGGAGAGGGTGATGGAAAGAGGGGAAAAGGGACATGGAGAGGGTGATGGAAAGAGGGGGGAAAAGGGACAGGGAGAGGGTGATGGAAAGAGGGTAAAAGGGAGAGAGAGGGTGATGGAAAGAGGGGGAAAAGGGACAGGGAGAGGGTGATGGAAAGAGGGGAAAAGGGAGAGAGAGGGTGATGGAAAGAGAGGGAAAAGGGACAGGGAGAGGGTGATGGAAAGAGGGGAAAAGGGAGAGAGAGGGTGATGGAAAGAGGGGAAAAGGGACAGGGAGAGGGTGATGGAAAGAGGGGAAAAGGGACATGGAGAGGGTGATGGAAAGAGGGGGAAAAGGGACATGGAGAGGGTGATGGAAAGAGGGGAAAAGGGACAGGGAGAGGGTGATGGAAAGAGGGGAAATGGGACAGGGAGAGGGTGATGGAAAGAGGGGAAAAGGGAGAGAGAGGGTGATGGAAAGAGGGCGAAAAGGGACAGGGAGAGGGTGATGGAAAGAGGGGAAAAGGGACATGGAGAGGGTGATCGAAAGAGGGGAAAAGGGACAGGGAGAGGGTGATGTAAAGAGGGGAAAAGGGACAGGGAGAGGGTGATGGAAAGAGGGGAAACGGGACAGGGAGAGGGTGATGTAAAGAGGGGAAAAGGGACAGGGAGAGGGTGATGGAAAGAGGGGAAAAGGGACATGGAGAGGGTGATGGAAAGAGGGGGAAAGGGAGAGAGAGGGTGATGGAAAGAGAGGGAAAAGGGATAGGGAGAGGGTGATGGAAAGAGGGGAAAAGGGAGAGAGAGGGTGATGGAAAGAGGGGAAAAGGGACAGGGAGAGGGTGATGGAAAGAGGGGAAAAGGGACATGGAGAGGGTGATGGAAAGAGGGGGAAAAGGGACAGGGAGAGGGTGATGGAAAGAGGGGAAAAGGGACAGGGAGAGGGTGATGGAAAGAGGGGAAAAGGGACAGGGAGAGGGTGATGGAAAGAGGGTAAAAGGGAGAGAGAGGGTGATGGAAAGAGGGGGAAAAGGGACAGGGAGAGGGTGATGGAAAGAGGGGAAAAGGGAGAGAGAGGGTGATGGAAAGAGGGGGAAAAGGGACAGGGAGAGGGTGATGGAAAGAGGAGGAAAAGGGACAGGGAGAGGGTGATGGAAAGAGGGGAAAAGGGACATGGAGAGGGTGATGGAAAGAGGGGGAAAAGGGACAGGGAGAGGGTGATGGAAAGAGGAGGAAAAGGGACAGGGAGAGGGTGATGGAAAGAGGGGAAAAGGGACATGGAGAGGGTGATGGAAAGAGAGGGAAAGGGACATGGAGAGGGTGATGGAAAGAGGGGAAAAGGGACATGGAGAGGGTGATGGAAAGAGGAGGAAAAGGGACAGGGAGAGGGTGATGGAAAGAGGAGGAAAAGGGACAGGGAGAGGGTGATGGAAAGAGGGGAAAAGGGACATGGAGAGGGTGATGGAAAGAGAGGGAAAGGGACATGGAGAGGGTGATGGAAAGAGGGGAAAAGGGACATGGAGAGGGTGATGGAAAGAGGGGAAAAGGGACATGGAGAGGGTGATGGAAAGAGGAGGAAAAGGGACAGGGAGAGGGTGATGGAAAGAGGGGAAAAGGGACATGGAGAGGGTGATGGAAAGAGAGGGAAAGGGAGAGAGAGGGTGATGGAAAGAGGGGGAAAAGGGACAGGGAGAGGGTGATGGAAAGAGGGGAAAAGGGAGAGAGAGGGTGATGGAAAGAGGGGGAAAAGGGACAGGGAGAGGGTGATGGAAAGAGGGGAAAAGGGACATGGAGAGGGTGATGGAAAGAGGGGAAAAGGGACATGGAGGGGGTGATGGATAGAGGGTAAAAGGGTGAGAGAGGGTGATGGAAAGAGGGCGAAAAGGGACAGGGAGACGGGGATGGAAAGAGGGGAAAAGGGACAGGGAGAGGATGATGGAGAGAGGGGGAATGGGAGAGAGAGGGGGTGATGGAGGGGATCGGAAAGGGAAGGTGCCAGAGCGATGGGGAAGGAGGGCCAGGGTTGTCCCCCTGCAATTCCTCGGGTCGGATCCAGGACAGAGTCGCCAGAGGGCACTGCAGGAGCCGCTCAGCAGCCCGGCGGTAGCGGGGGACGAGCAATTGCCCGGCTCCAGCCCCGGCAATGGGGTCCCCAGCAGCACCCTGGCTCTCTCCCTTCCCCTCAGCACACCCCAGCCTTCCCTCTTCCCTCCAGCACCCCCATAACCCCCCCTACCCCCAGCATCCCCTCTATTTCCCCCCTTCTCCCCAGCTCTCCCCCTTCCCCTCATCACCCCCTTCCTCCCAGCATCCCCTTTATCTCCCCGCTTCCCCTCCAGCTCTTTCTCCTTCTCCCCAGCATCCTCCCAGCTCTCCCTCAGCTCTTGCTCCTTCCCCCAGTATCCCCAGCCTGACCCCTTCCCCTCCATCACCCCAGCTCTTCCCCTTCCCCGCAGCACTCCCTCTATCCCCCCCCTTCTCCCCCAGCACCCTCAGATCTTCCTCCTCCTCCCAAGCATCCCCCCAGCTCTCCCCCTTCCTCTCCACACCCCCCCAGCTCTCCCTAGATAGTCCTCCTCCCCTTCCCCCCAACTTTCCCTGCTTCCCCCCAGCACCCTCAGCTCTTCTCCTCTCCCCAGCACCCCCCAGCTCTCCTGCTTCTCCCCCAGCACCCCTCTAACTCTCCTCCTTCTCCCTGGCACCCCCCTAGCTCTCCTCCTTCCCCCAGAACGCCCCCAGCTCTTCCTCCTTCTCCCCAGCAACCCCCCAAATCTCCTCCTTCCCCCAGCACCCCCAGGCTCTCCACCTTCAGCTCTCCCCTTTCCTTAGAACCCCCCCAGCTCTTCCTCCTTCTCCCCAGCAACCCCCAGGCTCACCCCCTTGGCCTCTATTCCCCCCCCCCCCCCCCCCAGGCTCTCCCCTTTCCCTAGAACCCCCCAACTCTCCTCCTTCCCCCCCTAGCTCTACCCCAGCTCTCCTGCTCCCCCCCAGCTCTCCCCTTCCCACATTTCCCTGCTCAGAATGCTATATTAGCACTTAAATACATTTTCTCCCAGCCCACCGACCCCCCTTTCCACCTGGAATCTCCCCCCTCCAGTCTCCATTTCACGCCCTCTCCAGCCTTTACTCCTTTAAGAGGTGTAACAGCCCCAATGAGCCCCGGGGGGAGGGGGAATTGCCCCCCTTGGCTCCCTCCCAGGGGCTGGAGGTCACTCCATGGGGACTTTGGCCTCTTTCTGTCCTCTGGCCAGGGGACACTGTGCCTGGGGTGGCTGCAGGGGCTGAGCGTGTGACACGGAACACACCTGGATGTGGGGTTTTTTACCCCTTTTGAGCTCATGGACACCCTTGTGCTTCAACTCCCAGACCAGACGTGTTAAAAAATCACAGAATCATGGAACGGTTTGGGTTGGAAGGGACCTCAAAGCTCATCCAGTTCTAAACCCCAACATCTCCCACTGGCTCAGGGGCTCCAAGCACTATCCAACCTGGCCTTGAACACTTCCAGGGATGGAGCAGCCACCACTGCTCTGGGCAACCCTCAGGGGAAACCATTTCTTCCTAAGATCTCATCTCAATCTCCCCTCTTTCAGCTTCTGCTGAAAACCATTCCCCCTCATCCTCTCCCTGCCCTCCTTGACTAAGAGCCCCTTCCTAACTTTCCTATAGCACAATAAATGCCTATAAATCCCTTCTTCTCAGTCAGGTCACTCCATGCCTGCTCAAACTCCCCCACTAAGGACCTGAGGACCATCCCCAGACACAAGGGACAGGGAGTCACTATGGGATTTGAAGCCACCCATCCCTTGGGTGAAACCCTGGAGCGGTGGGGATGGGAGATGCTGTGCGAGGCCGTTTGGGTGATACAGGTGGGACCAGACACCCCTTGTCCCCACCATCCTCTTTGCCTCTTCTCCACCCATGCAGTATCCCTAGCCCCGTGCTGTCCCCGTGTCCCCATCCAGGCTCTCGCCTTGGCTCTGATGGGCTTCCAGGTCTCGTGAGCCTGTTCCTGCTGTGCCTGGCCGCGCGTTGCCTTACTGTGCTAAGCACGTCTTGGTCCAGTTCTCTCTTTCCTGTTAAAGCTCTTTAAGTCACTGATCTGGTTAAACCTTTAGCAATCGGTTTGTTTTGCTCTGCAAGTTAATGTGCCTAATTCCTGCCCGGCTTACTCCTGACACCCAGCCCGCCGGGTCCCCACATCCATGTGGGGACAAGCGTGGTCACCTCGCTTCACACATCTCCCTCTGCTCTTGTCCTGGGTGATTTTGACCTCCACAGCCCCATGTGGAGTGGGGTTCCAGGGTGCCCAGAGCAGGGGTGGCTGCCCCATCCCTGGAGGGGTTCAAGGCCAGGTTGGATGGGGCTTGGAGCCCCAGATCCAGAGGGAGGTGTCCCTGCTCATGGGAGATGGTGGAACTGGGTGGGCTTGGAGATCTCTTCCAACCCAAACCATTCCATGCCCAGTGTCCCTGGCAGGAAGATGCGGCCAGATACAGGTCATGGATGGATGGCAGCTTTGGACCAGGGTGAAACCCACATCATGGGGTCCACGTGATCCTGGTGGGTCCCCCAGCATGCAGATGGCTTGTCACCTCTCCTGGGGTCCTGCCATGCTCACCTCCCACCCTGGCAGAGCTGGGACGAGGCTTGGCTGCGGTGCCCACCCTCCTTGGCTGCCCCACGGTGTCCCCTTCACCGACCTTCTCTTCTTGGATGGAGAAACGCAATAGAATACGGCTTCTTCAGCCTCATCCCCCTCCCCACACCTCTTCCAAATGTTTGAGTGTTGAGAAAGGTTTTCTCCAAGCGTTTGAACACTTTTTTTTAAGGGAATCACTCAAGGAAAGTGAGGTAATTAAGCCTGCTACCTGCGGGCTCAGGGCTGGTGTTTCTCATGACCTTTCTCCTTTCAGGAAGGCTGTTGGCAACAGCTGGGACTGTCCAAGCAGTGATTTTCCAGGGTTCAGATATCTCTTCACCTCACCTCTTCCCTGGGCTTGGCCGAAGCGCCTTGCGAGCCTCTCACTCTGGAGAGGCGTCTCTATTTTCAGCCCCGGCTGCCCTAATCCGATCACACGCCTCCGCCTGTGCCCCCGCCGGCTCCTGCCCAAAGCCCACAGGTGCTTCATGTTACGTGTTTTGGCAGGATCTGGTGTCTCTCCAAGTGTCGTAGCTCCAACAGAGGGAAATTATCCTCCCAGTTCTCCCAGGAGCTGATCCTGAGCATCCCAGCTCCTTTCCAACAGCATCACTGTTTCCCTCCTCCCAGAGCAGCCAAATCCATACCGAGCCCTGGGATGAGCCCGTGGGTCTTTTCCAATCTGGTGATTCTATGATTCTATGAAAGGTGGTGGCGAGAGGTTTGCACCCCAAAATAGCTGCATAACATCTCCAGCAAAGGGCAAGGTGCGGGTGAGCAGTTTCTCCTTGCTCACTGTCCCGTCTCGTGCACAGGGGGGATCAGGTTCCCCTTGCAACCAGTAATATAGAGATAAAATATATACATATAATCTAATATATAGATCTAAACCATCCAGCCCTGCAGTAGGGATGCGCGGAGCAGGGGCACCAAAGGAGACAACTCCTCCCTTGCACGTTTTGGCTCCCTCTGCTAATCCTCAGTGATCCCATAGAGTGGGAGACCCTTAACCTGATCACCGTTCATTAAGGGCTTTGAAGAGATTAATTACCAAAAGCACCAGTTCTTGCTTGCAGCTACCCCCCTCTGCCTCTCCTGGAGGTCCCTGGGTTCCGTATCCCTGATGTCTATGAGGATCCCCCAAAATTACTGTGGTTTAATCCTCCAAGCCAGCCAGTTTGGGGGTCGAGGATCCCCTGCGAGATGTTAGGAAGAAGAGGCAGCTCTGGACTTTCACCTGTGAGACGGTGGCACCTCCTGGTTCCTCCACTTTGGGACTTTTCCCTCATCCTGGTGTCCGTGAAACGGGTGGCACCGTGACCTCAGCATCCCCAAGTGGGTGCTGGGACTCCAGGAACTGGGGATTGAAGGGAAAAAAAAAACATTTTTTTTTTCCGACCCTCTGTTGTCGTTCAGGCAGCAAAGTTGACCTGGCAGAGCTGGGACCGGGGTGATTTGGGGGCTCGAGTGATCCCAGCGCAAGGGCACACGGAAGGGATGGAGGGAGGAGAGGGGAAAGGAAGGAAGGGAGAGCTGGAGGGAAGAAGGAAGCAAGGGAGAGAGGGAGAGAGGAAGGAAGAGAAATAGGAAGGAAAGGAGGGAGGTAGGAAGGGAGAGAGGGAGGAAGGAATGAGGGCATAGATGGAGGGAAGAAAGGAAAAAGGAAGGGAGGGAGAGAGGAAGGAAGGGAGGGAGGAAGGAAGGGAAGGAGGCAGGGAAGGAGGAAGGAAGGGAAGGAAGAAGGAAGGGAAGGAGGGAGGGAGGGAGAGAGGGAAAGAGGGAGGAAGGAAAGAAGGGAAGGAGGAAGGGAGGGAGGAAGAGAGGAAGGGAGGGAGGGAGGAAGGAGGGAGGAAGAGAGGGAGGGAGGGAGGGAGGAAGGGAGGGAGGAAGAGAGGGAGAAAGGGAGGAAAAGAGGAAGGGAGGGAGAGAGGGAAAGAGGGAGGAAGAAAGGAAGGGAAGGAGAAAGGAAGGGAGGAAGGGAGGGAGGAAGGAAGGGAGAAAGGAAAGGAGGAAGGGAGGGAGGGAAGGTGGGAAGGAGGAAGAGAGGGAGGAAGAGAGGGAGGAAGGAAGGGAAGGAGAAAGGAAGGGAGGGAGGGAAGGAGGAAGGAAGGAAAGGAAGGAGGAAGGAAGGAATTAAGGAAGGAGGGAAGGAGAGAAGGAAGGAAGGCAACCCACAGCCCTTTCTTCCCTCTCCCACGCCTGTGGGTGTGATGGACCCACATCACCAGCGAGCTCACTCCCGTGCTGACACCGGGAGCCTCTTGGGATGGAAATAAACCCCAGGCGGGACCCCTGGGCATCCCGGGCACCGATACCCAGCGATGTCCCCGGGCTGCGTCAGGCACCACTGCCGCGCGTCGGGGATGACGCCGGGGACTATATTGGTTGATGAGAGACAGGAAAGGAATCCATGGAGAGATGCCAAGTGCAGGCTCCTCTTGGCTCTCCCCGTCGCCTCTTATGGAGAGGAGCAGGAGGGAAGAGGGGCTGGGAGCAGCTCCCGTTATGGAGAAACCCTGGGGAAGCCCTGGCTCTCACGGGCACCCAGTGGGGACCCAGCGGGGCCCCGGCGGGACACGTGGGTGACAACGTGCTTGGGATGTGCCATAATCCATGGGGACAACCCTGAAAGATGCCTCGAAGCTGCAGGACAGGGAGTCCTGCATTCATTGAGCTGCTCCCCTAGGGTTTAGGGATTTCCCCTAGGAAAAAGGACTCATTGCAATAAAGTTCAGAGGGATTTAAACACCAGGAGGACCTTGGGCAGGGCTGACACTTTTTACACTACAGCTGATGCCTCCTGGAGAGGAGGAGGAGGAGGAGGAGGAAGAGCTCAGACCAGGTGTTGGTGACCTGGCTGGGAGTAGCCAAACCATTAACCTGGCCTCACCCCGGGGATTTCCCTTTTCCTAATATTCAATTAGCACTATCCTTTGATGCTCAGAGGTCAACCAGTTTCCAGCAAGGACCTGATAGGTGGATACGGGGTGCTCGGTGCTGCTGCATCAGACCTCGCCTTTCGCATAGGCTTGTTCCCACGTGGTTTCCAAGAAAACCTGGGAAGTTGGGGAGCACGCAGCTTCTACAGTGATAGAGCAGCATCAGGCCAGTGTCACAATCCCAGTGGTGTCAGGGCAGGAGGGGTTTTTGGACCTAAGACATGGTCCAAGGATGGCACTATGGTTCTGGTTTATAAGTGATAGAAAATGATGATTTAAGGTACTGGGAAGCTACAGGGAAGATCCTGAGGATATGAACCCTGGAGAGACTAAATGGTACGTGGGACCTTCCCAACCACATCATGGCCAATGACACCAGTGATGAAGGGTGGCCAGGGTCTGGTGTGCCATGCCCTGCTCCGGCCAGGAAAGCCAATGGCATCTTGGCTTGGATCAGAAAAGGGGTGGCCAGCAGGTCCAGGGAGGTTCTTCTCCCTCTGTACTCAGCACTGGTGAGACCGCTCCTCGAATCCTGGGGTCAGTTCTGGGCCCCTCACCACAAGGAGGATGTTGAGGCTCTGGAGCGAGTGCAGAGAAGAGCAACGAAGCTGGTGAAGGTGCTGGAGAAGAAGAGGAGCGGCTGAGAGAGCTGGGGGTGTTTAGCCTGGAGAAGAGGAGGCTGAAGGGAGACCTCATTGCTCTCTCCAACTCCCTGAAAGGAGGTTGTGGAGAGGAGGGAGCTGGGCTCTTCTCCCAAGGGACAGGGGACAGGACGAGAGGGAATGGCCTCAAGCTCCACTAGGGGAGGTTCAGGCTGGACATTAGGATAAAAATTTTCACAGAAAGGGTGATTGGTCCCTGTCAGAGGCTGCCCAGGGAGGGGGTTGAGTCACCTTCCCTGGAGGGGTTTAAGGGACGGGTGGATGAGGTGCTGAGGGACATGGTTTAGTGATTGATGGGAATGGTTGGACTTGATGATCCAGTGGGTCTTTTCCAACCTGGTGGTTCCATGATTCTATGACAGCTCAGTGCTGCCACCGTGCAACGTTCAACTTCATACATAGAAGAATTCTGGGGTAGATTTGGGGTCCTGCAGGAGCTCTGAGCATCTTTGGCACAGGTGGAAAGACAGAGCCCTGACAGAGCCAAGCACTGGTGCAGCCCAGGTCCTCCCTGACCCTCCTGCTTGGTGCCCAGCAGGGCTTCCCAGGACAAGTTGAGAGGGACGTCCTTTTGCTGGGGTGCAAATCAAACACCTCTTTGTGCAAACCCGCAGAGCATAAAGGGAGTTGAAACCTGGGCAGCATGGTGACAGGTCAGGGTGTAGCTGAACCCACCCTCCCAGGATTGAGTACAGCTCCCCAGGAACCTCCCCTCGGAGCCGGGGAAGCAAATGCCCCTGCTCTTTCCCACGTGTTATTGTGCTGTGCAAATATTTGCTTTGGAAAGTGCTGCCTTGCCCCGAGCCCCACAGCCAAGGCTGAACCTGGCAGAAAAGCTGCTTGTACCGAGCACCGAGGATGGATTCTGCTCACATGTAGAACCATGTTCTTTGCTGAAGGGGACAGGACGAGAGGGAATGGCCTCAAACTCCACCAGGGGACGTTCAGGCTGAACATCAGGAAAAAATTTTTCAGGGAAAGGGTCACTGGGCAGTGGCAGAGGCTGCCCAGGGAGGGGGTTGAGTCGCCTTCCCTGAAGGGGTTTAAGGGATGGGTGGACAAGGTGCTGAGGGACATGGGTTAGTGATTGGTGGGAATGGTTGGACTCGATGATGCTGGGGGTCTTTTCCAACCTGGTGATTCTGTGATTCTATGAAACAACCGTCCTGGAGCAGCTTCATGCTCCAGGGATGCTCTGTGGGGACTCAGGACCTTCCTTGGGGCAGGGTGTGGAGATGCTGTCGTAGCCCATGGAGCTCGTGGCTTCGGGGAGATGACCCTCCACATCCAACCTCTCCTTGGCCACATCCACATCTGGGACAGCACCCAGCAGGGCTGGAGAAGAGGTCAGCACCCCATCCCACAGCACCCTGGGGTGCAGAGAGCATGGAGACAGGCACGGAGGGTGCTCAGGGTGTCCACACTGGGCTCAGAGACCCCAGATTCCTAGCAGATGTGCTGGCAAGAACCTTGGGAAGGGCTTGGAAGCTGCTTGAAGGTCTTCAAGGGAAATCCTAGCCCTATTTGTGCTATTTTTCACCCCCTCTTTGCTCTTAGAAAGGCCCTTTTGGCTGGCAGGCGACAGGAGAGGGGTTTATGGATGGGAGAGGTGTGTGGCTGGGGGGTTCAGGGCAGGATTTTGGAGCAGGGGCCCCTGCAGTGTCCTCGTTTCTGGCTCTCCTCGCGCTCCCCAGCCCTGGCCTCCGTGCTGCCGGGAGCCCGACCAGCCCTGGGTGTCTGGGACACTGGCCTTTGTTTCGGAGAATGAAGTTAGCGCTGTTACTCAGCCTGTCGCTATTCCAGCAATTCCTGCCTCCACTTTTGCTCGGCAGCGAGAAAACATTCCTGCCTGGGGGCTGCCAAGAAAAATACGCACGGGAGGGGACACACGGGGATGGGGATTGTGGGATTGTGGGTCTCTCGGGACAAGCATCGCACCCCAGCTGTGGGCTGGTGCCTGCTTTCCATCCCATTCCCAGCGAGGGACACCAGTAACTCATCCCATTAACGCAACGAGTGGCTCGTGATCCCCTGGGTGATCAAACAGCAACCGGGGCACATGGGGACGAGCTGTGTCACCTCTGGTGTGTCCCAGAGGTGAAGCCTTATCGCCCGGTGCCACCGATTTCCATGGAAAGTTTTGCTGATGCCAACAAGGCTCCCACAGCCACACGGAGCCACGTTATTTTTCTTACCTGCTTGCTGCTCTTTACCTTGCGATAGGCAAAGCCAACAGCCCTGCCTTGGGTCATCCCCCCTCGTCCCCTGGAGCCTGCCACGTCCTCCCACTGCTCCCTCCTGAATGGAAAAACCCTGATAACCCAGGGTAAAATAACCATCTCAAGAAAAAGCTGTGGCCACTGCTAGCTGGGTTCTGGCTACCAATATCCAGCCTGTGGCTGCAGGCAAGGGATGCGGGTAAAGAGCTCGGTGAGGCTGCAGACCATGAGCTGTGGAGCTTGCAATGAAATCATAGCCTGGTTTTGCTGGGAAAGAGGATGTGGGAGGCTGGAGGCTGCCACATTTGAGGGGCTCGGCCGCTGCCTGGCTTGCCGCAGCTGAGCGCATCGAGAATCTGCGGCAATTCCTCTTTCAGTTCCCCCTAGTGCTGGTGGGACAATGAGCAGATGGAGATTTGGAAGTGAAACCCACCAGCAGTGGTTGCACCAGCACCCATCCCATCCTCTGCATGAGGAGAGCCCTGATGGAGAGATTTAAGTGCTATCACAGAATCACACAGAATCAGAGAATCACCAGGTTGGAAAAGACCCACCGGATCATCGAGTCCAACCATTCCCATCAATCACTAACCCATGTCCCTCAGCGCCTCGTCCACTCGTCCCTTAAACCCCTCCAGGGAAGGGGACTCAACCTCCTCCCTGGGCAGCTTCTGCCAGGGACCAATCACCCTTTCCATGAAAATTTTTATCCTAATGTCCAGCCTGAGCCTCCCCTGGTGGAGCTTGAGGCCATTCCCTCTCATCCTGTCCCCTGTCACTTGGGAGACGAGCCCAGCTCCCTCCTCTCCACAACCTCCTTTCAGGTAGTTGGAGAGATCAATGAGGTCTCCCCTCAGCCTCCTCTTCTCCAGGCTGAACACTCCCAGCTCTCAACCCCTGTCCTGGCCAGCACCTCCTGACCACGCTGGACTGGAGCTGTAGAACACATCAAAACTTGTGAGAACTGAGAATAGGTCCTGCTCCATCCTTTTTTGGGGGCATGGTCCTCTTCCCTCCACTCCCTCTCTCCCCTGGGAGATGCTGGCATTGCATCCTCACCCTGTTCTCTGAAAAAAGCTGGAGAACAGAACCCCTGCTGCATCCATACTCCTAAAACCCACTGGGAAGCCTGGTGAGCACCAACAGTTTTGATCCGGCTAACCAAGGACTCAGCGTTAAGCCCAGGGCAGCACACCCGCAGCTGGGGCTCCGCGCTACAGTGCCCGACCCGGGAACAAAGGGAATTCGGAGAGACCAGGAACGTCCCTTCCCAGCCCCAGGGACATTAAACAAACCCCAAGAGACCATTCTCTCTTTGACAGCCCCGCAGGTCACCCGAGGTTTGATCTACAGCCCAGCTCGGCCGATGGAAAAATTCCCGGTGTGGGTTTTGGATCTGTTTGCTCCCAGCTGTTTGCTCCCAGCAGGAGAGTTGCTGGCAAAGCTGCTGGGACACCACTTGCAGGGATGCAAACCCCAAAAAGCCTTGCTTGTCCTTTCAAAGCCCCTCAGAAGTGGATCGTGGGGTTGTATTTTCCCTACAGCCCTTCTTGCTGAAAGCTTTTAATTCCTTCCTACATCTGAGAATTTTTGAAGCGTGGCTGCTGAACCAAACGAGCTCAAAGCCTGGAAACATCCTAAATCTAAGCCCAAAGTGCACCATGAGTTCCCAAGGTCACAACCCACCGAGCCCCCATCACTTACTCCACTTTCAGACCAGGATTATAGCCCAAATCACCACTTGTTATCAACATTTTGGCCAAGGTAAAGCTGAACTTCCACTAGAGAAGAGCCATTGAGCATTTTCAAGAGAAAACCACCCAGCCCAAGGTGCCCATGGGTCTGGCTGAGCTCGGGATCCACAGGGATCTGCTCATGGGTCTGGCTGAGCTCAGGATCCACAGGGATCTGCTCATGGGTCTGGCTGAGCTCAGGATCCACAGGGATCTGCTCATGGTTTGGCTGAGCTCAGGATCCACAGGGATCTGCTCATGGGTCTGGCTGAGCTCAGGATCCACAGGGATCTGCCCATGGGTCTGGCTGAGCTCGGGATCCACAGGGATCTGCCCATGGGTCTGGCTGAGCTCAGGATCCACAGGGATCTGCCCATGGGTCTGGCTGAGCTCGGGATGCACAGGGATCTGCCCATGGGTCTGGCTGAGCTCAGGATCCATAGGGATCAGCTCATGGGTCTGGCTGAGCTTGGGATCCACAGGGATCTGCCCATGGGTCTGGCTGAGCTCAGGATCCACAGGGATCTGCTCATGGGTCTGGCTGAGCTCGGGATCCACAGGGATCTGCCCATGGGTCTGGCTGAGCTCAGGATGCACAGGGATCTGCCCATGGGTCTGGCTGAGCTCGGGATGCACAGGGATCTGCTCATGGGTCTGGCTGAGCTCAGGATCCACAGGGATCTGCTCATGGATCTGGCTGAGCTCGGGATCCACAGGGATCTGCTCATGGGTCTGGCTGAGCTTGGGATCCACAGGGATCTGCCCATGGGTCTGGCTGAGCTCAGGATCCACAGGGATCTGCCCATGGGTCTGGCTGAGCTCGGGATCCACAGGGATCTGCTCATGGGTCTGGCTGAGCTCGGGATGCACAGGGATCTGCTCATGGGTCTGGCTGAGCTCGGGATGCACAGGGATCTGCTCATGGGTCTGGCTGAGCTCAGGATCCACAGGGATCTGCTCATGGGTCTGGCTGAGCTCGGGATCCACAGGGATCTGCTCATGGGTCTGGCTGAGCTTGGGATCCACAGGGATCTGCTCATGGGTCTGGCTGAGCTCGGGATCCACAGGGATCTGCTCATGGGTCTGGCTGAGCTCGGGATGCACAGGGATCTGCTCATAGGTCTGGCTGAGCCTGGAACGCACCAGGACCCACGTGCAGGGGGGAAAAGCCACATAGTTTTCCTCTTACCACCCTGGCTTGTCAAAGCAGGCAGCAATATGCTCAAAAAACCCAATTAAAAATGTAAAAGCCCCACTTGGCTTTGCACGGCTGCAAGGTTTGTCCACCCCAAGCGAAGCAAAGAGCACAATATTCACACTCTCTGTGGCTTGTGTGCTTTAGAAACCCGTCAATCTAGCTTTATGATTGCATTATAGCCAAAAGTTATGTTAATATTGCCAACTCTCTCTTCTCGACTCTTCTGATAACCCCCAAATTATGCACATAAATAACGCTGGGATCTCCTGTACTGCACACAGAGCTGGGAGAAAGCGGCCAGCACACAAAGGTTGCTGTAATCTTGAAATACCTGAAGAACAGGGCACAGTGAGGAGAATTTATTACCTGCTGTCTTGACCTGCTCTGGCCGGGGCTGCCTGAGCCACAGAGTCACCAGCAAGAAATTCAAACAGAACCACAGAATCACTAAAGCTGGAAAAGTCCTCTTAGCTCAACCAACCCAACTGTGAGCCCAGCTCCCCCCAATATCTATTAAACCATGTCCCAAAGTGCCACGTCTACACGGCTTTTGAACCTCTCCAGGGATGGAGACTCCACCACTGCCCTGGGCAGCCTCTGCCAGGGCTTCACCACTCTGTCAGTATAGAAATTTTTCCTAATATCTAATATAAACACCCCCTGGTGCAACTTGAGGTCATTTCCTCGTGTCCTATCACTTGTTACTTGGTGGGTGAGCCCAGCACCTACCTGGCTCCAACCTGCTTTCCAGGAGCTGAGGAGAGCGATGAGGTCTCCAGGCTAAACAGCCCCAGGCCCCTCAGCCGCTCTCATAACCCTTGTTCTCCAGCCCCTTCCCCAGCTCCATTGCCAAATAATCCCAATGAGACCAAATAATTGGGCCCTGCGGTAGCTTTCCAGGTGTTGGGATGTTTTGGTGTGGGGCACCCGTATGTGCAACGCAGCATGAGCCTCGCACGAGCCAAGCCGTGTCGATGTGCCAGCCCACGATGGACACATGGAATGAGCAACAGTAGGGATGAACATCTCTCCATCCACCGCACCACGAGCAGCTGGTGGGCTTGTGTGGTCCCGGGCACTGGTGGGGGCTCCATGCAGGTGGAAAACTCATTCCCCTTCCTAGAAGGACAAAGGATGGATTAGAATCATAGAATCATAGAATCATGGAATCATAGAATCACCAGGTTGGAAAAGACCCACCGGATCATAGAGTCCAACCATTCCTATCAAATACTAAACCATGTCCCTAAGCACCTCATCCACTTGTCCCTTAAGCACCTCGTGCATCCAGGGTTTGCATCATCCCAGTGGGAATCAGCAGGGGATGTGGCTGTCACCAGCCTCCTGTCACAGCCAGGACGGAGCAGGACAGCCTAGAGCAGGCTAGAACATCACCCTCCCAAACTGGACTGGGTGGCTCTGGGAGTCCCCACGCCATGTGTCACACCCAGGGAAGACCTTTTAATTGTCCCTTCGCAGGACATGGGCTGGAAAATAAAAGGAGGTGATGAGGTGCTTGGTGCTTCCAGATACACACCTGCCCAATTCCCCGTCTACAGCGGATGCACTTGGACCCAGCCGAGATAAGGACCCGTCTGTCCCTGGACCCTGTGCCGTGCTCCTGTCTGCTCTGTTGCCTCCAGGCTTAAAATCATAGAATCACCAGGTTGGAGAAGACCCACTGGATCATCGAGTCCGACCATTCCCATCAATCACTAACCCATGTCCCTCAGCACCTTGTCCACTTGTCCCTTAAACCCCTCCAGGGAAGGGGACTCAACCCCCTCCCTGAGCAGCCTCTGCCAGGGACCAATGACCCTTTCTGTGAAAATTTTTTTCCTTATGTTCAGCCTGAACCTCCCCTGGTGGAGCTTGAGACCCTCTCGTCCTGTCCACTGTCACTTGGGAGAAGAGCCCAGCTCCCTCCTCTCCACAACCTCCTTTCAGGTAGTTGGAGAGAGCAATGAGGTCTCCCCTCAGCCTCCTCTTCTCCATGACTAGGAGCTCACAGAGCTGCTCATGTCCAAACAAACCTCTTCATCCTTCCTGATGGACCTGCCTGGTGCATCGACCGTCCTGTGCAGAAACTCCTGGAAAGCCTGGCCGCGGGAGGAAACCCTGGTGAGCGTCCCATCATCCCAGGGAAAACACCACACTTGTGTCTCCTCATCCCGCAGCCAAGTCCTCCCTGGAAATGGCCCCGAGAGCACTGGCCTAGCCCAGCCGGGCAGGGCTTATCGAGCTGGCCAGTCTCCCAGCTGCCTGGCCAAGATCACGCAGGGTCACGCTCGGATTTGAGCTGGAAGGGCACCCCCTCTACAGGAACCCCCTACCTGGCTCCTCCCGAGCCTGGTGCTCACTCTGGACTGGTGGGGCTGCAATGCAACAGCTCCTTTCACCCCATATTAATGGCCAGACAAGCCAGAACTGGGGGGTCACCAGCCTGAGGAGGTTGGTGTGGGCTGCAAATGGGCGAGCGAGAAGCTGGCGGTGGGTTTTCATGGAATCATGGAATGGTTTGGGTTGGAAGGGACCTCAAAGCCCATCCAGTTCCACTCCTGCCATGGGCAGGGACACCTCCCACTGGATCAGGGGCTCCAAGCCCCATCCAGCCTGGCCTTGAACTCCTCCAGGGATGGGGCAGCCACCCCTGCTCTGGGCAACCTGGGCCAGGGCCTCCCCACCCTCACTTTTCTTCCTAAGATCTCCCCTCTTGTAGCTTAAAACCCTTCCTCTTTGTCCTATCCCTGCCCTCCCTGATCCAGAGCCCCTCCCCAGCATTTCTGGAGCCCCTTTCAGTCCTGGAAGATGCTCTAGGGTTTCCCTACAGCCTTCTCTTCTCCAGGCTGAACAACCTCAACTTTCTCAGCCTGTCCTCATACAGGAGGTGCTCCAGCCCTTGGATCATCATTGAGGCCTCCCCTGGACTCACTCCAACAGCTCCATGTCCTTTCTGTGCTTTCAGCCGTAAGCAGAGGGCAGGAGAAGGGCCACAATTCCAGGAGAGCCCAGCACGGTTCTCCTCATAGGCAGATGTGCCACATCTGGAAGTCACTGGTGAAGCTGGACTTGGATCCGAGTCCTGTTACAGGCACACTCAGACGCTGGGCAGATGATGAGGCTGCCTAGGGAGGGGGTTGAGTCCCCTTCCCTGGAGGGGTTTAAGGGATGGGTGGACGAGGTTCTGAGGGACGTGGGTTAGTGATTGATGGGAATGGTTGGACTCGATGATCCGGTGGGTGATTCTATGATTCTGTGATTCTATGATGCTGGAGCAGAGATCGCTCTGTGCTCATCGAGGGACACTGGCTCACCTGGGTGCAAACAGGAGGCTCAGCAGCACCCAAGCTCCTTTTGGGAGGCGCAAACTCCTGCTGACGGCTCCACCAAGGAGAAAACCTTGTGCAGATGATTAAGCTTCGCCCCAAAGCAGCCCGGAGGCAAACGCAGGCAGCTGCCAACCTGCAGTTAGAACAGAGAGGAAAAAAGAAACCCAACCCAACCCCTTTGATCCCGCAGCCCTCGTGGCACGAGCCAGTGGCCGAGGGAAGCCCTGTAGTCACCTTGCCGGGTTCCCCATCCCTGCGCGGAGCCAATGGCACCTTTGGTGGGGTTCGGGAAGAGGAGGGCGGTGAAGAGAAGAAAGGAGGAAAGGGAACAAGGCAGCAGCCACCGATGGGGCTAATGAGAGGGTGGATTTCCTCAATTATAGGATAATGCCGGTAATCCTGGCTTTCGAAGGTTTAGGCAAGTGACAACTGCTGTGGGATGAGCCTGATTCCTCCCACCCACTTGACGGCTGAGGAGCCAAGCACCTTCTGTGCTGTGAACCGGGAAGTGGAGCAGCTCCCTGTCTGCCCACGAACACAAGCCCTGGCACCAAAACCCTCCTGCAGCACCTTCTCCTCCCAGGGGATATTCCCTTGGCATCTGCTGGAACC
Source organism: Clamator glandarius (assembly GCA_033459285.1). Lineage (NCBI taxonomy): Eukaryota > Metazoa > Chordata > Aves > Cuculiformes > Cuculidae > Clamator > Clamator glandarius. The sequence continues at coordinate 389,161 of JAUNZM010000225.1, forward strand.
CACGGACTGCCCTGGTGGAGATGGACACCCCAAGCCAGCCCTTTGTGGTGGCTCCTGGGTTCCAGCCGCTGGCACACTCGAGTCAGCAATGTCCTCGCACCTCTCCTAGAGGCAGAAGCCGGCTCTTCCCAGCTGCCAGTGGGTTTTCATAGAATCATAGAACCACCAGGTTGGAAAAGACCCATCGGATCATCAAGTCCAACCATTTTTTACGCTTACCTGGGACCACAGGGAGCTGATGGAGCCACCGAGGAACATCTGCACTGGTAGGAAAGAGCAGTGAGCCCCAGAAACCAGGTGCATCCCAGTTTCTCCAGGAGTCATTGCCCTACATGGTTGGAATTTCCTTTACTCCATCCAAAGCGATGCCATCCCTATCGCTCCGGCAGCAAGAGAGGCACTTGTGGAGCCAGATTTGAAACCTCGTTCTCCCCCCTAGTCCTAAAAAAGCCTTGAATGACTCTTTTATTCTTCCCATCTCAAGGAGGGAAGAGAGAGATGTTTGAAGATAAGAAATGGGAAGGATGGCCGAGAGATGGGGTTTAGTTTTGGCATCGGATAAACCATGTTCATCCAGCCAGGAGCCAGCTGGAAAACACCACTTATCCCTGCAGTCTCTCCTGGCTCATCTGTGCAGCTCACGATGGCCTTGGGGTGGATGGGTTGAGGTTGGACATAAGGCAGCCTGCCTGGATCAAACAAATCATCAGCTAAATAACTACCAGGTAATTACGGCTATTGGTAACATCTCCAATTCCCTGGGCATTAATGGGAGGTGGAGGGTAGCCAGCCCCTCCCAGGGGTAGGTCAGCAGTGACGTGCGATGGTGGTGAGGATGTGCTAACTCACGTTGCTCGGCACCCTTCGTCACGGGCAGCCCGGCAGCACACACCGAGCACGAGCTGGAACAGCAGCATCCAGCCCCAGAAGAGCAGGTTGGGTTGAAACGCCACCTTCTTCGGGAACGCAAGATTAAAAACCCCTAAGCTTCGTGGTAGGAGTGAGCCCAAATCCGCAAAGGCCACACACGCTCCGTAGTCCCTCATAGGGCGGTTGGCACCGTTGGGAAAGGCTTCATCCCTCCTGCATTCCCACCATCCCAACTTAGGGGTTTCTTAGCCTTCCCAGAACAGCTGGTGTTAACTGAAAAAACCTTCTGGCTGATGATGGTTCCTTCAGGGACCGATTCTTCTTTGAAAGGGGGTTACTCTGAGGATGCTCAGCCTTTGCAGGGACCATCTTCAGCTGCAGGGGAGGAGGAGCAGAGGAAGAAACTGGCTGAACTCGTTACACTGGTGATGGATGAAAAGGGTGGTTAGTAAGGGCACGTTAACATCATGTCCAGTCTTTAAGGAATGCATCCAGGATCCATTAGGGGAACAGTAGTTAGGTGAGTCACGCTGCGGACATGCGGATTTAACCGGGATTTCAAGCCCAAGCGACCTGTAATTGCATATTAGTAGAGGGATGCTTAACTGTAATCAGCTGTTCCAGCCACGCCAGCCACGGGGGGGGGGAAGGGAGGAGGGCTGGAGGGGTGTCCTGCATCCCAGCCCCTCCTGGGATTACAAGGCAAAAATATAGGCCATGCAAACACCCTGGGGAACGCGCTGCTTGGTGGCTTTTCCTTTGAAGGCAGGTTGACACGGCTCTTGCTGAAACTGGGGAGTGATAGCAGCGAGATAAGTAGGGTAAATATGCTGTGGTGGCAGGAGGGGGCAATGATCAACCACCTGAGCCCCGGAGAGCTGGTCCTGTGCAGAGCGACTCCGAAGAGGGATGTCCCCATCCCATCACCAAAGAGAAGGAGAGGTGGGAACAGCCCTTCCATCCTCAGTTCTGACACCTTGGAAAAACTATGTGAGCTCTTAGGAGTGCAAATGCATGTTCTCGCTTGTACGAGGAGAGAGATAACACATCACACACCGCCCCGCACGTCCCCTGGCGCTGTTCCAGGCTAATCCCTGTCTCCAAACCATGGTCCCACCTACAAGTCATCTTCTGTCCTAGAAATGCCATTATTTCCTCCCTCCGGCATCGCTGAAGGAATGTTCAGTGGGTTGGGGTAGAGGGACGCAAGGAAACCCTGTCCCATCTCATGTTGTGCAACAGCTCAAGGCTGTAGGGTGACATTTTTACCTCCTTTCCTAAGAAAACATGACTTCACAACTGCTGTCAGTCACTCTCCTTAATAACTTGGGGTGCCAGCAGATGATTTCAACCAAATTTGTCAGAGCCATCAAGTTTCTACAAGCTGAAATGGGTGGCCGGGCACAGGGATCCGCCCAGGCGAGGGAGCAGCACAGCGACTGCAGCTCCCAACCCCACTTGGCACGCGTGCGGCTCTCATCGGCTACGACTGATGCCGTGACTCGCTCCACAGAAGCGGGAGCCGCTAAAAGAGAAGGAGCAGGGAAAAGCAGGCACCTGGTGAGCCCGTGTTGGCTTTTGCAGAAGCACATAGGGTTTCTGGGGAGCTGGATGGCTGTCCCAGGTGGAGTGGCATCAGATGATCTCTTCTTGAAGGGAACAGGCTGCCCAGGGAGGTGGTTGAGGCACCTTCCCTGGAGGTGTTTAAGGGGCGGGTGGACGAGGTGCTGAGGGACATGGGTTAGTGATTGATGGGAATGGTTGGACTCGATGATCCGATGGGTCTTTTCCAACCTGGTGATTCTATGATTCTATGAACAACTGGGCTTCCGATCAATTCTGGATGCAAGAAGTCAGAGGTGAGGGAATGGGGCTGATCCAGAGGATTCATGGAACTTCGCACCACATCTCCTTGCCGTTAGCCGAAAGCTCTGCAGCAAATTGCATTTGGAGCTGAACCGCGCAAATCCCACACCCACAGGACAAAAAGAGAGCATTTTAAATGCTCCTCCACCTCCACAGCAGCTCGAACACGAGCTGAAATCCTATTTGTCATACAGAATCCTGAACCAGAACCTCCAGCAGCTGGAGCCAGAAGATAGGAGGGTTCAACGACAGCACATCTCGCACACTGCACAGTTCTATAAAACCCTCACCCCCTAAAGGCTCAGGACCGTGGCAAAAAGGGATGGAGTTTGTGCCATCCTCCAGCAGCTCAGCTCCATCCCCACGCCGCAGGGAGCAAACCGCCCTCCCAGTATGTACATATCAATGAAGCATTTGTCTCGTGCTTGGCACCAGGCACGGGAGCACAAGGGTCCGTGCGCTGCATCGCCTAAACACAGCTATAAATGGAAAGAGGAGCCGCACAGACAGACTGTTCTCTCATTCTGCATGAGCTCAAATAGCACAGTTAACACCCGCGCTGCCTGAGCAGCTACCGAGGAGGATGGCAGCCGAGAAGAAACGTCTGCGTACTACAAGAGAGAAGCTAATTAGAGAGATTGAGATGCAATTGGAATGCCACGCTGGGTCTAGCTACTCGCCTGCACAGAGACAGTGCCACCCTCGGCATTGAGCTGGCAGATTAAGGACAGCTTAAAGCAGAAAGGTTGGAGCAAGATGCTTCTTGCATTCTGGAGATTCAAGACAAATTCCTCCCGTTTCAGTGATTTTGGAGCTCTGCCAGATGTCATTCCAGGAGAAAAAGCTGCTGTGGGCGAGTTTGCAGATGCAAACCCTGCAGCACAAGCCCTGGAAACGACCTCAACTGATACAGCACTGAGTATTTTTGGATGTGTCTCAAAGCATCGATCACCCACCAGCTCTCTGCAGAGGTGCCGCAGGGCACGTGCTGTAGTGTCCTGCCCTGTTCAGACTGCAGGATGGGCTTCTCGGCTCCTGACTGCAGTCAACCTGCCCCTATAGCCCAGTCCAGAGCCACGGGCACAGCACCCACGGTCTAAATATAGGGAATCGCTGGGGCAGAGCCACAGACACCAACCCACATCTTTCCTCGGAGCAAAGCCCTAGAGCCAAGGCAGAGAGAAGCGCTCTGGCACCCAGCACACACCAACACACCCATCGCTAGAGTCCAAATCTCATCCAGCAGATACTCAGGCACATCCTGACTTGTTCATCACCCTCTGATCAAAGAGAGAAAGAAATGACAGACTACAAACTGTGAGAAAATATATGTGGGGTTTTTTTTTTTATTCGACAATTAACAAAAGAGGGATCCAAATCTCAGTTGTAAACATTGATAGCTCCTTTCTGATCACAACTAGTGCTTTCCACGAACATCCCTTTGTATAGTCTGATCCGCTCCAACAATGACAAGCCGACTCTGTCAGGGCTTTTGCTGCTCCGCTCAGGGTCACAAATCCCGAGGCAGCTTATTCACCAGAGCATCAACAGGACTCACCACTGGCACTGAGAAGACAAGCTGACAAACTAAGCAGATATTTCAGAGCCACTCCCATGTGCGAGACGCTCAGGGAAGGCAGGAGCTTCACGCTGGGTTGCGTGCCAGCGAGAGGTGAGCATCCCATTTCACTGCAGATAGGTTTAGGGAGCAATCAGCCCTGCAAAAGCACGAGTCTTAGTCCAGGAGGAAACAGGGACAGAGTCTTAAATGGTGCCAGCCCAGCAAGAACCACCCAGCCCTGTTGTCAGATGGAAGCTCGGCCCCAGACCATAAGAATTTGGAGATGCAGAGCCAGCAAGTTTGCCCCAAAGAGGGACTGGCAGCTCATCAGCTCAATTGTTGCAGTGGAACCAGAACTGCCTGTAGCTTGACAAGGGGAAGTGAAACCTCATCTTAGGCTGGAGGGCAGCCAGAGTTGGAGGAGCTTCTTGCACCTTGCTACAGGCAGGCAGCTTCCAGCCATCACCCAGGCATCTGGCCTGGACACCAGCAGATCCAAGCTTTTTTGGGGGAAGATAAACCTTTCAGAGCCTCTCACCTTCCCCTTTCCAAGAGGAACCACTTTGCAGGTGGTTCGGGTACACAGAATAAGTCGATTACTCAAGCAGCTTTTTGCTGTTCATGACCATCAGCAGAAAAGAACGAAGTCATGGAAAGGCAGCAGCAGCGAGAGGCTCCCAGGACCAGCCCCACAGCAGGGACCTCAGCTCAGCACCCACAGCGAGCCAGCTGCCCCATTGGGCACCCTCCCCCACCAGCAACTTGAGGATCTCCCAGGAAAAGGGAAGATGCACAACACTAAAGAACAGTGTTATAAATAGAAACCTCTCTCAGCCAACAGTGACCTGCCAACATGCTTCCTGGGCTCCACGGCCACTTTGGTTTGAGGGACGAAGCCTGATGGACAAGTCACATTCAGCCAGGTCCAGAACCAGGATCCCAGCTCGCTCCTCTCGAGGCAACCAGCTGGTTCAGAGCCTGGTTGTCGGTGAGAGTAGGGTCACCCATCTCAACATCACACTACCCAGAGGAACAAGGAAATAAAAAAATCTGACAGATTTGAATACACTGTATTTATTTGTAACAGATTCTAAAGAATCTAGTGAGTCTGTCAGGCCCATTGCATGACAAGTGATACAGGTGTAGGAAAAAAAAACAACATTTAAAACAAAATCAAGTGCCATTCAAGCTACAGGAATCTTTCAATTGCCTCCTCACAGGAGGAGGCAGCACAGTATCACTGCAAGATCTAGAAAAATTCAGATTCAACCCATTCACAGGAGTCCCACCACACACGCTGTAAATCAAAAAGTGCAATCTCAACATAAGTCGCCCTGCCGAGCTGTTGGCTGTAGGGAATCTTTTTGACATCTTAAACGGGAAGGAGGGAATCTCAGTTTAGTGCGTCTACGTGGGTAGAGGATAAGCAGCCTGTAAAAAGCAAGCCACATGTCGTCTCTGTTCATCTGAAGTTTAAAATGCAGGATAAAATATCTTCCCTTGAAGCCATGAAGGTGGCACACTTTGGATCTCAAAAGCAGCCCTCAAACCAGTTGTACCTTGCGCTCTGAAGCTCCCACCATGGGGATCAAGCTCCAGAAACCAGGGAGTTATCGGGCTGCGGCAGAGTCTGCACCAGCCTTGTCCATGAAGACAAAGCTGTTCTACAGGCAGGCAGTTAAACCTGTAAGAACTAAATTGTTAGTGACACTTCATCAGCTCTGACTGGGTAGGAAGCAAACCAGACCAATTCCAAACTGGTTAGTCGATATCAAGAACCCCAAAATCGCTTCCCCCCCCATCACCTTACTCCCACTCCACACCGCCCCTACCCCAAAAATAGGAGCAATCTGGCTATACACATTCCAAGGATCTAATCTTTATTAGAGCTTTCAGTCTGCCCAGCTAATACAGTTTTGTCACAAAAACAAAAAACCCAAGTCGGTAAAGATTCTCAAGCAACATCAGCCTGGGAGGAAGCACCAGAAAAGCTGTGGTGTTCCCAGAGCAGCATCTCTAGGGAGTGCCTGCCTGCTCGCCCAACTCTGCCTCTGTGCATAGTTAATCTGAGATGATGCCTCCCGAGAATGGGCACAGCAATCCAGGCACCTCAATGAAAGACTCTTTGCGCTCTGGACGCCCAACAGCTTCAAAGCCACACTGGACTAAGAGAGCCAAACCCTCAAGACAAGAGGGTTTGTTTAGAGAAGACATAACTTCTTCCAACGGCAAACTAACTTTTCCACACATGCACCCCCCCAGCTCCATTTCTGGCTAGAGAATGAATTTCAAACACTATCGGTGGCTCACGTGTGGAATCAAGTAGCTGGAAAGAGGCTGCTTTTGAAGATAGGACCTGCCTGATGGCAGAGGGAAGATCTCCAGCCACCAGAGGCTGGAAGAGGTCTGCAGTTCTCCTAGGAGGACATAGGCTCCAGCACCCGCCACAGCAAGAGCTGGAGATAACTACCTAGTGAACTAGGTTTGTGCTTCAAAGGACAAGCCTCACCTTCCCAGATAACCCAGTCAGCCTCTGACTTTGTGCATTAAAACCACACTGCATGCCAAAAAAAAAAGTAGCATTTCAAATTTCCCTAGAAAATACAGGATTAGGGTCAGTAGCCTGGGGCAGGCACCTGGGCAGACCTTCTGCCTCCTCGTTTATGTACATGATCGATTAGTTTGGCACTGCAGACTTGGGAGTTTGAGTAAATTCATGTTAGGTCCCTCCTGCCTTTTCTCCAAAGCTCTGCACAGCATTTTCCACCATGCACTCCCCTCCCTTTCCCCCAGTCCCAGTTTTAGGCGTTTACACGCAGTCATTCAAAGCCCTCCCTGTTTACACAACTCCAATTTGACAGCTCTTTGCTACAGCTGGTCCTTCACAGGCAGCAAAAGCCATGCCAAAAGTCCTCAGCGATACAGAACCTGCCATCCCTTTCTTGCTTCAGCGAGGTTATTAGAAATGATCTTACGACAACCCACCCCACCCCAAACAAACATCTTCCTCTTTCAGACATCCCCATTCAAGCTTTTGGGATGTCAATCCCTGCAAAAAAAAAAAAGGAGGTTTACAGTACAGTTGTTTATATTGTTACAGGCACTTAAACAGGATTCTTTGGTCCTTCAAAGGAATTAGCCACTTGGGCTTGTGGCTTCAGAAGCCACAAGTCTGGACACCCAGAATACCTCCCGCACTAAAAAAAACCCAACCAATTCGGATCCATATCAGGGCAGCGCAGCTTTACCTTAGCATAATTCTACAATCTCCCCCCTCACACACCCCCCACCCTCCCCCCAGTTGCCTCCAGAATTCAATAAAGCAATCGAGTCTTCCTGTAAACGTCCAAGTCATCCTAGTTTCCATAACACTGCACTTCCCATCACAGTGTACAGCAGACGGGTCTCGTTCCGACAACCCCAGGAACAAGACACTCAAAGAGTCCAGGAAGTTTCCTTTTTGTTGAAGTTCTAGGAAGGTTTTTTCTTCTCTGTGTTCTTTTCTCCCCTCCTCCCCCCCCCCCCCCCCAAGGCAAGGAAATACCTTGGAGGACAGACCCTGAAGTTTGTCCTGGCTCAGTTACAGGGAAGCCACGTTGGGTAGGACTGATTGCAAGGCAGGAAGGGTTGCACGTGGGTGACGTAGTAGTTGAAGTTTATTTCACTGACGTAAGGAGCTGGCTGGTAGTAGCAGGTAACATTTGTGACCGTGGGGATGATGTTCTGCTCAGCCAAGACTCTCACAGCCAGCATGGCAATGAGGTTCAGGGTCTGCCTCCTTTCGTGTCCCATAAGACAGACTGTGCTCTCATTGACCACCCTGTGGAGGGTCATCAAATAGTCATATCTTTTGCTCTCCATCCCAACAAAGTGGCTCTGAAGGTAGCACTCCAGCTTCCTCTGCTGCTCACCAATGTCAGAGAAGTCTATGAAAAACCTGGAGCACATGTATCTCTGTAGTGCCTTCATATCCACTTCTGACTTGGGCTTAAACCCCCTCACCAAGAGGTTGCAGTATTTCAGAAGCCCCCCACCTCTGATCTCCTCTGGGTTCCTTGTGGCGATGACCCTGTTCCGGAGATGGTCCATTGCCTCCTCAAAGTCCCCATACATGCTCTCCCCGGTAACCGTGGGGTGAAAGTTCTCCGCCATGGGGTTCTCTGAACACTCCCCAAACAGCAGAAGCGAATCCAGGATGATCTGGAAGGAGTCCACGCTGAACTCGAACTGCCGTCTGAGAGAGTCCACAAATTTGAGTTCCACATTCTTCCCGCTGTTGTTGGAGAGCGAGATGAGGCTCCAGCGGTCAGTTTCATTGCACACCTTCACAAGCTTCTGCACGTAGGCCTCCTTCAGAGTCATGGGGGTGATCTTGTCTTTGTTGACTCCTTCTGGGAGGAAGTCTAGAAGGCAGTCCATGACCACGTCTTTAACGAGCTGGAAGACATCTTCAGTCTTTAGATCTACACCAAAGATGAGATCTAGGTCTTTGTACCCCAAGCCACTGTCCTGATGTAGAACATGACTGGCTGCTGAGCCATTCAACCTTACATTATGGACTGCGATTCCTTTCTTCTCCAGGCGACTACGAACAACCTGAGATATAAAGAGAGGCAGTGAGAAGCAAGAAAGCATTCTCGGGACAGCTTGGTAATAGCAGCAGGATTCACTCCCTGCGCTTATATGGGTCACTCCAGTGCAAGACAGCAAAATAAAAAGCTAATCCATTAGAAATAGGTCACTTTGGAAAGCATCCAGAGTCTTGCCAGCAGCTGGGGGTGGCTCGCCTTTACTTATTCCCTTGCATTAGAGGGCTCTTACTGCACAGGAACAGCTGTTTCTGCTTCCAATACTGCTGTTTGCCCTTCTCTTCCTTCCTCCCAAAGGCCAGAGGTCATCCAAACTCAACCTTTGGGTTCGTCTCTGCCCCCTTTCATCTCCCACAGTCGCAGCCAGCCTCTCCAGCCATCAAGCCAAGACCAGCCAATCCAAAAAGGACCCTAAATACAAGGTGGCAGCACAGTCTGCAGCAATCCCTGCGGATTTAATCAGGGTGGCTCACTCCTTTTTGCCATCTCCTTTGCCTTGTCAGGACTCATTAACGCCAAATCAAGATGTCAGAAGAGCTCAAAAGCTGCAGCCAGGCGTATGCAAGTTCAAGTCCTAACTAGTAAGTGTATCCTAACAATTTCCAGTGTGTCAGAGCTTCGTGCTGGACTTGGCACGCTATCAAGCACAATAGGCGGCTTTCATCTTACGGGTGTTACTCCAGCGATTTCAACGCTGCCTGCTCAGGCCTGGCACACCCACCGGTGCCTCCAAAGCTTTGTTCATTTAGAGCAAAGCTGAATCATTTGCCCGATTACTTAACATGCAGGAGGCTGAAATAACCCCAAGACCATAAAATAAACAATCCGGACACCAGCTTATAATTTGAGTTTAACTGAGCTCAAAGATCCCAGGACGATTAAGTTCACATCTTCCACCAGAAGCTCTTCCCATCTCTCATCCTGCTTTCATGTTTCTCTAGCAATTACCCATTGTCCTGGGAGTCCCAGCGAGCCGATCTGCTCACCCATTGCTCGAAGCAAGGTTAGAGCTTGAAAGAGCCAGAGCTTGGGATATAAAATGGACAAATTTTATCGCCAGATGCCAGTCTGACCAGGCTATTCAGCCCTGCAAGGCTGTCCTAGATTGAGAGGCACAATCACAATTTAAAACCTTATCAGTGGGGCCGAATCCCTTGTTTGGCTGACACAGCCCTGAGGGGTCCTTGGGGACATCAGAGGAGGGCAGCTCCAGTCTCAGCAGCTCCAAAACAGCCCCTCCGTGAGTTTTGTTTAGAAGAAACAACACAAAGGTGAAGGACGGCAGTTTGCACCCTTTAACACAATACAAATTACACCAGCGAGCTCCTGGAACACTGAGGTGCCCCTGCAAACAGAAGATACCTGGCTGCACATTTAGGGATGTCTTTAACTTGTTAAATCAGGATTTCAGGAGGCTGTTAAATCTCCTGATGCAGCTTCTCTGCTGGTATTACTCCCTGACATGAGCCACTCCTGCTCAGGCTAGACATGCACCCGGGCTCCTTGCCAAGGGAATGGTGACAGTCACATGTCAGGCAACAGTTCACCACGAGCGATTCACCATCGGAAGCCCCAGGTCCACACCAGCACACTCAACAAAGCCACAAATACTGGTGTGCTCAAAGGGGAACAGTCTAAAAACTGAGTTTACTCCTAAAAGGAGGCACTGGGTTATTCTCCCATACAGAACAAATCCCAGCCAGTCGATCCAAGGGAGTTCCTGGTGTACGGTTGCTGCCAACCGATCCCTGGAGTCACTCACCCAAGGCACAGCTCCAGCACCACTCATGGAGTGAGCTTTGTGTTATCAGGCTTGGAGCAAGACAAGATATAGGCGACAATGTTAGATCCAGAGCTAGGACCAGCACTTGGAGAAGATCTCACTTCAGACTGATATCCCAGCCCCAAAGACTCCCTGCTTAACATCTTTCTGGGAGGAGCTGCATGTTTCAGACCCATAAGCTACAGGGCTTCCCAGGTCTACAGGTCCAACCAAACAAGATATAGCCAGAAAACAGGGAAAAAAATCCAACTGCTCAAGTCACACTTCTCCCAAATCACCCAAGGAAGTGCCAATTTACCTTGCTGCTCCCCCGAGGCTTCAGCCAGTCTCAACCTGAAGCACACATCTCTCCAGCTGCAGCCAGTGGGCTCAGGAATGCATTTTCCCCAGAGGGTTGGATATTTCCAGGGTTAGGCAGCTGCTGACCTGCTTCCCAAAACAGCACTTCACGTTCCGTGCGGTTCGGATAATTGAGTCTGACAGCCAGGCAGGAGCAAACCCTGCCTGCATCCTGACCTGCCACTTCCCACCTCCCACAACAACAAGAGCAACACAATAAATAAGTGCCTTTTAGGTTACTCGTTTCAGATTAGTCAGCCCTAAATACAGGGTCTGCCAGCATGGCTGGTCAGCGTTACGGCCCTCAGTTATTTGGTGTTTGAAGTTGCTAGTGGCAATGACATCCTTTTCAGCAGCTCTGAGGCCAAACTGTGGAACTAAAGAGTCATAACTGGTGGAATATTTGATGCTGGGGTTTTACCAGTGCTGAGCTTCGCTGGCCTTGCACAACCCAAGGGCAGCATCCCAACAGTAGCTCTCATCTGTCACTCCGCTTAAAGCTTTCCAGCCAAGATCGAGCGCTTCTGCCCTCCTCCTGCTGCAGGAACTCGAGGAATTTGGAATCAGCCGACGCTTTCGTACAGCAGCGTCTTTCAAATGTCACCTTTCTGCCTTCCACGCTTAAGCAGAAGCGTATCTCAAGCAGCTAAAGCTTCAAAAATCCTAGTGATCAGTTTATTGTGAAAGCCAGCTCAGTTTTAGCTTTGCAGTCTTTCTAATTAGAAGCTAACATGCCCGATTTTACATTTGATGAGTCATTACTGAGGAATGAAGTTGCCTCCCAAATATGAATATGCATCAGCTTATTTGAACGACATTGTTAGTTTAATATTAAACACAGTTATTACTTTATGGTTAAACTAACAGGAACTCTTTCACAAGACCAAGTCTCAGGCAGGCTCTGGAGGACACAGGCAGCGTGACGAGAATCAAAGGACACTGACATTTGATCTGGCATTTAAATTAATAACCAGCCTCATACAGTGCACAGCCCGACATGTTCACCAGCATGAAGCCATTTCATGGAAGCAGCTCCAAAAAACCATTTTTTCCTTGTCCACCCTCATGTAGGACATCAAAATCAACTCTAAAAGGAGAGGGAACACAGGATGGGAAGAAGCCAAGTGGAGTCTACAGCACAAGCTGCAGCAGCTCCAGGGATTGGGCGTGAATTTTAAATGCATGGGATTTTTCTGGAAAAGGCCTTTTCCAGGAGGCTCCTTCCAGCTTTATACATCCCTGCTGAAACACAGGCAGAGCAGAGGGAGGGATGCAGCCCCTAGCCTCATCAGGACCTCTAGGGCTGGGAAATAGGGCTGATGGAGCACAGGGCATCCCCTGGGGGGATCTGTACCCCAGGAGCTCAGCCCTGAGCCTGAAGCCAGGAAGGACACGATGCCTGGGCTGGCCCAGGGCCTCGTTACCGCCAGGGCAGAGTCCAACAGGGCAGTGGAACACAGCCTGTACCCACCACCTACCCCATAACTTATTCCCTCTCCCTGCTCCAAAGACCCTCCAATGCATAACCCAACCCTGCTATGCCATAACCACCACCCAAACCCATAACCAAATCCTCTCTACCCTACAATACCCCTTCTCAGTTGCCTGGGCCCTCCCTTCCTCACAGCTCTGCACCCCATAAGCCCCCCAACCCCCTCCATAACCTGCCCTTTCTCCTACCCTACTCCTCCTCTACCCCATAGCCACTCCAACCCCATAACATCATCCCACATCCCCTACCAACCACACCCCATAGCCTTCCCAATCCCATATCCTCACCCCTTACCCCTAAGAAGCCATAACACCCCCCACCCCATAAACCCTACACCCCATAACCTACCCCCTCCTACCCTGTAACCCCCAACCCCATCATCTCACTCCCCTACCCCATAACCTCACTCCCTTATCCCTCAACCCTATAACCTCACACCTTTACCCCCAACCTCATCAACCCCCTACCCCATAACCTCACTCCCTTACCCCTCAACCCCCCACCCCATAATCTCACTCCTTTACCCCCAGTCCCATAACCTCACTCCCTGACCCCCAACCCCCTGCCCCATAACCTCATTCCTTTACCCTCAGCCCCATCAACTCCCTGCCCCATAACCTCACTTCTTTACCCCCAAGCCCCTGCCCCATAGCCTCACTCCCTTACCCCCCAACCGCCTCATCCCTAAACCCCCACCCTGAAACCTCATTCCTTTACCCTCAAACCCCCTGCCCCATAACCTCACTCCCTTACCCTCCAGCCCCATAACCTCACTCCCTTACCCCCCAGCCCCATAACCTCACTCCCTTACCCCCAAACCCCTGCCCCATAGCCTCACTCTCTGACCCCCAACCCTCTGGCCCATAACCTCATTCCTTTACCCTCAAATCCTCTGCCCCATAACCTCACTCCTTTACCCCCTAGCCCCATCAACCCCCTACCCCATAACCTCGCTCCCTGACCCCCAACGCCCTGCCCCATGGCCTCACTCCCTGACCCCCAACGCCCTGCCCCATGGTCTCACTCCTTGACCCCCAACGCCCTGCCCCATGGCCTCACTCCTTGACCCCCAACGCCCTGCCCCATGGCCTCACTCCTTGACCCCCAACGCCCTGCCCCATGGCCTCACTCCTTGACCCCCAACGCCCTGCCCCATGGCCTCACTCCTTGACTCCCAACGCCCTGCCCCATGGCCTCACTCCCTGACCCCCCAACGCCCTGCCCCATAACCTCACTCCCTGACCCCCCAACGCCCTGCCCCATAACCTCACTCCCTGACCCCCCAACGCCCTGCCCCATAACCTCACTCCCTGACCCCCCAAACCCCGTTACCCCCCTCGCCCCCCCCCCCTCACCTGGACGATGGTCCGGGGCCTCACGGAGAGCGTGGGGAAGTTCCCTCGGCCGTGGATGGGCACGGCCTCGCCCAGGATCTGATCCAGCCGCTGCACCTGCTCCCACGTCAGGACGCTGAAGCGGCCCCCGCCTCGCTCCGAGCCGCCCGGAGCGGGCCCCGCCGCCGCCGCCGCCAGCATCGCCCTCCCCTCAGCCGGAAGAGGAGCCCGAGGCACCCGGAAACGGCTCGGAAAACAGCCGGAAGTGCCGGGATAGGGAAGGGAAAAAAAAAAAAAAAAAAAAAAGCCTTAACAAGGAGGGGGTGAAGGGGGGGATAAAAAAGAAAAAGGCCCAACCGGGATTAAAAGGTGTTTCTGAGAGGAGGGCAGCCGCGGGGCGGAGGCGGGAAAGGTGGTGGGTGCCCGGAAGGGACGCTGAGACGAACGGGCCCGGCCTCACCGCTCCGCGCCCGCCGCCGGCTGCGCTGAGCACTGCGGGGCCCCTCCGCGCGCCGCCGCCTTTTATAGCGCCCAGGGGCGCGCGCCCACTGGCCGGGACAGCGGCCAATCGCAAACCGGCACCGCCCCCCGCCCCCGCGCAATGATTGGTCCGCGAGAGTGAGCGGCGGGGAGAGAAGCCAATTAAAGGAGGGAATTGACTGCAGGGGCGTGGCCTGGGGGAGCCCCGCCCCCTCGGAGCAGAGAGCGACGCGGGAATCCCGGCTGTGATTGGGCCGCGGAGTGTTAAAGGGGCAGCGCGGAGGGAGCCATTGGGGCTCCACTGAGGAGCCACTGCAGCTCTTTAATTCCACGCTGATGTCTCCTTGAGGACCTCTTGGTAGCCCATTGATAGCCCATTGGTGCCCTGTTGATAACCTATTGATTCCCAATGACACCTCATCGATACTGCATCAATGCCCCAGTGATGGGCCGTTGGTGACCAATTGATGCCCCATTGATAGACTCATGGAATCATAGAATCATAAAATCATAGAATCACCAGGTTGGAAAAGACCCCCAGGATCATCGAGTCCAACCATTCCCATCAATCACTAACCCATGTCCCTCAGCATCTCATCCACCTGCCCCTTAAACCCCTCCAGGGAAGGTGACTCAACCTCCTCCCTGGGCAGCCTCTGCCAGGGACCAATCACCCTTTCCGTGAAAATTTTTTCCTAATGTTCAGCCTAAACCTCCCTGGTGGAGCTTGAGGCCATTCCCTCTCGTCCTGTCCCCTGTCCCTTGGGAGAAGAGCCCAGATCCCTCCTCTCCACAACCTCCCCTCAGGTAGCTGGAGAGAGCAATGAGGTCTCCCCTCAGCCTCCTCTTCTCCAGGCTAAACACCCCCAGCTCTCTCAGCCGCTCCTCTTCTTCTCCAGCCCCTTCCCCAGCTTCGTTGCTCTTCTCTGCACTCGCTCCAGAGCCTCAACATCCCTCTTGTGCTGAGGGGCCCAGAACTGAACACAGGATTCGAGGTGCGGTCTCACCAGTGCTGAGTCCAGAGGGAGAAGAACCTCCCTGGACCTGCTGGTCACGCTGTTTCTGATCCAAGCCAAGATGCCACTGGCCTTCTTGACCACCTGGGCCCCTGCTGGCTAATGGTCAGTCGCTGTCAACCAACACCCCCAGGTCCCTCTCCTCCAGGCAGCTTTCCAGCCAGACTTCTCCTAGTCTGGAGCTGCTCAGGGTTGTTGTGCCCCAAGTGCAGGACCTGTTGGTACTACACTGACAATCCATTGATGCCCCACTGATGATGCATCGCTGAGCCAGGGATGCCTCATTGATGCCCCATTGACGCTCCACTGATGCCCCATAGTTGCCACACTGGTGCCCCATGGGTGATCCATGAATTCCCCATGCCCTGATGCCCCACGTCCTGATGCCCTGTTGATCCACCATGATCCCCCAATGCCCCTTAGGCTTGACACCCCACCAAGGACCCACCACCCCCACTGGCTGCTGGGAGCTCTGGCACCTGGGAGACACAGAGCCCACCGGCTTAGGAAGCTGTTGGCAGGCATTCCCAGCCCTGGAAGCTCAACCCCAACCCCCAAACTCCACCACGTGGCCTCCCTGATGGCCTCTCCACGGCCTCCACCGCAGGCGAGCCGCGTTCCCAGCCACAGGCCACTCATTTCCTTTCATCCTAACAATTCCCATCACCTTAAAGAGCTCATTTCTCTGCAGCGTTTAACCCTGCAGACATTTCCAGCAGGCGCCTCCCTGCCGAGCCGGTGCCCCATGCCCTGCAGCCTCGCGGATGGATGGATGGATGGATGGATGGATGGATGGATGGATGGATGGATGGATGGGCACCATTCCAGGCTCCAGATCTGCAGCCACTGCTCCCATTTCCCCAGTTCCTGCTGGGATCCATCCTTAAAAGCCATGAACTGTGCTGGGAGAAGGGCCAGCATCGGTCTGTTTTAAGGCTCTCACAGGGGTTTATTGGGAGAGCAGCCGTGAACACCTCCAAACCCCCAAATTGGCTCTAGGATGCTGTTGCTGAGCTCTTCCAAGCTTGTTGCTGAACCTGAGGCTTAGAATCATAGAATCATGGAATCATAGAATCATGGAATCATAGAATCACCAGGTTGGAAAAGACCCTCAGGATCATCAAGTCCAACCATTCCTATCAAATACTAAACCAAAACTCCTATCAAATACTAAACTTGCTGGTGGCAAGGTGTTCTCTCCCGCATCCCGGGGTTCTGCTGCTGGAAGCTGGATCTGGCTGAGGCAAGGGGAGCTCAGCGATGAGGAGCTTTGGGGTTGGGGGGAGTTCAGGAGCATCAACAGCTGCAGTTGGAGGGGAGAAGGGGGTTCCCCAAGCCCTGATCTCCTCTGAAATCCTCCCCACCCTGAGATGCTCCGAGAGCGTGAGGGGTCTCTGAGAGGGGATGGGATCATCTCTGCTGGGGTCCCTGCTTGAGGATAATCCTCACGCTGCGGTGTTGTGCTCTCTGGCTCCCACTCGCATCATTGCTCCATAAGGATTAAATCTCCGTCGGGATTAAATGCTGCTCCTGGTTACACCCCACAAGGCTCCCAATTGGGATGCAGAAGGAGGGGATGCCTGCTGGAAAAGGAATTTTCCAAAGAACTTGATAAAAAAACAGCCGCCTCCCATTGCAAAACCTCTGTGATCCTATTGCCAAAGGAACTTTATCGGGAAGAGTTTCCCAAGAGACTGAGAGGGGCCAAATGGCTTTTGGGATCCAGATCCACCCTGCCAGCCTGAAGTGAGCATCCAGCTGGGGTGGTTGAAGCATGGGAAGAAGGGTGAGCTGAGCACCCCACGGACGGGGCTTGGGGACCCCTGGGCACTGCGTTTGCGGAGCTGATGGGAGGAACGAGGTGCTGCAGGTCCTTGAGGGATGAGCCTGGTGTCCAGCCAGGAGATAGATCCCCGCTGGCACTACCCAGGCAGAGAGGGCCAGACGTGCTGAGAGCAGGGGAGAAACCATCGGCTCATTAAAAAGAGCTGATGCGCTCCAGCTGGGCTGGCTGAGCTGCTCCTTAACATCCATCACCAAATGATTATCCCAAAGAGCCGCTGGCAGCAACCGTGGGTCCGGGAATGGCACCCAGGCAGCTTCCTTCCTGCTCAGCAAGGGCCAGCCCAGGTTTTATTCCTTTGTTGTGCTGGCAATTAAGGAATAATCCTCATCTTGGGGTGAAACAGGGGCGGATCCTGCCTCAAGGGTGATGAGATGAGGGTTGCAAAGGCCCTTTGGGAGGGTGAAGGTGGACCAGGGGCTGGGCTGGGGGATGCCGTGACCCCACACCCTCCATGGATCCAGGGTTGGCAGCATCCTGGTTCTGCCTGGAAATACGGCTTTGCCCTGCCGGGAAATCACCTGGCAAGGAGCTGGGATGTGCCCTGGCGTGTGTAGGGAGGAACAGGGCACCCTGCTGCCAGGGGGCATGGAGAGGGGCAGGGGCTGCAGGTGGATCCCCCCTATCTGAGCCTCTCAGGGCGTTGGGGACCTTGTCCAGCCCTGAGCACCTATCGTGGGCAGCTCAGCGAGGGAGGAAAGGGCTAAAGGAGATGTGGGAGTGGAGAACGGGATGAAAGCCCAAGCCTGGGGTGCGAAGAGAGACCTCAGGGACTCCTTGATCCGCGTGAGACTGGCTCTGTCCCACCCACCATTAGGCAGGGTGTGTGCCAACTCCCTGAGCAAGCAGGAGGGACCAAGCCCTTCTCCTGAAGCCACCAACGTCACCCAGCATTGCCCCGGGGGAGTTGCATTCCTCCTGCCCCGTCTCCCACGACAGCCACCTCTGGCATTGCCACCATGCACCCACCAGCTGTGTCCCACGCTGTCCCCATGCACGAGCTGGATGTCCCCGTGCCTACGGCAGCTGCCCCCGTGCATGCACCCACTGTCCTGTGCACGCACCGGTCACCTCGGAGCATCCATGAAACCGTGTCAGATGCCTCCACGCTGTCCCTAAGCAGATGCCAGCTGTCCCCATAGAATCATAGAACCACCAGGTTGGAAAAGACCCATTGGATCATCAAGTCCAAACATTCCTATCAATCACTAAACCATGTCCCTCAGCACCTCGTCCACATACCCCTTTAACCCTTCCAGGGAAGGTGACTCAACCCCGTCCCTGGGCAGCCTCTGACAGTGCCCAATGACCCTTTCTGTGAAAAATTTTTTCCTGATGTCCAGCCTGAACCTCCCCTGGTGGAGCTTGAGGCCATTCCCTCTCATCCTGTCCCCTGTCCCTTGGGAGAAGAGCCCAGCACCCTCCTCTCCACAACCTCCTTTCAGGTAGCTGGAGAGAGCAATGAGGTCTCCCCTCAGCCTCCTCTTCCCCAGGCTAAACACCCCCAGCTCTCTCAGACTTGTCCTCCAGCCCCTTCCCCAGCTTTGTTGCTCTTCTCTGGACTCGCTCCATCCCCGTGCACTGTCCCATGCACAAGTGCCACTGTCCACGCACACACTGCCATCCCCACTCACATCTTGCCTCCCCAATGCCCACTGTGGGTTTAGGAGGTGGAGTCCTTTCATTGTCTTGTGTCCAAAGCCTCCCTTGGCAAACACGGCTCCGGGACACCTCCCGGTCGCTCGCATCCACATCAAGCCCTGTGTTCGCTCCCATTCAGCCCATCCCAGAGGTGCCACCTCTGGGTCCTCACTGCTGGGACACGCGTGTCCCCAGGCTGTGCCACTGGCTGACTCTGTGGCCCCAAGAAGCCTTGGCAAGGTCAAATTCAGCATCGCGAGCACAATTAAAGGGGGCTCCAGGAAAGCTGGGGAGGGGCTCTTGATCAGGGAGTGCAGGGATGGGATGAGAGGAATGGTTTAAAGATGAAAGAGAGGAGATTGAGATGAGATCTTAGGAAGAAACGTTTCGCTGTGAGGGTGGGGAGGCCCTGGCCCAGGTTGCCCAGAGCAGGGGTGGCTGCCCCATCCCTGGAGGGGTTCAAGGCCAGGTTGGATGGGGCTTGGAGCCCCTGATCCAGTGGGAGGTGTCCCTGCCCATGGCAGGGGTGGAACTGGGTGGACTTTGAGGTCCCTTCCAACCCAACCCATTCCATGAGGATGAGCACCCACATTCACTGCTTGGCACAAGGGCTGTCGTGGCTCTGTTCTCAGCCAAGGATCCCAATATCACCATCCAGCATCCCCAGCCATTGCCACATCCCCAGCTGCCTCCTGGAATTAATGCTAAGTGACGACGCTGGGACACTCTCATCCCTGAGAAGGCTACCTTGGAGGTGCTGACATGAAAGGGAGCGCAGGGTGTTATTACTACGGGTGACACAGAGCTGAGGAATGGGACCTGTCACCTCTTCGGCTGCTGTAAAATGTTGCCTGGGGAGCGTGGTGGCGACACGGCACCTCTGGGGCACGGGGAAGGGGAGCCCCCAAAACTGTGCAGGGACTGAGCTGCCCTCTTGAAGCTACTCAAGGTCCCACCACCTGGGGAGATCCTTGTCCCCCAGACCCTTGTGGCATCAGCAGCAACCTCTGTGTCCCAGCTGGGTGGCTTCCTGGAGACATAATGTGCTGTTTTTCTTGACGTGACTTGTGTTTTTACAGACGTGGCAAGGGATGACCCACCCTCAAGGCCACTAATTTGAACTTGGCAGTGAATGCAGCTGGGCCCTTCGCTTTGGATTTTTGGGCCCCAGGTGACAGACAAGCATGGCTGGAGGAGGTGGTGGCTCTGGCACACCTTGTCCCATCACCCGCCAGCCACTCAGCATCGTCGTGCTGGCCGCTCCGCTTGGGAAAGCTGAGACCTGGCCATGAGCTCCCAGGTGGCCAAGAAGGCCAATGGCATCTTGGCTTGGATCAGAAACAGCGTGGCCAGCAGGGCCAGGGAGGTTCTTCCCCCTCTGGACTCGGCACTGGAGAGGCCACTCCTCAAATCCTGGGTTCAGCTCTGGGCCCCTCAGCACAAGAAGGATGTTGAGGCTCTGGAGCGAGTGCAGAGAAGAGCAATGAAGCTGGGGAAGGGGCTGGAGAACAAGAGGAGCAGCTGAGAGAGCTGGGGGTGTTTAGCCTGGAGAAGAGGAGGCTGAGGGGAGACCTCATTGCTCTCTCCAGCTACCTGAAAGGAGGTTGTGGAGAGGAGGGAGCTGGGCTCTTCTCCCAAGGGACAGGGGACAGGACAAGGGGCAATGGCCTCAGGCTGCACCAGGGGAGGTTCAGGCTGAACATTAGGAAAAAATATTTCACAGAAAGGGTGATTGGTCCCTGTCAGAGGCTGCCCAGGGAGGGGGTTGAGTCACCCTCCCTGGAGGGGTTTAAGGGACGTGTGGACGAGGTGCTGAGGGACATGGTTTAGTGATTGATGGGAATGGTTGGACTCAGTGATCTGGTGGGTCCTTTCCAACCTGATGATTCTATGATTCTATGGTTTGGGTGGCTGCTGAGCCCCAAGCTGGTGGCGCTGGGTTGATTTCATGGCCTTTCCTGAAGGGTCTTGATCCTCACTTCTTGGGCAGTGGTTTGGGGCCATGGGGCCATTCACCCTCCTCCTGCTACCAAATGCAAGCCAGGGCTTGTTACTGGACCATGAAGAGGAAAACTGAAGGATGGGGAGTCCGGCTTCCCTGGCTGCAGAGGCAGTAGCTCTTTAATCCCTGTCATTGGGAATTGTGAGAAAGGGGGTAAAAGCCTTGGCACACTGTCATAGAGTCACAGAATCATGGAATGGTTTGGCTTGGAAAAGACCTCGAAGCCCATCCAGTCCCACCCCTGCCATGGGCAGGGACACCTCCCACTGGATCAGGGGCTCCAAGCCCCATCCAACCTGGCCTTGAACCCCTCCAGGGATGGAGCAGCCACCCCTTCTCTGGGCAACCTGGGTCAGGGCTTCCCCACCCTCACAGGAAAACATTTCTTCCTAAGATCTCATCTCAATCTCCCTTCTTTCATCTTTAAACCATTCCCCCTCATCCTGTCCCTGCCCTTCCTGATCCTCCCCAGCTTTCGCGGAGCACCTTTCCCTGCTGGGAGGCTGCTTTAATGTGCCTTGGGAGGGAGAGAGGGGAGCTGCGGACTGAGGAGGGTACAGGGGGGCTGCACACTGGGAAAATTCATCACCACCAGGGCTGTGAGGCTGGAGGCTCTTGCTGGGACACATCCCACCCCCCCCCCCCCGCAGCCTTGATGCTGCGTGTGCTTTGGCAGTGGCTCAGAGGTGACGGACCATCCCTGGAGGGATCATTAGTTGTCCCTCATTAAAAAAAAGTTACTCACCCTTTAAGACAGAAACGGGAATATCCTGGAAATGCCTCGGTTTGGTGAGTTCTTGCCTTAAAGGGATGACTGAAATCAAGAGAGGCTCTGCATGTGATGTGCCCTGGCACGTGGGGTGGGTGAGATGCTTGGGCAGCAGCTGGGACTGCTGCGTGCTCCTGCTTTCCCCTCCATGCCTGGGATACTCCTTGGGGAGGGACATTTTACAAGGATTTGTAGTGACAGGATGAGGGGGAATGGCTTTAAATTGGAAGGGGGAAGATTTGGATTAGACATGAGGAAGAAATTCTTCACAATGAGCATGAGGAGGCCCTGGCCCAGGTTGCCCAGAGCAGGGGTGGCTGCCCCATCCCTGGAGGGGTTCAAGGCCAGGTTGGATGGGGCTTGGAGCCCCTGATCCCATGGCGGGTGGGACTGGATGGGCTTTCATAGAATCATAGAATCACCAGGTTAGAAGAGGCCCCCAGATCATCGAGTCCAACCATTCCCATCAATCACTAAACCATGTCCCTCAGCACCTTGTCCATCCGTGCCTTAAACCCCTCCAGGGAATGTGATTCAACCCCCTCCCTGGGCAGCCTCTGCCAGTGCCCAATGATCCTTTCTGTGAAATATTTTTTCCTAATGTTCAGCCTGAACCTTCCTTGGTGGAGCTTGAGGCCATTCCCTCTCGTCCTGTACCCTGTCACTTGGGAGAAGAGCCCAGCTCCCTTGAGGTCTCCCCTCAGCCTCCTCTTCTCCAGGCTAAACACCCCCAGCTCTCTCAGCTGCTCCTCTTGCACCCCAAACTCCACACAGTGTGCAAGGAGGGCATCCACCAAAGCTTCATCACCATGGGCTCCACGGCATCACCTGCCCCACGTCCCCAGCTGCCTCATCCTTCCCAGGGACCCATCAGCAAGGGGGGAGCCCTGGGGGTGCGGTAGCAGGGCCACATCCCAGCCTGGGGCCACGGGGGGACCCTGAGCTTCAGGTATTTTGAGCATATGAGCAACGCCAGCGATTATGCACTTGCTGGATGGTGAGGGGGTGAGTCAAAGCCTTCTTGAATCAGGGCTTTAATTTGCAGCGATGAAACGTGCTCCCAATGCAACTGCCCAAAAGTGAGGAACTCCAGCCGCTCCAGGGCACCTGTGACCCTGGGGAGTTCCTGGAGGGGGAAGGAACAAGCATTGCTGGGGCTGAGAAGGTCTTTCCTGGGGAATCTGGGACTTAGGGTGCAGCCCCTCAACCCAAGCACCACCCTGAGCCTCTTCCCTCTCTCTTGTCATGGGATGCTGGTGAGAATCAGCTCCTCCCAAGGACTTGTCTTCCTGAGGAGACAAAAAATCACAGGGCTCAAATGTCTATGAGCTCCTTCCCTTGTGGATGGAGCAATTAGCCCCCTGAAAAAATATTTCATGGCAAGGGTCATTGGGCACTGGCAGAGGCTGCCCAGGGAGGGGGTTGAGTCACCTTCCCTGGAGGGGTTTAAGGGACGGGTGGATGAGGTGCTGAGGGACATGGGTTAGTGATTGATGGGAATGGTTGGACTCGATGATCCTGGGGGTCTTTTCCAACCTGGTGATTCTATGATACTCTGCTGGAGCACGAGCAGGGATCCAGGACAGGCAGGTGCTGGTTCCTTCCATGCTGGGGCAAACATCTCCATTCCTGGAAACATTCAAGGCTGGGTTGGATGGGGCTCTGAGTGACCTGGTGAAGTTGAAGGTGTCCCTGCCCATGGCAGGGGGCTGAACTGGATGGGCTTTAAGGTCCCTTCCTTCCCAAAGCATCATATGATTTGATGATTCTATGATTCTATGTCCTTGAGGTGCCAACTGGGTGTCCAGGGCAGCCACCTCGTTCATCTGGGACAGCCAGGACCCTGCATCAAGAGCCCAAACAGGTGGAGAACCCCCCACTAAAAATTAACATTAATTTATTAGAATATTCATGATAAAAACCAAGATTCTCTTTACATGTGTGGGTTGTTGGTTTTTTTCCCCCCCCTCTCTTTTTATACAAGAGAATTCTCATTGCTGTTTTCCTCCTGGAGACAGAGCAGGGCAGGCAGGCAGCGCAGGCAGCGACGGGGGCTCTTGCCCTGGTGTGTGACGAAGCCGCGTGGATGCCGGTTCCCCCGGGGGTCCCAGTTGGGACCCGGAGCGGGTGGGCGTGCGGGATTGGTGTCCACTGGGGCAGAGACACGGGGACAGGGAAGCAGCCCAGGCTCCCCGGAGAGGGGACGACGGGCACCCCGCGGTGAAGGGTGGCATTTGAGGGACAAGGTGAGACGCTCGAGCATGATGTAGGACATCCTTGAGCCCGGGGGAGGGCTGTAAGCCACCTAAACACCTAGCTCCTCAGGGAAAGACAGATCCTTCCAAGCTCAGGATCCCCTGATATGCTCAGTTGTCCCCCTCCTGCCAACCTCCTGTGTCCCCACGCCGGGCAAGCTGGCTCCCAGTTCTTCCTGAGCCTCTCTTGCTTGCAAGGAGAGAAAAATAATCCTCTCCATGTAGCAGATGCACCCCCTGTCCTTGCACTCAGGGAGTCCGGACGCCGTCTTTGGTTAAGGAGCAGCCGGTGCTGCTGCCACAGGCACAGGGCGAGGGGTCGAAGTTGGCAGATGGTCCCCGTGGAGATGGGGGACAGGTAGCAGTTCCAGGAGAAATAGAAAGGCCCAGGCTGGCGGGGCTGCTCAAAGCGAGGGGGGACCCGGCTCCCCCCTTGCATGGCTATAGGATATTTATTTAACAAGACCTGGCATGAAATGTGTGTTCCCGCAGGGAAACGGCTGAAACAGGGAGCAGTGGCACAAGCTCAGAGTCCCTGGGACGATGCCAGGTGAGGTGGTGGCTGTGCCAGCCCCGGCACAGAGCTTGGCTCCCATTTTCACATCTCTCTGCTCCAGAGCGAGGCGAGGAGGCCGGTAAAACACAAGCTGAGGAGCAGGGGAAGCTGTGCCACGGGGCAGCCTCCACGTTGCCCCCAGCTCCCTGGCCAGAGCCTACACTGTGCTGGCCACAGCCGCCCTGAGGAGCTGCTCACAGGTCCTGAGTGGGTGGGCAACCTCCGGGAAAGCCCCCGCCGGGGCCGTGAGGCACCTGCAAATCCCAGAGCTGGGAGATAAATCGTCCATCTCCCCAAAGCCATGGTGTTTGAGGAGCTTGGTGCATCCCGAGGCTCCTTCTCTGCTCCTCAGGGCTAGCCCAGGGCTTGCTGGGCAGAGCTGTCCTGGTAATCCCAGTCCATCCAGGATGGTCTCCCCTTCCCGAACCCGGCGTGTAGTGACAGAGGAAACCAAAAAAGGAGAGCGAGGAAAGAAGAACAAATGAAGAGAGAGAGAGAAATTGTATGGAGCATCGCGTGAGGCTTCGTGTGTCAGCTGCTACTGCCCCTTGGGGATGAAGGGCTCCCCCTCCTCCGGCTCCGGCCGAGGGCCCGGGTCGCTCAGGCATCGCAGCATCCGCTGGTTGCTGGAGCTGTCACTGGTCCCTGGGGTGAAGACGTCGTCAGTCCCCGGGGAGGAAGGCTCCTTCACCCGCATCACCAGCCCCTCCTCGTCGTCCTCGGGTGAGGGTGGGAGGCCGACACAGCCTTTGGGCTCCTCGCTGACCAGGTCCACGGACTCTGGAGACTGCGGGGAGGCTGGGTCGATGGTGATGATTGGAAGGTTCTCCGAGTCCGTCTTGGGTTCATAGGCCAGAGGGTCTGGGGGGGAAGAGAGGGGTTAGGCAGGGTCTCAGAGTTGAGTCACCTGCCCTGGAGGGGTTTAAAGGACAGGTGGATGAGGTGCTGAGGGACATGGTTTAGTGACTGATAGGAATGGTTGGACTCGATGATCCAGTGGGTCCTTCCCAACCTGGTGATTCTGTGGTTCTGTAATTCTCTGATTCTGTGATTCTGTAAACAAACTGGGCCAGAATAACCTAGGGAAGGGGATGTCAGGAACCCCCAGCTAACGCAAACATCTGGGACGCCAGGGCTGTCTCTCTAATTTCTGTGTTAAATTCCTTTCTCTGATTTCCTCATCCCATCTATAGCTGCTCCAGGCAGCCCAGCCCTGTTTCCCAGGACTTTGCTCTTTACAAGGGCTGAAGCTGCCCTCTGCTGATAAACCACGGGCTCTGCAGGGGCTGGCAGCAGCCTCACACCCTGTCACGCTGTCCCCAAAGCAGGAGAGGACACCCAGGACAGCTGGAAGCAAATATAGTAGAGGAAATGCTGCTGGAGAAGGCAGGAGTCGAGGGACAGATCTTGGGATGAGCAGGGCAGGGACAGGCACTGCCAGAAACGAGGCTGCATGGATCACAGAATCATAGAATCATAGAATCACCAGGTTGGAAAAGACCCATTGGATCATTGAGTCCAACCATTCCCATCAGTCACTAACCCATGTCCCTCAGCACCTCGTCCACCCGTCCCTTACACCCCTCCAGGGAAGGTGACCCAACCCCCTCCCTGGGCAGCCTCTGACAGGGACCAATGACCCTTTCCATGAAATATTTTTTCCTAATGTCCAGCCTGAACCTCCTCTAGCAGAGCTCGAGGCCATTCCCTCTCGTCCCTTCCTCTGTCACTTGGGAGAAGAGCCCAGCTCCCTCTTCTCCACAACCTCCTTTCAGGTAGTTGGAGAGAGCATGGGGTGAGATGGGGTGAGCTGAGCTCTGGAGAGATTTACCAGCCAGCCAAGCTGACTTCCCAGTGGGAACCGTCCTGATTCTCAGAGAGCTCAGGCAGAGCCCATCCAGGCTGCACACAACAGAGCTCGGGCCTGAGAACAGCAAACCCCTGGGGCTTGGCTGCATTTCATGCTGGGGAGCAGGATAGGACAATCAAGGCTGCAGGACAACACAACCTCCGAGTGCCTCAGCACCAAAGTGCTGGTGATGCCCAGTGAGATGCAACCAAGACCGTTCCCAAACCTACCTGAGCCGATGCGAGCCCGGCACATGGTAGGAGAATCGACCTTGTGAGCCGGCACTGTCAGGTAGTTGTTCATCTGGAATCATAGAACCATAGAATCATAGAATCACCAGGTTGAAAGAGACCCACTGGATCATCAAGTCCAACCATTCCCATCAATCACTAACCCATGTCCCTCAGCACCTCGTCCACCCGTCCCTTAAACACCTCCAGGGAAGGAGACTCAACCCCCTCCCTGGGCACTCCCCTTGCACTGGAAAAATCAGAGGGCAGTGACCCTCAAGGCTTGAGGTCCCCCACTGAAATCTGAACCTCAACTTCTCCCCACACAGGACACCGAGGTCCTTCCCAGGCTGGGGAGCTCCACTCAGCCCCCTCATCCTCCCCAGCCTGCAGCAGCATCCCTGCTCCAACACCCCTTTGGCACCTTCTGTTTGAGCTGCCGGGCCTTCTGCCTCCGCAGAAGCATCTGGTTCCAGGCTTCCTCGTAGGGGTCGGCCACCAGTGTGTGCCGGTTGTAGGATCGCAACTGGGAAAAGACCCCAAGAAAAGGAGATAGGTTAACTAACACCACACAGAAAGGCAGATGAAGGTCATGGCTCTGTTTCCCTCGGAGATGGATGAAACAGCCGCCAGTGGGCAGAGCACATCATAGAATCATAGAATCATAGAATCACCAGGTTGGAAAAGACCCACCGGATCATCGAGTCCAACCATTCCCATCAATCACTAAACCATGTCCCTCAGCACCTCGTCCACCCGTCCCTTAAACCCCTCCAGGGAAGGTGACTCAACCCCCTCCCAGGGCAGCCTCTGCCAGTGCCCGATGACCCTTTCTGCAAAAATTTTTTTCCTAATGTTCATTCTAAACCTTGTCCAGGCAAGCTGGTGGCTTATCCCTCGTGTGCTATCATGACCTGATGCATAGCCCAGTGAGGGTTTAAATGCTGGGCTCAGCCACTGACAGAACCAGCCTCCCTTTCAGGTCTATCCCAGGAGGAAAAGTCTCCTTGGGATGAGGAACCAGACCAGGAACACAAGGGGCTGCGCGGCAGAGACACAGAGGGTGAAGGGCTCAGCTGGCCCTGAGGGCTACTGGTTGGAATTGGTCCTGGTCACCCATGGAGCCAGGAGACACCTTACCCTCTGCCTAGTTTTCTGCAGGTTGTTGCGAAGGATTTTCCGGATCTCCTCCTCCTTGTCCTTGGACAGGGCTGGAAGGATACGCTCCACAGGGAGGGTCTTGGGGTTGATGTTCCTGTGTGGACAGACAGGACTCACAGTGACACCGCGATGGCCATGACAGGACCCAATGGCTGCTTGTCCTGCGGCCACTAGCAGGGAGCACTCAGGGGGTGCCAGGGTTGAGTAGGAGGCACAGGGCGACCGAGGCTGGGCAACTCACTGGATAGAGACGGTGGAGACAGCAGAGGGGATCTTGCCTATGCCTCCACTCTCCACCAGCTCAATCGCCTGCTTCATCTCCATCTTGTGATAGAAAGCGATGAGCTGGGGCTCCTTGGACCGCTCCCCTGCAATCAGGCACTTCTTCACATACTTCTTGTTGAAGCGATTCAGCCTTCCCAAGGATGTTGGAGAAAGGAGAAGCAGCAATATGTCAGACATCCCCTTGCCCCAGCACCCACTCCCTGCTCCCCATCCTTGGCCCAGGCCAGGTTTAAGATGGTTGAGATTCCACCAAAGCAGGTCAAGCCAAGTTTAAGATGGTTGAGATTCCACCAAAGCAGGTCAAGCCAAGTTTAAGATGGTTCAGATCCCACTAGTGCAGGTCAAGCCAAATTTAAGATGGTTCAGATCCCACTAGTGCAGGTCAAGCCAAATTTAAGATGGTTCAGATCCCACCAGTGCTGGTCAGGCCAACCCCACCCAGGGCTGTAATTCATCAAGGGGAGTGAATATGGATATTACACCCTGGGGAAAACCAGCACAAGACTGGGAAGCTGCCAGGTTGCGATTCAAACTCTCCCCTGTGGGTCTCCTGAGTAATCAAATCTCCACACTCACTTGTCCTTCCAGTGGTGATGCCCATAGTGACCACAGATATCCTCAATCCCTGTCAGAAGGTGATCCAAGAACTGGAAGAGAAGGTCCAAGGTGTAGACACCTCGCAGAGCTGTTGCCCCCCCTCCTCCCCACCCCAACACCCACGCTGACACAGGGTTGAGGGCACTCAGGGGGTGCAAAACCAGGGCTGTGGGTCCAGGATGGGCTTCAGGAAGGCAGCACGGTCCTATGTAACCGAGCTGCTGCTCTACCAGGCATAGGGGAGGTCTGGGTCGGAGCGAGCATTGGACGACACAGATGGGGGAGAGCCCTTGCTCCATCCCCCCTTACCTTGGGCACTGATTAAAGAGCAGCTCCCGCTCTGTAAACCCGCCTGGTTACAGCGGTGGAGGTGGCAGAAGCAGAGAGAGAAGAGGGCTAAGGCAGCGAAGAGAAGCACGCGGGAAGGGCCGGCCAAGCGCAGGGGGTTACCTGCGTGTGGATCTCTTCATTGATGGAGCGTTTGGTCTCTTGCTTCTTCTTCACGGCCAGCAGGTCCACCAAGGGCCGGATGGTCATGCCCTAGGGAATGGAGAACATGAGTTAGACCTCTCCCCAAGGCACAGCGGGGGGAGTAGGATGGGTTCAGCACAGCCAAACTGCAAGGCTTAGCAGCCTCAAGGTCTTTTGGAGAAGGGAACGGTGACAGGGACAGGGATGGAGGCTGAGGACGTGCTCCTTACTCTCCACACACACACGAGGCTCACTGAGTAACCCCCTTTCCCTCTGAAACCCCACTGTGACCACTTGCGTGCCACCAACCTGCACGAAGACTGTGAAGAAGATGACCGTGATGATGGCCGTGAGGAACATGTCTCTCATGCCAAAGTGCTTATAGTCCAGGAGGTAACAGAGGGAGAAGGCGATGGCTCCCCGCAGGCCCCCGTAGGCAATGATGAACTGGTCCTTCGGTGTCAGCTTCACAATTCGGAACTTGTTGATGAACCAGGTGAGGACCAGGACGCCTAGGGGAGCGGGGCAGGGCCTCGTGTGAGAGGACGGTGAAGGATGCCCTCCAGCCCTAAAGAAGAACCCCCCAGGAGCCCAGCTTGCAGCCCAGCACCGTGTCACTCCCTTGGGGCCACGGGCGCAGGTGGCTCGCTCATCCCATCACCTCTCACCAGCTTCAACCTCATACAGAGAATCAGAGAATCTCTGGGTTGGAAGAGACCCACCAGATCATTGAGTCCAACTATTCCTATCGAAGACTAAACCATGTCCCTCAGCACTTCATCCACCCGTCCCTTAAACCCCTCCAGGGAGGTGACTCAACCCCCTCCCTGGGCAGCCTCTGACAGGGACCAATGACCCTTTCTGTGAAAAATTTTTCCGTAATGTTCAGCCTAAACCTTCCCTGGCGGAGCCTGAGGCCATTCCCTCTCACCCTGTCCCCTGTCACTTGGGAGAAGAGCCCAGCTCCCTCCTCTCCACAACCTCCTTTCAGGGAGCAATAAGGTCTCCCCTCAGCCTCCCCTTCTCCAGGCTAAACATCCCCAGCTCTCTCACATAGCTCAAACTCAGTCTCAATCCCATCTCTCCACAAAACCAACCATCAGGAAGGCTGATGCCCACAGTGGAGCAGAGCCACTCAGTTAATTCCAGTCTCCCCATCAAGGCAAACTTGACCCTCATGGCCCTGCGAGTCACCCACTGCCCAGGCCTGTCCACAAGAACTTCCCCATCACGCTGACACCTCACCTAGAACTCTTGCGATGAGGCAGAAGAGCAGCGTGCTGATGACAAAGGTCCAGTTCCAGTAGTGGTGGCCAGCCACGGTGGAGACTCCCAGGAAGATGAAGATGAGGGTTTCACTCACGCTGCTCCACATCTTGAGGAAATACTTGATGGTGGTGTGGGACTTGTGGGAGATGTTGGCTTCCACATAGGGTCGCATGACCACGCCGGAGGCGATGAGCCTAGGGACAAGACAGGGGCACTCAGCAGCCATGGCGACATGAGGACAACCACAACCCCTGGCCCCGCAGCAGCATTTTGTGATCTTATACCAAACCCCAGAGCAGGACAGGGCTTGTGAGACACCAGCGATTACTCAGGGTCTTCAAAGAAGGCACCACAGGGTTCCTCCTTCCCCCTGACAAAGTAGGAGCGAGCATTGGAGGCAGGCAGCACAAAACAAGGTCACATTGAGTCCTCTGTAGGGCTTACCTGCTACTGTGAGACCAGGAAAACGGGCAATGAGCTACCAGTGCCCCAGGATCTGTGGGACAACTCAAGAGAGCCACGTTCCTCATCTGCATCCCTGCCTATCCCAGCCCAAAGGCACCTCTGGCACTCACTGGGCATGGACTGGCCATGCTGGGACAGCCAGAGGGCTGTGGTTACATCAGAGTGAATCCTTCAAATGGTCCTGGGGACAGGCGAGCATCTCATCCCACCCATGCTCAACTCACGCCATGATGCCGGAGAGGTGGAAGAGCTCTGCAGAGAGATAAGCCATGTAGCTGTAGAGGAAGACGAAGAGGGGCTCGATGACTCGGATGTGGGAGGTGAAGCGGGATGTGAAGGCAGTGATCACCCCGTAAATGACGCCCACGAAGACACCGCCCAGCGATACCACGAAGAAGCTGAGGAAGCCGAGGATGATATCGATAATGGTCACCTGCTCGAAGGTGGCAAACTCCTCAAAGAGGTGGTAGAGGACCTGGAAGGGAGAAGGGAAAGGGGTTCAAACTGCCTCACTGGCAAGACTTGGAGGAGACTCGCATGGAATAGACCCACCCCACCCCTGGAGGTGTTGGATGGGGCCTCCAGTAGCCTGATCTAGTGGGCAATGTCCCTGCCCACGGCAGGGGGCTGGAATTAGATGATCTTTATGGTCCCTTCCAACTCAAACCATTCTGAGATTCTATGAGGGAGCAGCAGCAAAGGGACCCAGGCAGGTACCCAGCACACTAGACAAGGTACACTAGCTCTTGGTGACCCTGAGCTGGCTCTTGTACTTGACCAAGCCTCATGCCAAAAAAAGCTCATGGTGCTTTGCTGTGCGAGACACAGACCCACAGGGAGACTTGCTCCCTGTCCTCTGTGGCTCACAGGGACATGGTGCCACCAGAGATGTGCCTGCGACAGCTCTGCTCTCCAACACAACCCCAACTGCTGTCCTAGGAGGAACTTCAATGTTTGAACCAGCCAGAGCAGGTCAGGACAGCTTTGAGCTGGAAGATACCTGACAACTCCATAGAGAGAAAAGCCAACATCTGCTCTGCTCAGCCCTTGGAATCCTGAATGCAGCTTTGTAGCTAAGAGGATGACCTCGCAGGAGCTCACTCTGAGCTACCTCACCTTCTCCCACCTGCAGACACGTTTACTGGAGAGATTTTAAAGCAGAAGCTGATGAGGGAATGTCAGGATGGGAAATGAGCTTCAGGACATCCTGCAGGGGTGGCAGCACTTGCCAGATGCCAGCTCCTGCCTAGCAGGGTTGGGTCCTGGGATGTGAGCAGGGACAGATGTAAGAGCAGAAGGGAAAAGCATTTGCCAGGGGTAGGAGCAGGGACACAGACCCTGCAGGCAGCCTCTCTGCTCAAAAAGAGAGGAGAACCACCTGGGTAAAGCCCTGAGGTGGAAGAGCATGTTCCTCATCAGCCTTTGTGGTGCAGTGAGCAACCAGCTCTGAAGAGGACAGCTGGGATATGGGAGAGGAGCCAGGAAAAAGCAGTGGGTTAGAAGTAAACGTAGAGGTCAGCTCTGCAGAGATGAGGACACCACGCTGCCTGCCAAGCTGGCATCTGGACAAAGGCGTCCTTTGGAGACAGTATGGCCCCAGAGCAGGGTGGCCTGGCCCCTGGACCTCCCAAAACTGCTGCTCAAAGATTAGGGTTGGGGTGGGATGCAGCCCCCTCGGCTCTCCCCTTGCCTTGGTGCACAGCAAGGATATGGAAGAAGGAAGGAGACAGGAGGGAGCAGGAACTCTACCGCCTGACCCAGCACCAGCCCCTCCACGTTCCTGCTCACGTTCCCTGCTAGGACAGGCATCAGCATGGCAGCAGGCAGCAATTCCACTCAAGGAAAGCAGATTCCCAGATTCCCAGGAGACCAAGGTGCTGGGCACAGTCCTGCTCTTCACCAAGAGGTGGCAGCTGGCTGGGCGCATGCTCTCTGCCTCCCCAAACTGCCAAGTAAAACACTTCACCTTAACCCACCGCTGCAGTGTTTTAAGCCACTATATTTAGCTTTGCACATGGAAAAGGTTAGGAGAAGCGGAGCTGCCGCAGCTCAGCTGGCAGGAGGCACCTGGCAGCCTGCAATGACTCAGTCTACGGTCCTGTCTACAGGGCTTGACCAAGAGCTGCCAGTCATAGAAACATCAGGTTGGAAGAGACTCACTGGATCATCGAGTCCAACCATTCCCATCAATCACTAACCCATGTCCCTCAGCACCTCAACCACCTGCCCCTCAAACCCCTCTAGGGAAGGTGACTCAACCCCCTCCCTGGGCAGCCTCTGCCAGGGACCAATGACGCTTTCCATGAAATATTCTTTCCTGATGTCCAGCCTGAACCTCCCCTGGCGGAGCTTGAGGCCATTCCCTCTCGTCCTGTCCCCTGTCACTTGGGAGGAGAGCCCAGATCCCTCCTCTCCACAACCTCCTTTCAGATAGTTGGAGAGAGCAATGAGGTCTCCCCTCAGCCTCCTCTTCTCCAGGATAAACACCCCCAGCTCTCTCAGCTGCTCCTCTTGTTCTCCAGCCCCTTCCCCAGCTTCGTTGCTCTTCTCTGGACTCGCTCCAGAGCCTCAACATCCTTCTTGTGGTGAGGGGCCCAGAACTGAACACAGGATTCGAGCAGCAGTCTCACCAATGCCGAGTCCAGAGGGAGAAGAACCTCCCTGGACCTGCTGGTCACGCCGTTTCTGATCTAAGCCAAGATGCCACTGGCCTTCTTGGCCACCTTGGCCACTGCTGGCTCACGTTCAGTCGCTGTCAACCAACATCCCCAGGTCCTTCTCCTCCAG
Source organism: Clamator glandarius (assembly GCA_033459285.1). Lineage (NCBI taxonomy): Eukaryota > Metazoa > Chordata > Aves > Cuculiformes > Cuculidae > Clamator > Clamator glandarius. The sequence goes on from JAUNZM010000225.1 coordinate 422,671, forward strand.
TCCTGGTGCTACCACCCAGAGACACTCCACAAAGGGAACCTCATCCCCTTGCCAATCCCCTTCATCCACTTACGACCGTGACGGCATCATTCAGAAGGGACTCCCCGAAGACCAAGATGTGCAGCAGCTCGTTGATGTGGATCTCCTCAAAGACGGCCAGCACGGCCACCGGGTCCACGGCTGAGATGATGCTGCCGAAGAGCAGGTTGGCCAGGAGGCCAATGTGATTCAGGCCGGGGCCGCCGAGCTGACACACAGCGTACATCAAGCCACCCAAGAAGAAGGCGTTCCAGAGCGTCCCCACCACGGCAAAGATGAGGATGGTGCCCAGGTTCTCGGTGAATTGGCGCAAAGGGAGGAAATAGCCAGCATCCAAGATGATGGGTGGGAGGAGGAAGAGGAAGAAAATGTCCGACTTGAGGATGGGGGGCTTTTCACCCACCCCTTTGATGAGCCCCCCAACCAAAAGGCCAACCACGATGAGCAGGCAGCTCTCAGGAACGATGTTAGACACTGAAGGGATCACGTGGAAGCCTGGAAAGGAGGAAGAGAGAGCAAGACACATGTTGGCTATGTGGCTGGATGACGGTGTCTGCAGGAGGACATCCCTGTGGGAGCCAGGAACCAGTTCACAGAATCATAGAATCATAGAATCACCAGGTTGGAAAGGACCCACCGGATCATCAAGTCCAAACATTCCCATCAATCACTAAACCATGTCCCTCAGCACCTCGTCCACTCATCCCTTAAACTCAATTCCCAGCTCACTCTGTACCTTTCATTTACTCTTTGCGTGCCTCAGTTTCCCCTCCTAGCCCCCTCCTTCCCCAAACTCCCGTGCTGTAAAGTGGGAAGTGCAGCTTCTTCAGGCCCCCAAACCCTGGCATCACTTGACCCCAGGCTACAAAATACCAGTGTTTCCCAGTTGAAGAGGGGCAGCAGCCCCTCCGGGCATGCCATGGTCTCCCAGGGGACCCCCAGACCCCCGCAGCAGCTGCCTGCGGCACAGGCAGTTCTCACAACACAAGCTGTTGCCGGCTCCAAACTCTTCCCATCACAGCTACTAATTCTGGGCACACGTAGGCGCTGGCATTTACCTCCCGTCAGACGGCAGCCTGCCCACCCAGTGCCGTCCCAGCCTGCGTGCCAGGCTTGGCAGGAGGCAGCAGCATAGCGCTCATCCCCAGTTGTCCCTCACGCAGGGGACAGGGAGGGGAACTGATGGTCAGCAGGTGTGAGGATGGATCAGAGCTGCTCCTCCTGCAGCTTCAGGAACAAAGTTTTCATAGAATCACAGAATCACCAGGTTGGAAAAGACCCATCGGATCATCGAGTCCAACCATTCCCATCAATCACTAAACCATGTCCCTCAGCACCTCATCCACCCGTCCCTTAAACCCCTCCAGGGAAGGTGACTCAACCCCCTCCCTGGGCAGCCTTTGCCAGGGACCAATCATCCTTTCCATGAAAATTTTTTTCCTAATGTCCAGCCTAAACCTCCCCTGGTGGATCTTGAGGCCATTCCCTCTCGTCCTGTCCCCTGTCCCTTGGGAGAAGAGCCCAGCTCCCTCCTCTCCACAACCTCCTTTCAGGTAGTTGGAGAGAGCAATGAGGTCTCCCCTCAGCCTCCTCTTCTCCAGGATAAACACCCCCAGCTCTCTCAGCTGCTCCTCTTGTTCTCCAGCCCCTTCCCCAGCTTCGTTGCTCTTCTCTGGACTCGCTCCAGAGCCTCAACATCCCTCTTGTGGTGAGGGGCCCAGAACTGAACACAGGATTCGAGGTGCGGTCTCACCAGTGCCGAGTCCAGAGGGAGAAGAACCTCCCTGGACCTGCTGGTCACGCCGTTTCTGATCCAAGCCAAGATGCCATTGGTCTTCTTGGCCACCTGGGCCACTGCTGGCTCATGTTCAACCAACACCCCCAGGTCCCTCTCCTCCAGGCAGCTTTCCAGCCAGACTTCTCCTAGTCTGGAGCCCAGTGCAGGACCCGCCCAGTGCTGTGCCCCAAGTGCAGGACCCGCCATTTAGCCTTGTTAAACCCCATCCCACTGGTTTCAACCCATGGATCCAGCCTGTTCAGATCCCTTTGGAGCCTCTCGACCCTCCAGCAGATCCACACTCCCACCCAGCTTAGTATCGTCCGCACAGGTAGCGAGTAGCTCAGGTGGCGATTTGAGGTCTAATCCTGCCCTCGCGGGCCTCTGTGGCCGGTACCTGACCCGCTGCCCATCCTTAGGGTGGGAATGTGGAAGGGAATGTTCTATCCATCAGAGCTGGATCTGTGCGGTGCCTTCCCCGCTCGGCTGTGCAGGTGGAGGAGGGATGAGCCAGCACCACGGCGCAGATGTGGTCCCTGCAGGCTCAGCGGAAGGGAGCCGGTGGGGGGGCAGTTGCCATCGCACAGAGTGGCTCTGATTGTCAGCAGGATGGTGGTTCGTTAGTTGGGGAGGGTGGGGGGGTTAATCTGTTGTGAAACGACGTGCAGATGGCACAGCCACCCGGCCGGAAGGAACGGAGGAACACGGGATGCCAAGGCAGGGTTCCTTATTTCCAACCGCTTCCTTTGCCAGGGAACAAACGTGTTGCACTTCCAAATAATAATTATAAAGCCTGGGAGAGGATCCAGGGAACCCAAAATCCTTCTGTCGGTACCGGTGCGTTGGCCGAAATGTTGCTGTGATTTTCATCGTGCTGCCCGCCCGACCTAGCAGGCAGATGCCCGCAGTGCCGCGGGTGTTTGGTGTCATCCCAGTGGGTCACAGCTGGCTGGGACACCTGCGTTTGGGGTCATGGTGGGATTCAAAAAGGGGAAGACGAGTTCCTTGCACCCTAAGGAATCGCCCTGCAAGATGTCCTGTCCCTGCAGGACAGGAAGGCTTTGGTGCTCTCCCCTCAGCCTCCTCTTCTCCAGGCTAAACAATCCCAGGTCCCTCAGCTGCTCCTCATAACCCTGGTTCTCCAGCCCCTGTGGGATTTTTCTTGTGCCTCTGGTCCCTCCTGGAGCTCCCAGGGCAGCCCTGGCAGGGAGCTCCCCATGTGAGAGGAGGTGACAATCCCTTTTCCAAGCAAAGCTCATGCAAACACCGGGAACAACCGGCCTTTCCAGCACGCTGGGCAATCGCCTGTCCCAGCACACGCCAGCCCTGGCTGGAATAACGTTTAAACCCACACAAGCAGCGAGAAGCTCACAGCAAATCAGTTTTTGCTCGCTAAGTATGTTCAGTCATGAATAAAACACAAACAGTGACAATTAAGCATCTCTCGGTTCTTCCCCACAGGCCCCAGGATCCCATTAAACTGGAACATTCGCGTGCAGATGCGAATTCAATGTTTCAGAGCCTTTTTGTAAGGCCCTAAAAATACACTCACATGGGTTGCATGTTAATTACGCCTTTGATTCCACTGAATCTCAGCCATTTTTTCGCTCCCCACTTTCTCTGCTCAGTATTTTTAGAGCACTCCAAAGCTCATCGGTACCAATCTGTTGCTGGGATCCTGCTGGGATCCTGCTTCGGGGTGGGGATAATTAATGGGAAGAAACGTTCTCCCTGCAGGGGTGATGCCAGGCAGGGGAGAGCCCGTCTGATCCCAGCTCTGTGCCTGAATTTCCCTCCTGGAGGAAGAGGGAGGCTGTGGAAGGATTCTGGGCAGTGAGGATGCTGGGTTATGAGGATCTTGGGTGATGAGGATGCTGAATGATGAGGATGCTGGGTGATGAGGATGCTGAGTGATAAGGGTACCGGATGATGAGGATCCTAGGTTATAAGGATACTGGGTGATGAGGATGCTGGGTGATGAGGATGCTGGGTGATAAGGATACTGGGTGATAAGGATGCTGAGTGATGAGGATGCTGGGTGATGAAGATGCTGGGTAATAAGGATACTGGACAGTGAGGACGCCAGGGAGTGAGGATGCTGAGCTATAGCACATTCAGGGGCAATGGAAAGGGGAGTAAATCTTGATAATAGCCATAATAATAATAATAATAATAATAATAATAATAATAATAATAATAATAATAATAATAATAATAATAATAATAATAATAATAATAATAATAATAATAATAATAATAATAATCCTTTCTAACCCCCAGGCTCCTGTTCCTGGCTGCTTTGGTAAGAGGTTATTTGCACACAGCCGTGCCACTCGCCCACCCAGGTGGCCCTGCTGCAAACTGGGACTCAGCTACCGCAGCGGGTGCTGCAAATCCTTGGCCACCAGCACAAAGCCGGGATGAGTCGGAAGGTGCTGAGGGCACAGCAAGGCTCCCAGTGCTCCTTCATTTCCCTCTGATAAGCAGCAAGTGCTTTTTGCCACAGCAGAAGGGCAGGAGCCTGTATCTGAGGGCTCCGCATGACTCACACCGGCTGCATGGGAAGCAATTCCCTAAGCAGCGAGGAGCAACAACAGAGAGTCAGCGCCCGCCCCGTGCGTACGAGCCTCCCCACATGCTGCTGCTAGGACACCCTGAATAAACAAGGGATGCAGGAGCAGAAGGGATGAGGCCACTAGGTCTCCCTCACATCTGCATCCGGAGGACGAGCAGGGATGCCCAGGAGCAGACGAGCACGCAGAGCTGCTTTTCCCACGGAGTATCAATCACCCACTAGGTTTCTGCTGGTTTTCTTGAATCCCACCAGGAGGGAAGTTCCTCGAAACCCCATTTTCCTGAGAGCAACCCACGATCCCCACATCACCAGCACAGGGCACGCACAGTCACGGAAGTTTCTTCCTTTGGAAAACAAACTCCGTGGGAGCAGTTCCTCTTATCAACAGCATCAAACACCACCGAAACTATTAAAAGCAAGAACAGTTGAGTAAACATCAACCCCAAGTGCTTGAGCAAACAAGGAAAAGGAAATCCAGAAGTTAATAGTTCCTATTAAAATGGTTCCTTGTCCACATCATGCACCCCAGCTTGAGTGGTCCCAGCAAGGTGAATGCTCTGCTCTCCACCAGCGGTCGGCTCTTCCCTGGGTTAGAGCAGAAAGGAGCTGGGAACTCAATTTCCACAATCTAAGCACTTAAAAGACAGGAGGAAATCACTGTCATAGAATCATGGAACGGTTTGGGTCGGTGGCTACTAAACCATGTCGCATCTCCAGGCTTTTTGAACCTCTCCAGGGATGGAGACTCCAGCGCTGCCCTGGGCAGCCTCTGCCAGGGCTTCACCACTCTGTCAGTAATGAAATTTTTCCTAATGTCCAATCTAAATCTGCCCTGGTGCAACCTGAGGCCATTTCCTTTTGCTGTATCACTTGCTACTTGGGTGAAGAGACCAGTACCCACCTCACCACAACCTCTTTTTAGGTTGCTGTAGAGAGCGATGAGGCTTCCCCTCAGACTCCTCTTCTCCAGGCTAAACAACCCCAGGGTGCTCAGCCATGACATTTTGCAGCAAGGCAGGTTATTTCCTCCCTTGGTGCATCAAGCAGGCTTGTATTTCAGAGGCTTTGGAAGCTGAATGAAGATGTTGGAGGACCATAAGGCATCTTTGGCTTCCAGACTTTGCAAGGACTGGTCCTCACCACAGGTAATGCGAAGGCTCCCATTTCAGCTGCTAAAGGTTCATCCCCCTCTTACAAAGGGGGTTCCTTTTCCCAGGGCTCTGGCTGCTGGCAGATGCATTGCGATGTAAATATTTACTCCTGATCAAACATCTCGGGAGAGACTCCAGCCTATGTGTGGTTGGTGCCTTCCTCGGCTGTAACTGGGTTACCACAGGTCGGATGCTCGCCTGGCGTTACGCAAGTTCCACCCAGCAGCGTTTCTTCCTTCGAATGACTCAACCCCATCATATCTGATCTACCACCATCCTCAGCCTGGGTGGGAAGAGCCTGAAGAGACACGGAGGGAAGGGTGCTGGGCACTCAACCAGACCCAGCATCCCCACCCGGGGCAGCGCTGATGTCAAAACCAGCCGGGTCCCACACGAGTGAGCGTTTGCCTGAGGTGATGCTTCTTGTGCTGCAGGTAAAGTAGAGGCAGTCTCCATGCTGTGAGCTTCTCGAAGGGATTTGGAAAACCTCTCTCAAGGCCACAAGGGGATGATTTGCAGCTGTCAAACTGACAGTGCTGGGAATCTACTACAAAAGAATGCAGGGAGCACCTCCCTTTGCTCGGCCCAGCCTCATCCCACAGCAGAAAGCCCTGAGGATCACAAGCACTGTGTGCTACAGCATCTACAAGGTCTTCTCTCTCTGTCTGATGGTATTCCCCCGTCCCACCCATGCAGGACATCTCTCCCTTCCCATCACCCTGGCTGCTGCAATACAGCTCCATATGGCACAGGACCCAAGGTCAGGCTTAGTCAGAGCTCTGGCAGCGCCCTCCTGGTTTTAAAGCCCTCTCTCAAAGCAGTGTAGAAAGAACATTTTAATTAAATGCTGCAAAAGTGCATTTATGATGAAAGAAAGGAGGCAAAGCCTTCATGCACTTCTCTACTTCAGGTCAAATCTGGGGGATGTCTACACCTCCCACCCCGGCTCCCACCGAGGGGACATTGCTGGAGTCAGAGCCGTAACCACAGAATCATGGAATGATTTGGGTTGGAAGGGATCTCAAAGACCACCCAGTTCCAGCCCTATGGGCAGGGACACCTCCCACTGGATCAGGGGCTCCAAGCCCCATCCAACCTGGCCTTGAACCCCTCCAGGGATGGGGCAGCCACCCCTGCTCTGGGCAACCTGGGCCAGGGCCTCCCCACCCTCACAGCAAAACATTTCTCCCTAAGATCTCATCTCAGTCTCCCCTCTTTCATCTTTAAACAGTTCCTCCTCATCCTCTCCCTGCCTGCCCTGATCACGAGCCCCTCCCCAGCTTTCCTGGTGCCCCTTCCAGTCCTGGAAGCTGCTCTAAGGTCTCCCTGGAGCCTTCTCTTCTCCAGGTTGAACATCCCTATGGTCCTAATACTGGTAAGAGATAAATAAGAAATACAATAACATGACATTTAAATATATATATGAAATACATATAGACATATAATGGTGATAGTGGAGGTAGTCTGTGCCATGAGACAGTCTGTGCCAGCACTGGAGAACAGCACTAGGGGCTCCCAGAGCCACTGCACGCTTGTCCCCAACCCCTGCAGATGGGATTGTCACCAGCCATCACATCCCCCTAGAGCTGCACGGAGAAAGGAGAAAAGAAACAGGATGGAGGAGGGAAGAAAACCCACTTCACGCCCTCGACTTGGTCAGCTTTGAGTCAGTAAACAGGAGGAGGTGGCTGGGAGGGCTTGGCACGTTCACGGTTAAGCAGGATGCTCCTCAGGCTTCACCCCAGCTTCCCAGGAACCCACCCATTGGGGGCATTTCAGGAAAGCCAGGCTGCTTCCAGGAAGATCTCAGTTAGCTAAGAGGAGGCACAAGAAATGAGAATGGTTATAAAAACACCTCATCCTCCTAGGCTTCAGAAGTTTATGAGAGTGACTGTAGGCTCCAACAGGCAGGAGGCAGCCCCGAGAGAGAAATCACACGATTATTAACCAGGGATTAGGCAGTTTTTCCACCCCTAGGACGATTTTATTCTGAAAGGAGGTAGAGGAGAGTTGGATGAGGGGGAGATGAAGCTCCCTGCGTGATGCTTGCTGCAGTCCCACAAGCTGTGGGTGCTTGCTGGGGCTGCAGGGTGGGACCCAGCGTGGCTTGGGTGTGGATGCAGGGCTGGAAAAGCCCTGGGAGAAGGCAGGGAGCTGGGAAGGAAGCAGCAAGGGGGAGCAGGCATGCTCAGAAGGGCTGCCCTTCTGAAGGACACTGCAGAGAGCACCAGCAGAAGGGGACACACGTGGCTCAGCAGCACCAGGGCCCCTCTTTAAGGCCACTTTAACCCTTTAGGACATGAAGGTCCTGATGGGCCATAGGCAGCAGTGCTGCGTCACCACCAAATCCATCAGCCTGGCTGTGAGGGATGCACGAGGTGCAGATGCTTCCCACACTCCTGTGGGACACAGGGACCACAGAGAACCCTGACACGTGGAGGCTTTGCTGGATGAACCACAAAGTCACTGATGTGTCACCAGCCATGAGGACTAGTCATCTGCAAAGCCGTTATCCAACATCATCCTCTTCTTTTTTCCTTGCTTAGAAGAAACCCTGGGGCAGAGAAGGTTGGTTGGGGCTGGGATCTAGGGTCTGAAAGCACCAAGATTTGGCTTTCATGCTCTGTATTTCGGGGTGGCAAAGGGTCATAGGATCACAGAATCATAGAATCACCAGGTTGGAAAAGACCCACCAGATCATTGAGTCCAACCATTCCCATCAATCACTAACCCATGTCCCTCAGCACCTCGTCCACCCGTCCCTTAAACCCCTTCAGGGAAGGGGACTCAACCCCCTCCCTGGGCAGCCTCTGACAGGGACCAATGACCCTTTCCGTGAAAAATTTTTCCTAATGTTCAGCCTGAACCTCCCCTGGTGGAGCTTGAGGCCATTCCCTCTCGTCCTGTCCCCTGTCCCTTGGGAGAAGAGCCCAGCTCCCTCCTCTCCACAACCTCCTTTCAGGTAGTTGGAGAGAGCAATGAGAGTCACGGATGTGGAGCTAAACCCCAAGCAGGGTCAAAGCGCTGCGAGGATGGTGATGCAGGAACAGAACACTTTGCAACCAGCTCCCGAGGGGAAAAACCTATCTCAGGCTCCCAGATTTTGGCTGCAGCTTCTCTCCATTGATCCCCTTTCCTCCCAAAAAAAGGCACTGGATTTCTCTCTTCTCCTGCTCAACCATCAACCACTGCAGTTGCCCAAAGATCAGCCAAGCTCTGGTGATTGCTGGTGGCCTCCAGCACAAGCCTCGTGGGATGTCTCGAAGTGTTGGGAGCATCTCAGCCCTGCTGTGCAGCCGCCCTTGTAAAACAGAGCTGGATCCATCAACCTGCCTGCAAAACAGGGAGCGAAGGGTCTGGGGAAGGGCAAGCAGATGGAAACAGTTGAAGTCTCAAGGGAAGAGGATTAAAATTGAACTTGCTAGAAAGGAATTAAATAGCTGGCGATTGACATCTAAAAATAGAGCGAAGCCACAGCTCATGTCACCCTGCAAGGGGAGGAGGTAAACCCATGGTAGTTGAATTACATCCATCGCATTTCGCTGCTCCAACGTCACCACCTGCCTTGAAGCTCCAGCCCTGCTGGGTACCTTTACAAGAAACCTCAATGTTCAGAATAAATCATAGAATCAGAGAATGGGTTGGGTTGGAAGGGACCTCCAAGTCCATCCAGTTCCACCCCTGCCATGGGCAAGGACACCTCCCACTGGATCAGGGGCTCCAAGCTCCATCCAACCTGGCCTTGAACACCTCCAACAACCCAAAATTTCTCAGCCTGTCCTCATAGTAGAGATGCTCCATTCCTCTGATCATCTTCATAGCCCTCCACTGGACCTGTTCCAACAGTTCCACGTCCTTCTTATGTTGAGGATTCCAAAACTGGACACAGGACTCCAGATGGGTTCTCATAAAAGTCGAAACAGAGGTGGAGAATCCCCTCTCTTGGCCTGTTGGCCAATGGAAAAGCTTGGATTTTCCACTCCAAAATGACATTTTGTGGTTAGAAGTTGACTTTTTTTTTGGTTTAAAGATAGAGGCACAGAAAAAGCTCCTAAGCAAAACAATTTCCTCAACATGAACCCAAATGTTTCATTCAAGCCTCATTATTTTCTTGTCGCTAATTACAAAGAAAAGCCAAGAACCAGGAAAGCAATTAATTTTTACTGCTTTTTGTGACTCACTGAGTTAATGCAGATACCACACAGTGTACAGAGCCGGCGCCCACCCAAACCTTACTGCATGCTTGGTGCACAAAGCAAGCACAGGGAGAGAAGGGAAAACCAAGACACATCCAGCCTTATTTTCAGGGATCATTATTCTGCACTCCAGCCACTCGTGGCTGCTAGGGACTCGGGTTAATATCCCCGAGCACCCAGCACTGCCTTGCGGCCTCCAGACTTCTGCATGAAGTGAGGACCGACTGCAATCACTTAGCCTGCTTGGAGCAGGACATATCCACACGGGATGAAGCCCCAAGCCATGTCGCAGAGCTCAGGAGCATCACGACGACACCGAGTCTGTTGTCCCTTGCCCCGCAGAGCCCAGGCTGGGACCCTGCAGGGTCCAATCACCTCACCACAAGGTGCCTGGCACAGCCCAGCTGGGATCCTGACCAACTCCCAGACCTTGGTTCCCAGCTGGATTGCAAACGCCCCTACAAGTCACGTTGCTGCTGTCGATAACCATTAAGACCCGTTGCTAACTGCCAAAGGTCCAGCTTTTATTTTCTTTTGGTGTGACGTTACCCTCCTCCTTGCCTACAAACGTTGCTCAAACAGCTGGGTACCACCTCGCAGCTGCTGCCCCTTGTTTTCCTTCTCTCCCCCCTGTACTCAAACAAACCAGGTGCAAATGGAAAGAGATTCCTGCGATAGGAGATCGAGAGCCGCCTGGTACAGCCTGCAGCTCACTCAATCTCGTGTATTCAGCCTTAACGCCCACGGCAAGGCAAGTGTGCATGAGAAGGTGACCTGCCCGGTCCCTGCCTGCTTTGTAGAAGATAAGAACAGCGTTGATAGCATCGCACCAGCCCACGAATGAGTCAAAACCTGCAAGCTACAGGACAAAAAGCAGACACTGTCAGGTAGCAGCCTTGCTGCAGCTTAGCCAGTCTGCAACAGCGACTGGGCTGGCCCTCGTAGACCTCAGATGGACTCACGCAAACTGGCTTGGTCGAGCCCTTCAAGTACAGCCACGTTCGCAAAAGTATCTGGAAGAGTCCTTCATCCCAGGCAAAGGACAGCCCATGTCTCTACATCTCTGCAACGTCTGGTGATTTCCCAGTCACAGCAGTTTGGAACCAGTTCCCACTGGCAGACCCCAAATAAATCCTCCGATGCAAGGGGAGACAAGTCAGACGTCCCGCAGCCCCGAGGCGCCTGGAGAGGGCAGATACGCTCTTGCTTTTCCCACATCTCACTGTCCCCTGGCCACCTTCAGGGAGCAAGGTCCATGCTCCAGAAGAGGATAAACAGAGAAAGAGCTGCAGCCAGAACCTTCCTCCTCAGGAAGATGCTGAGAGCTCCCCACACCCCGTGCACACGTGGGACGGATGCCAGGGCGTCAGCAGGAGCGATGCTGCTCTGTCACTCGGCAAAGTCAATGAACAAGGAGAGGGCAGGGCTGGTTTGGGGTACAAGGCTGTGTGATTTCACGCCTGGAGCCCTTCAGAAAGCAGCTCCTTAGAGCCATTTTGTGCATTTTAGCTGCTAGGATGAGCCACGGGGACTGGTGAACACAGGAACAGGTCTGACCTGTTGTTGAACCAACCCTTATGGCACTGGCCACTGGCACCACACGGCTGGGAGTGCAGAGGGTGAGAAGCTGAGCTACGTTGCCCACAAGCCCTCATGCAGGCAGCAATAACCCCAAAGAGGCTGTGTCCCCTCTCTTCCCAAGCACCTGGTGTGGTACATCTCAGGGAAGCCCTCTGAGACCTTGGCATGGTCCAACAGCTCAGGTAACCTGAGCAACATTAGGTAAGAATCATAGAATCATAGAATGTTTGGGTTGGAAAGGACCTCAAAGCCCATCCAGTTCCACCCCTGCCATGGGCAGGGACACCTCCCACTGGATCAGGGGCTCCAAGCTCCATCCAACCTGGCCTTGAACATCTTCAGGGATGGGGCAGCCACCACTGCTCTGGGTAACCTGGACACACCCTGCAAATGCAGCCCCCTCCCAGCTGTGGGAACATGAGCAGAGAAAAAGCCACAGGTGATGACAGCACTACCAGAAAACCTGAAGGTTGTCCCTTTAACATACGGTTGGCTTTGGAGATGCAGAAAGGTCTCAAGAAGATGAGCAGCCTGGGGAACACAACCAAAGGCGTCACCGCATCCTGCAGCAGCTGGAGTCACGAGCCGCATGCAGATGAGCCCAGCTACCTACCTGCCCTGACACAAACCCCCACCCCAAGAAGCAAAACGCTCCCCCTGAGGATGGGGAAACTCATTTTCTCTGCCTGGAGCCCTTCTGGAAGGTCACAGGGGAGGAGGATGCTGTGCTGCAGCCAAGTGAAACGCCGGCGTGGCTGGACCTGGGTGGCAGCGCTGCAGTGCTGCAAAGCGGGAGGAGGACGTGAGGATCCCAGGCACGCAGGAGAGCTCTGAATCATCCGCAGGCACCCTGGATATCAGCCTGCCAGGATGGGCGGACCCCCTTGCAGAAAAGCTGCTGTATACACGAACAAACAAGCTGTTTACGCAGACCAGAACTTCAGCTATAACAAGGAAAGACCTTGAGCTCAGCTGGGGATGGAGGGGCTGCTTGTTGCTTTGTGGTTTACCTGCTCAGCTGCTACCCACCCAAAGGGGCTGTGTCCTCCTCTCTTCTCAAGCCCCTGGTGTGATACAGCTCAGGGAAGCCCTCTGAGACCTTGGCATGGTCCAACAGTCAGCATTCATAGAATCACAGAATCACAGAATCACCAGGTTGGAAAAGACTCACCGGCTTATCGAGTCCAACCATCCCTATCAAATACTAACCCATTCCCTGCAGCTCTGCAGAGCAGACAGTGAACGTTCGCGTCACTGAGCCTGCAGCTTCGCAGACAAGCGCCAGCAGCAATTCCTCCTCCAATTAAACCTCCCTGCCCTGACCTAGAAGGTCTGGACAGCCAGGCGAGTCAGCGACAGTCTCAATGCTGCCTAATCCTCCACCCTCCAACTCGAAAAGATACATCGATTAATTAAGATCAACCCAAACGAAACAGTTGGCTTTGCTGTGCTGCATGGAGCAGCTTGCAGCAAAGTCTAATTGTGGCGCTGGCATCTATCAGTGAGAAAGGGACTCATCCTGCTCCCTGTCTGCACCACTCCAGCTTGTGCTTTTGCTCTCCTTACGCTTAGCTTCAGATTAGGCTTTGGTTTAGGAATCAGAACCTCCTTGCAAAGCTGCTCACTGCAAGAGGAGACCCGTGTCCAGCACAGGCAGAGAAGGGCCAGGTTGCAGGGAGGGCAGGGCAGGAGCAATTGCTGCCTCCATGAGTCCCCCATCCCAGATTCAGCAGGCGACTCATAGCCAAGCCCCAAAAAGCCCATTTTTTTTCCCCTCCACATCCTTCACACCAGTTTGTCTGCATGTTCCCACGTGTCATGGAAAGCAAGTGGTGCGGCTGGTTCCTAAACCTAAGCCTGAACCTGTGCCAGCAGGGTCCCAGCATCCACGCTGGGATGTCCCCAAGGGCTCACGTTCCAGGAGGTGATCAGCACAACAGAATCATAAGGTTGGAAAAGACCTTTGAGATCATCGACTCCAACCACACCTGCCTACTACTAAACCACATCCCAGCACCTCATCTACCCGCCTTTTAAACACCTCCAGGGATGGAGACTCAACCTCAACTGCTGCCTTCTGGGACCAACATCCCTCTCCAACCAGGCTGGGAAAGGACCACAGCTTCCCACTTGCTCAGCATCACCTCTGCGGGGCTGAAAGTGATGGTGAATCCACCAGGGGAACAGCATCAGCCTCCTGGGAGAAGAAGGTGTCCAGGCACTGCCGTAACATTCGGAGGAAACACTTGAATGTGTGTTTTTCTCACAAGCGGGGAGAACTGATGCCGCAAAGGCACGAACCCTCGTTTTATCTCCAAAGCACTCACAAGAAATTAACAGATCAATTGGGAGTCTTTTATAGAGCTGGTATTAATTTCCTCCCAGCTGTAAAAAGGAAATGAGAGACAAAAGACATTAAATGGATTTGCCCAAGTCCCCAAGTGAATGGTGTGAGTGCTGGCTGAGAACACAGCAGCTCCCAGTTTCCAAGTTCTATGTTTAGATAAAGCTTCTCCTTCAAATCAGAAGAAAAGCCAAGGACACTCGCAAAGAAAAGCAGATATTAAGAAAGATCTAATTGCTATCAAAGATCAAGAAACCCACAGCACCCTGGACTGTCACCCAACAGCTACAGCATTTAAAACAGGGAGGAAACCATGGAGCCAACTGGAGATGGGGCTGGAGCAAGCAGTTGATGGCTTGGGAAGCCTCAAGGCTTGGTTCCATCGCGTCTTGAAGAAACCTCTTCCAGCTCCAGCTGTGCATAGCTGTGAGCAGTGCAGCTTTCCTCCACCTCTCTCCAGCTCCAGAGCTTCCCAACAATGAGATGCTGCCAAACCCAACGTTCTCCCACAGAGGAGCTTGGAGAAACCAGTCAGGGGTTTGGCATTACGTGCCAAGCTGGCTATTAAACATCTCCAGTGACTTCAGGGAACTCCGGTAACCCCATTCCCCGCTGACTTGGTGACTACATTCCTCTAACGGGCACGGTACGAGGCCGCTCCCAAACCACAGGGTGAGATTAGCAAACCTGTTTAAAGCCTTCAGGCATGCTCCACACACAGTTTTTCGAAGGCAGGACGGGATGAATGTACCAGCTTGTGCCATTTACCCAGCAGGAGCCAGGCATGCAGGTACAGAGGCACACGGGGACAAACTACCATGGAAATCTCCACTTCTGCTGCTCCAAGATTCATTTTGACTCCTCTCCACCAGCTCTTAGGGCTGGGTTCTCCCTAGCACAGCTCATTTACCCAGAAAACTTGAGTTTTCTACAGGACAACAGCATCCTCATTTGGATTTCTATCCTTCAAAACCATTAGAACAGTGACAGCAGCTGGACTCAAATGTTTTGAGGAAGCCTAATAAAAGAAAGTCTAGAAGAACTGCTTATGCTCCAGGGAAAGGGGCCAGGAGCTAAACATAACCACTCACCAGCCATGCTCTTCCCAGATGGTTTCTGCTGTTGTAAGATGTGCTAGATGCCATGAATAGCTGAGCTAGGAGGGGTCAGCACAGCACATCTGCCTCATGCTGGAGGATTTCTACAATAAAACCCTCTGAGCAACTTTCTGCGTGGTGCAAAGCTAAAGGACAGGCTGAGAGAGCTGGGCTTGGTCAGCCTGGAGATGAGAAGGCTCTGGGGAGACCTTAGAGAAGCTTCCAGGACTGGAAGGGGCTCCAGAAAAACTGAGGAGGGGCTCTGGGTCAGGGAGGGCAGGGAGAGGACGAGAGGGAATGGTTTTCAGCTGAAAGAGGGGAGATGGAGATGAGATCTTAGGCAGAAATGTTTCACTGTGAGGGTGGGGAGGCCCTGGCCCAGGCTGCCCAGAGCAGGGGTGGCTGCCCCATCCCTGGAGGGGTTCAAGGCCAGGTTGGATGGGACTTGGAGCCCCTGAGCCAGTGGGAGGTGTCCCTGCCCATGGATGGGCTTTGAGGTCCCTTCCAACCCAACCATTCTATGATTCTAAACTTTATGCTGTTTAATGCAGATACTGAATTGCTCTGGAGCAGAAGGTACTCAAGGAGAGGTGAAGACACAATACCTGGTCACCAAAAACAAGGCTCCAATTGCTCTCCCAGTTCTGTGCCCCCAACCACACGTGGTTCCTGCTGGTCCTCAAAGCCTCGGGAAGAGTTAAAGCTGCACCAGCCCGAGGTGATCACGGACAAACTCCCCAGGCAGAGCAATGCCAATCGCTCTTCCCAGGAAGGGCAGATTTCCTACCAGGAACACGAGCAGGAAAGACAAACAAAAGCTCTTCAGGAAATAACCTGTTGGTCTCCACTCTGACGGGAGGGAGGAGGTAATTGCAATTATCACTGATTACTACCGGGCTTTGCAAACCCAGACAAAGCAACACCCCTCGCAGCACACGCTGGCGGCGAGTCGAGAGCCAAAGGGAGCACCAAGTCACCTTTGTCTCTTCTGCAGTTTTTGGCAGGAGCTGCCAGCACACAGAGACCCCTGTGGCTAACTGTAGTGCTAGGAGATCTTGGGGCTGGAGAGCCATCTTCGTTGGATGCTTGTAGAGCCTTCCATCCCTCAGCTGGGATGCAGGCAATGCTGTTTCACACCCAGCCAGGCTACCAAAAGAACTCCTGGAAGCAGATGCTCTCGAGGCTGCCGTGGGAAAAGCACTCCCAAGGGAAACTGAGGCACTAGCAGGGCTGGATGCACCAGCTCTTCTCTTTAAAGGCCTGTGTGTGCTTAAGTCTGTGCCTGCAGCATTTGTGCTGTTCAAATCACCAGCAGCGGGCTGGGAAGCTGCCTTCTCGCCAAATCCATCATTAAGATTTAGCATGTTGTGACTCTGAAATGCAGGATAATTCCAGGCACTGAAAAAAAACCTGCTGCAAAAAGGAGTCGGGTTCTGCAAATGTGCATCTTGCAGGGTTGATGGAGAGCAGGGAATTATTTCCCCCCCAGCATCCTCAATTAAGTGGAATTTAAGAGCTGTCCCTCAAGGCTGATTGTATTGCGACTTTCTGGAGACAAAGTCCATTGACGCTATGATGTTTATGAGTTACTCCAGGGCAACTCAAGGAAACGCATTTGCTCTCTTCCGATTACAAAAAGAACTTTGCGTTCTCCAACTTTCCGCTCAGGGGTCAGAAAACATCACCTCGACTTCAAACGAGCCTCCTATCCCTATCAAATCCATCACAGAGGTGGGAGAGGCGCTGCTGGACAGGAACCCCAAGCCATGGAATCACAGAAACACAAACTGTCCTGAGCTGAAAGGGACCCACAAGGACCATTGAGTCCAATTCTTGACCCTGCACAGGACGCCCCAACATTCACACCCTGTGGTTGAGGGTGTTGGCCATATACTCCTGGAATATTCTCAGGCTCGGTGCTGTGACTGCTTCCCTGGGAGATGTTCCAGTGCCCCACCACCATCCAGGGGAAGAACCTGCTCCTATGTCCAACCTAACCCTTCCCTGGCATCTTCCTGCTGTCCCCTTGGGTCCAGAGAGAAGAGCTTTTTCACAAGGGTGGAGGAGGAGCCGGTGCTGACCATGATGAGGTCTCCCCTCAGTCTCCTCTTCTCCAGGCTGAATAGACCAAGTGATTTTATCCACTCCTCATACGGCTTCCCCTTTGAACTCTTCACCAGCTCCGTGCCCTCCTCTGGACCCTCTCCAGTAGCTTTAGATGCTTTTTATTCAGCGACACCCAAACCTGCACCCAGTGCTCAAGGTGGAGCTGCACCAGTGTGGAGCAGAGCAGGATAATCCCCACCTTGACCTGTTGGCAACGCCGTCTTGGGGTGACGTACGACCAACGGTGACACACCAATGATGGTGACACACCACCAAATTTGTTCTCACTACTCTACTCCAAGCAATGATCAATCTTTGATCTCACCTTTTCTAACAAACATGCAGCAACGTGTGCCCATCTATACAGCTCGTAATTTCATTTCTTCCTTCCCAAGCAGGGTTCTTATGCCCGAGGAAAGAGCAGAAGAAAAAAGCATGACAAGATAGCCATCCCTCAATTAACACACAACTGGAAAATTAGAGAGATAAACAAGATATCAAACACCAAGAAGGACAGATGGCAATCACAAAGCTTGCCTAAGGCGGTTTATCGGCCAGCACCGTGAAGTGAGAGGACCAAGCACTGATAATTGGTCCAGGTTAAATTAAACCATCGCCACAACTTCTTTGCTCCTCTGCCGCTCCCTTCGAAGGTGGTCAGCCCAGAATTCAAACCAGCAAGGCTGTTATCAAACCTATACTTGCAGCTTTGAGCCCTGAGGGTGAGAAGAAACCACAGACGACACAGGGAGCCCAGCAGAGGCAGCACAGGGGAGAGGTGTAACCAGCTCTGACTCTGCTCAGCAAGGCTGTGTTTTCATAGAGTCCTCCAGATGGATTTCAGTTTTTATTGAACAAATTAAGACTTGAAGATTCAAAAGAGAGGGAGGAAAAAAAGAAATCAAACATTTATGAGACAGCTGCAGTAACTCATCTGCATTAATGCTTACTTCGAAGTTCCCTGTCTCGGTACCCCCAGCTCCGATGATGCTTGTGTGAAGGACTGACCGTGGGACAGTCTTTACAACCCTCATCATCTCCACAGCCTACAGCCAAACCCCAGGGCTTGAAGAAGGGAAGAGGGAAAGGACTATGTTAATTAAATATTCTTTTGCAAGCCTAACGAGTTTCTGGTTTATACAAGTGCCATTGAGATGTCTGTCCCTTTTCTGCAGAAGTGGGGCTCCAGTCCCTGAGTGCTTCAGGTTTATACGCTCATAACCTAACGAATTATCTTCTCTTCCCTCCACCACCACCCAGGTTCCCCTTCTCCTATGTGGAATTCCCAAACCCCACAGGACTCTAATTGGAGGCAAAAGACTCATTCCCCACCCCACTGATTCCCAAGGGAACTCCAGCACCTTTGGGGATCATCGTGGATAAGCTACACTTGGGTGCTCAGGCTATTTGGGATGGAGAACATGAAACAAACAGGTCAAATATGGTTTATGGTTGGACTCGATGATCCGGTGGGTCTTTTCCAACCTGGTGATTCTATGATTCTATGATTCTATGTTCTGCTCCTGCCCCACAAACCACTTCTATTGGAGGTCTCAGGGGAGAGACAACATCACGGCACGTCCCTGTAAGCCAAGCACCCATCGGGGCTCTGGCCATCACAGGACTCGGCGAGGCAACACCCAAATTCCACATGCCACCTGCAGACTGTGCGGGAAGCCAGCCAGTCCCCAGCTCCTTGCACATGGCATCCAAACCTTTGTAAATAAACAGGATCATAGAATCACCAGGTTGGAAAAGACCCATCGGATCATCGAGTCCAACCATTCCCATCAATCACTAACCCATGTCCCTCAGCATCTTGTCCACCCGTTCCTTAAACCCCTCCAGGGAAGGGGACTCAACCCCCTCCCTGGGCAGCCTCTGTCAGGGACCAATGACCCTTTCCGTGAAATATTTTTCCTAATGTTCAGCCTGAACCTCCCCTGGTGGAGCTTGAGGCCATTCCCTCTCGTCCTGTCCCCTGTCCCTTGGGAGAAGAGCCCAGCTCCCTCCTCTCCACAACCTCCTTTCAGGTAGTTGGAGAGAGCAATGAGGGATGAAAGAACAGCTTTGGTTCCTGAGTGGCCTCTGGGTCCAGAACACAGAGCAGTGACATGGGCACCGCTGCAGGCGACCAGATCCCCGTAGGGACAAATCCATGGCTGCAACCAAGCATAATTCTGCTTTAATGGCCATTAAAGCTCACCGGGGAGGTACGGGCTGTGATTACAGACGGGTTCAGCTTTTCCCACTCCATCACCATCCCATGTTTCACAGCAGGAATCTTTCACCCTTCCAGCCCTAATTAATCTAATGGATTTCTCACATCCATGGAGGGACCAGTTTTGGGTGGGTTTGTGCTCAGACACCAGCAATGGGCAGACCAGAGAGGAAGAAAAATGCCGTGGCTGCTCTTTCTCAGATGGCAAAGCAGACGGGAAGGGTAACTGCAGCATGTGTTTGGATCTTTCCCCAATAAGGAAGCACAAATGCAACAAGTCAGCATTAGAAAGGGCTGTTTAGATTCATTGTTATGACAATTCACCCTTTTGTGGCACCACTTTTCCAAACCCCTTTCCTGACAGTTCTTTATTGAGCCTCAATTCCCCTGCAGAACAGCCACCAGCTCACCAACCCAAACTGGGAATGCATGGTGTGGTCCCAGACCACGTCCCACCTCGGTATCTGCAGCCCCCACACAAAATAAGCCGAGGCTGCCGCTTGCGATCTGGCAGGTTTTAAGACAAACATTTCCCTCTGGCTCAGGGAAGGAAACCGCATCAAACAGTCCCACAGATCCAGCTGGAACAGCCCAAGAAACCTTTGGCAGCCCTTCTCACCAGCCAAGCTTTGCTGATGGCTGTCCCTTGTCTCCTGCCTGGTGCGCAGGAGAAGCCAGCCTTGCAGTGGCACAGGGGAACAGAGACAACCTCCAGCACGCTCATCCCGTACGTCAGATACATGTACTTCCAACATGATGATGAAGGCTGGGTGATGCACGTCTACAAATGACTCTTTGCTGTCCCTTTTCCAAGCCTCGCAGGTGGCACTGGCAGTGGTGTCCCCATGCCGGTGGCTTTGCTCTGGTCTCAAAATCCAGTTCCTGCATCCTGTGCCACCACCACAACCGGTTTCATAGAATCATAGAATCACCAGGTTGGAAGAGACCCACTGGATCATTGAGTCCAACCATTCCTATTAAACACTAAACCATGCCTTTCCTACCCTGCTTATCACCCCTCACCCTTAGGAATCCTCAACACTCACAGGTTTCCGTAAGAGCTCTGGGGTGGCCCTTCCAGAAGCCCTGCGTTCAGATGAGGGATGTGGGCTGGTAAAAGCATTTGAAAAGCACCCAACTGTTTCAGCACCCAAGTCATGCTGCCAGCCAGCAGCTGCCAGCCTCTAAAAATGTATCTCGGGCAATTCTGAAATCATCTCTGCTTTTACGAGGAGCGGCTGAGAGTGCTGGAGGTGTTTAGCCTGGAGAAGAGGAGGCTGAGGGGAGACCTCATTGCTCTCTCCAACTACCCAAAAGGAGGTTGTGGAGAGGAGGGAGCTGGGCTCTTCTCCCAAGTGACAGGGGACAGGACGAGAGGGAATGGCCTAAAGCTTCTCCAGGGGAGGTTCAGGCTGGACATTAGGAAAATGTATTTCACAGAAAGGGTCATTGGTCCCTGGCAGAGGCTGCCCAGGGAGGGGGTTGAGTCACCTCCCTGGAGGGGTTTAAGGGACGGGTGAACGAGGTGCTGAGGGACATGGTTTAGTGTTTGGTAGGAATGGTTGGACTTGATGATCTGGTAGGTCTTTTCCAACCTGGTGATTCTATGATTCTATGATTCTTTCCAGCACAGAAGCCACCTCATCACGCCCAGAGCTGTCCCCAGCCTCCCCATAGCTCTACAACCCTCCTTGCAGCCGTTGTGTTTCACTCTGCTTTTTCCAGCCCCTATCAGCAGCCCACAGGCACGGGGAACTTCCTTAATCTTGTTCCTCCCCAGCCACCAGCAGCGATGGGGACAGCCGGTAGTGACAAGGATGAACAGCACTGGCCAAAGGCAACCAGCTTTGAACACAGAGCCTGATGCTGAGACGCCCCATGACCACTAAGCCTAACTGAGATCATCGGCTTTCCTTTTTGCTTCGCAAAACCTCTCTCCCCAGCTCGCTTTACACCAGCCCGACAGCCCCACGGTGGCGATGGTTCTGCAAGCACGGGGTTGGTGCTGGCTGCCGTCAGACAGTCTGGAGGGAGGGGGAACACCCCAGGCAGCAGCTCCAGCACAGACACATGGTAAAAAGGAGCGCTGCAAAGGGGGAAGAAGAGACAGAGCAATGACTCAGTGATTGGTACAGGCTCCAACCCCAACTGGAGTGCGGCATCAGACAGCGAGCTAGTGTCTAGCATGCATCAGCGAGCAAAAGCCGGCTAAGAGCTTAACTTTGAAGTAGTGCCTCACTGGTAACCTCTGCAGATCTCTCCAGTGTGGACATGTAGGAAATAAAGTGCCCTCTCTGTACTTGAGCTGTGAGTTCGAATGTTCAATAAAGAACTGTCAGGATGCACCAGGGAGGCTGAGCTGCTCTCAGATGCTGAGGAGTCGTTTGGCGCAGACAGACAGTCTTGCAGACAGACACCGGGCATGCCTCGATCCTAGGGGCTCCTCATCATAGATGGTTTGGGTTGGAAGGGTTTGCTGGGAGGGTGGGGAGGCCCTGGCCCAGGTTGCCCAGAGCAGGGGTGGCTGCCCCATCCCTGGAGGGGTGCAAGGCCAGGTTGGATGGGGCTTGGAGCCCCTGATCCAGCAGGAGGTGTCCCTGCCCATGGCAGGGGTGGAACTGGATGGGTTTTGAGGTCCCTCCCAACCCATTCCATCATTCTAACCCTGAGTGGCGTTTAAGCCTGAAGAGCTGTCTAAAGGATCAAGAGAGATGAGGGGAAACTGAGCAACAAGACAGGTTGCACCTCCTGGCCCAGAGAAGAGCCCTGGAAGCACTTCAGAGCTCCTCTGCGTGGTCACCCTGCACTACACTGGCAGATGCCACCCAGAAGCCACTCACAGGATTGAAGACTCAGCTTTGCGGCAACATGTGGCTCAACCATCAGCTCTAACCTAGCAAAGGGACACAGAGCTGGGGGAGGAACTGGGGAAGGGAAGTGAGGAGGTGCTGAACTGTCATGCACAGCCCACGCTGCATGAATGTCCTGTCTTGGAGAGAAGATATTTGTCCACTGCACCTCAGGTTTTTGCATCAGTAAGTGCACAGTAACAGGACAGGGAAGAGAGAGGAAGCGTGGCAAATTCCTGCTCTGCTCATGATTCCCTTTTCCTTTCTATACGGAAACTGGATGTTCCAAACTCAATCCGGTTTAGGGAGCTTGGAAATGTGTGTGTCTCATCCTGCCAGCAGAGCCTGCCCTGCACAGGCATGCAGCACTGCCTGGTTGTGTAAGAACTGTTCCTGGGTGGAAAAAACCCCTATTTTGCTGCTCCTGCACAAGCTCCTCTGATCCAGGGTGGAATTGGTGGGGCCAGTATATATCATTGAGCAGGGAGATGTTTTTGCAGGTTGTGAACTGAGAGAGCCTGACTATTCAGCTGTACCAGCAACTTGAGAACTACGTACCAAGAGAACAACGTGAACAAGCAACACCTTCGTCTCCAAAACCCTGGAGAGGAGGCCAAGGAAAAAGATGCTCTCAGACTGCTCTGCAGCTGAAGCTGAAGCTGCTAAGAGATGTAGCCGTGGATTTTGGCACAACGAGCATCCCTGGAGCCCTGCAGAGCATTTGCCATCTCCAAAGGCCCCTTGCCCCTGTTAGAGGTATTGGTATGGATTTTGGCATAACCAGCATCCCTTGAGCCTTGCAGAGCATCTGCCATCTTCAAAGGCCCTTTGCCAAACTTGCAAGACAGCTCCTCCTAAAATATATCCCTTAAACCTTGCATAATGCTTTGAACACGTAAGAACCACCAGGGCTCAGCTCGCTGCCAGAAATAACTTCTCCTGCAGCACAAATGAACCCGAACTTCAGGCCAAGGCGACAAGAAGAGCTTCCCGCGGCATGGGTGACAGAGGGTGCCCATGGGAGGGGTGTGGCCGGTGGCCAGCGATGTCCCCGTGCCCCTCACCACGTCCGTCCCGCTTTGCGTTGCCCATTCTGGTGTTTTCCAGCGATGGGATTTCTCAAAGCACGCCCCAAGCAGGGACGCAGGCCAGCGCCGTTAGCCCCTCCTTTCTCCACCAGCTTCCGCACTGATACTTCTGATTTCATCACTCTTTGCTCTCCAAGACAGGAGGACTGAAAATGCAGTGCAATAGCCCCGAACAGCTAGCAGAGGTCGCTTAACATGCGCTGGGTGAGCCCTGGGAAAGGAGATTTCGCTCTGTGGTTCCTATGGTGAGGCACCTTGTCACTAAACGTGCCCTTAAATCATTCTTGGGCAAAGCCAAGAAGGGATAAATCCCACAGACCCTGCTCTGCCCTGACTGCTTCTCTGCCAGACGAGCAGGAAGGCTCCGGGGCTGAAGTGTTTGCTCTGCTGCACCCACAAGCAAATAAAACACCCAGGAGGGATTGTGATAATGGGGCTTTACCTGCCTATGCACACTCACAGCGGGCTGGGAAAGGGATGAGGGCTTGGTAGGAAAGGCTGGGAAGGGAGGATCTGAGTTCCTGGGGTCTCTTGGACCTCTCCAGGCATGGTTTTCAACAAGCAGCAGCTCCAAACCAGCTTCCAGAGCAAGATTTCAACCAGCAAGCCGGAGCGCTCCGTAAGGAGCGCGGCCGTTAGCGTTATCAAACCGCCAACAGTAATTGAGGAGCAAAATGAAGGAAACGCAGAGCTTCCTTCCCTCCTGTCACCGGCTCTAAGGGAGGAACAGGGAAACATTTCACCTGCCCTCCTGGCTTTCCCACTACCGATGGGAGCGGGGCCAGCTCAGCCTCTGCACTGCCAGAGGCCACGGGCACAGAGCAGTTACATCACGTCACACACTTTGGGGTAATTCGGTTGGTATTGATGCAGCTGCAGAAGTTTGGGAAACACTTTGTCAACAACTCCCTCCCTGGCAGACTGAAGCTTGCCCAGAGCAGGTCATTCTAGTGGGTGACTGCCCAGCCCCTGCTGCTCCTGATCCTTAATGCAGGGATGCTCCGGGTGCTTTGCAGCAGAGCTGCCAACCCTGGTTTGCTGCGGAGAGGGAGGAAGGGGAGGCTGAGGCATCGGGAGATTTTTTTTAAGTGACTTCTCCAAGGTTACAGAAGGCATCTGTGGTTGAGAAAGGAAGCGAAGAAGCAAACCGGACGCTTCCTCCCTGCTCCTGCCTGAGCGCCAAAGCAAAAATGATCCAACCAGGGGATGGGCAGGGGTCGGGGAGCATTTTCAGTCCCGCTGCTGGGTGGCGAGATGAGTAAGGCTGTGCTGAGCAGAGGTCTCACCCTGGGATGCTCCAAGGAGTCCCTTCCTGGGATGCTCAGGAGTGCCTGTTCACTCAGCTAGAGGGGTCCCACCCTGGGATGCTCGGCTGGTCTCTCCTTGGGATGCTGGGAAGTGCCTGTCCCACTGAGCCAGGGAGTCCTACACTGGGATGCTCAGAGGGTCCCACCCTGAGATGCTCGGGAGGTCCTTCCTTGGGATGCTAAGAAGCACCTGTCTGCTCAGCTGAGAGGTCTGACTCTGGGATGCTTGGGGGGAGTCAGTCCTTGGGATGCTCAGGGGGTCCCACTCTGGGATCCTTGGGGGGTCCCACTCTGGGATGCTCAGGGGGGTCCTTCCTTGGGACGCTTGGGAGTGCCTGTCACACAGAGCTGGGGGTCCCACCCTGGGATGCTTCGGGGGGGGTCCTTCCTTGGAATGCTCGAGAGTCCCCATCCCACTGAGCCAGGACGTTTGTGGTGTCCCACCCTGGGCTGCTTGCAGGGAGTCCAACCTTGGAATGCTCAGGAGGTCCCTCTTCGGGATGCTCCAAGGGGTCCTGCCTTGGGATGCTTGGGGAGGGTGCACCCTGGGATGCTCAGGGGTGTCATCCTAGGATACTCAGGGGGTGCACCCTGGGATGCTCGGGGGTGTCATCCTGGGATACTCAGGGGGTGCACCCTTGGATGCTCGGGGGTGTCATCCTGGGATACTCAGGGGGTGCCACCCTGGGATACTGACGGGTGTCACTCTATGATGCTCAAGGTATCACACCCCGGGATGCTTGTTGGGTCTCGCCCCGGGATGCTGGGGGTGCTGGGGTGTGTGTGTCCCCCCCCCCTCCCCCCTTCCCCTTTCCCCCCCACCTACCCAGCTTCATGAGGCAGGCCAGGAGGATCCAGAGGGAGATCTCGAAGGGGATGCGGACGTGGGTGTAGTCGATGCCCAGGACCGGGAAGGCTTTGCGGGTCTTGCCGTGCCCCTCGGCCGAGCCGTTGCCCGGCACCTTGCCCAGCGGGTGTATCTCGTGGGGGGAGGCGGGGGGCGCGGGGGTGAAGCCCCCGGTGTCCTCCCCCGGCGCCGGGGCGGGGGCCGTGGGGGTGAGCGGCCGATCCGCCTGCAAGCCCTGTCCGGGCAGCAGCGGCCCCAGCAGCAGCAGAGCCCAGGGCAGGGCGCGCAGGGCCCCCATGGCGCCGGGGAACGGCGGGAATGGCGGGGGCCGGGGCGGCGGGGGGGGGCGAGGGGCCGCGGCCGCCCCGCTGCAGCCCCACAACGGCCGGGCCGGCAGGCGGGGATCGGCCCCGCAGGGAGGGGCGGGAACGGGGGGCGGGAGGAGGCCTGGAGGAGGAGAAGGAGGAGGAGAAGGAGGAGGAGGAGGAGAAGGAGGAGGAGGGCTGGGAGGGAGGAGGAGGAAGGCGGAGAGGGAGAGGGAGAAGAAGGAGGAGGAGGAGGGCTGGGACGGAGAGGGAGGAGAGGGATGAAGAAGGCGCGAAGGGAAGAGGAAGGCGGGAAGGAGGGCTGGGAAGAGGAGGAGGAGGGCTGAGAGGGAGAGGGAGGAGGATTAGGAGAGGGAGGAGGAGGAGGGCTGGGATGTAGGGGGAGGAAGGCTGGGAGGGAGGAGGAGGAAGGCTGGGCAGGAGAGGGAGTAGGGCTGGGGGGAGAGGGAGGAGGATTAGGAGAGGGAGGAGGAGGAGGGCTGGGAGGGAGGAGTAGAAAAAGGTGGAGGAGGAGGGCTGGGAGGGAGAGGAGAAGGCTGGGAAGAGAGAGGGAGAAGAAGGAGGGGCAGGGGAGAGGAGGAGGAGGAGGGCTGAGAGGGAGGAGGAGGAAGGCGGAGAGGGAGAAGAAGGAGGAGGAGGGCTGGGAGGGAGGAGGAGGAAGGCGGAGAGGGAGAGGGAGAAGGAGGAGGAGGAGGGCTGGGAGGAAGAGGGAGAAGAAAGAGGAGAAGAAGGAGGAGGAGGAGGAGGGCTGGGACGGAGAGGGAGGAGAGAGATGAAGAAGGCGCGGGGGGAGGAGGAAGGCGGGAAGGAGGGCTGGGAAGAGGAGGAGGAGGGCTGAGAGGGAGAGGGAGAAGGATTAGGAGAGGGAGGAGGAGGAGGGCTGGGAGGGAGAGGAGAAGGCTGGGAAGGGAGAGGGAGAAGAAGGAGGGCTGGGAGGGAGGAGGAGGAAGGCGGAGAGTGAGAGGGGGAAGAAGGAGGAGGAGGAGGGCTGGGAGGAAGAGGGAGAAGAAAGAGGAGAAGAAGGGCTGGGAGGGAGGAGTAGGAGGGCTGGGAGGGAGAGGGAGAAGAGGAATGAGGGAGGGGTGGAGGGAAGAGGAGGAGGAGAAGGCTGGGAGGGAGGTGGAGGAAGGCTGGAAGGGAGAAGGAGGAAGGCAGGAAGGGAGAGGGAGGAGAGGGGCAGGGGGAGAAGGAGGGCTGAGAGGGAGGAGGAGAGCTAGGAGGAAGGAGGGAAGGGAGAGGTATGAGGAGGAGGAGGAAGGCTGGGAGGGAGGAGGAAGAAGGCTGGGAGGGAGAAGAAGGAGGAGGGCTGGGATGGAGGAGGAGGAGGAAGAGCAGGAGGAGAAAGGCTGGAAGGGAGGAGTGAAGTGGGGTGCAGTGCAAAGGAGGGGGGGGCAGAGAAATGGGAGGGGGAATGCAAGGAGGGGTGCACAGAGATGAGGGGTTGTGCAAGGAGTCAAAGAGGTCCTAACGAAGGGGCGCGGAGGCCCAAAAGAAAGGGAATGGAATCTGCAGAGTGGCATGGTGGGTGCCCGCTGCTGGAGGGTGCAGTGGGGTGACCCAGCACTGTGCTATGACCAGCTGCCTGAGGGTGACGGGGAGACTGCAGGTGCAGAGCTGAGGCACCCTGCTGGGGGACAGCCTGGGCTCACAGAGCTTGCAGAGCACCCTGAGCCTTGCAAGGAGAGCAGAACAGCCACCTGCCTCCTCACTCTTTGCTGCTTGGAGAAGGACAGTCATGGTCTGCTTAGCCTCAGCACCGCTCCGGGGCAGTGGGATTTGCAGGGCGCTGACTTCCAGGGAGACTGGACTGGTGGGCATTGGCTGCTATTCTGGACCAATATAGTGCTGTAACCCCATCTGTGCCCTTCGTCCTGGTCACCGGTGTAGTCTGAGTCACCAAGAAATCTGATAAGGCTCTAATAAAACCACTAGAGTGGCGGGGAAGGGTGGGGGGGTTTGCGCCTGGGCTCAGGTGCCCTGATTTCTTGGCTCTGCTACTCGTTTCCTGAGTGGCGTGTGTGTGTGTGTCCCCCAGTGGGACTTTTGAACTGATTTATTAGCTAAATTTTAGAGGCAAAGGAGCCTTTTGGTAAAGATGCAGCCCCTAATCCTTGGGGGCACGTGGTGTGGGGAAGGCACGAGCCCTTGACATGATGCATGGCAGCTAAAACTTGAGCTTTGAAGGTTACGCTCGCTGGTTTGCATCGCTTACATTCTTTTTAAGATGGCATCAGCTCCCAAAGCTCTGGCAGTCAGACTCACTCAGGGAAGGCTGCAGGGAATGTGGCTTTTTGCCTTCCTGGCAGACAGGAGGGGAGCACAGCAGCTACTTGGTGCAAATCATCAACAAACGTGACCCATCAATTAAAGTGAATCATCAATCCGAGCAAGAATCAGCTTAGGTGTGTCAACTCCGCTCTTCCGCTTGGTTATGTTCTGGATAGTCAAATTAATCTGTTTTAGCAATTAAGCAAGAAATCCTGAGCACTTCTCGTTTTGAAAGGGCTTAGTCATATCTGGGTGAGAAGCCTGATCCCGGACTTCGGTTGAAGCACGCAGACAACCAAAGACTCATTCAGGATTAAACACTGAGGCTCGTTTTCCTTCAGAAACAGCTCCTAGAAGCTAAAATGGGTACAACGAAATAACTGGGTCAGCTTTTTCCACCTCGTTGTGCCTGGATCCACTGGCAGCCCTGGTGGGTAGGTCAGAGCTGTGCAGTACCTGGCTACATTTGCTGGTGGGGGATGCAGCATCAAATTAACATCTTTCTTCTTTGGTAGTACAGGTTCCCAACCTCCTTGCCTGAGTGATACTGGCTGGACAAGGGCCTTTCAACCCACTGAACTCTGCAACCGAGTTCGGTTGGTGCGAATTCTTGGCAAAGTGGAAAGATACTCCAGCTTCCTCCAGCTCGGGAGATCAAGATCTGGAAATAACCAATTAAATCTGTGTTCCCAAGTCAATCCATCAGCACTGCAGTGGCAAATATCCCCACAGGGCCTTGGGGCTTGAGCTGCCTTGGGGCTTTATTCACTTATTTGTGCCTCCACAGTCTGTTACCTCCAGCTTTTCACAGTCCAGCTGAGATGCTCATGGTGATTCTTGGAACTTGCACCACCCTCACACCAAGAGGGACTGTAAGTAGGATTAAGCTTCTCAGCCTGCAAAGAGAGAGCAATGCAACCACATGAACAGGCAGATGGAGCTATAAAAATGTCCCGTCAAGCAAATTACATAAGTTATAATACACCAGAGCTTGTTCTGTTGTATCTCAGAGAGCAAAATCAGACAGTGTGCATGTATCTAAGTTCATAATTGTGTTCTTTGTCCTCTGTCACACCTCCTGTCTTGAAGCAGCTGTGCAGCTGGGCATCTTCTCCAACCCAGACACCAGCATTCTCCCTGCTCCTCCAGGCCATGCAAGTTCATGGAACTTCATAACCCATAATACAGTACCAAGAAAACATCCACAGTTGTGCTCACATGTAAATCATGCAGAATTCAGCCCTCGTATGGAGAGAATCCTCCGCAAAGCTTTGGTATTCCATAGTAGGTTTGATCAGAGGGTCTAAATATTTTCCAGCAGATGTTGATCATCAAAAGGCAAACTTCGTTTACCTTGCACAGGGAGGTGAACCCAGGCAGACACTGAAAGGGAAGCATTTTCCAAAGTCGTGCGAGGAATTGCCAGAAGATTTGCTCAAAGGAACAAGGAGTGCGGGCTTTGCTGTACATCCTGGCTGCAGCCCACGCTTGCTACAAGAATGTTTCTGTGTTTATAACCCTTTCTATATTACGCCCAGCTCTGTCATTCTCATCCTCTCTGCACTTATTCAATAAACTCAGCACTGCTGCTTCTCTCTGTTTCCACTTTGAGCCCCCACCTTCCTCCATCCCCACTTGCAAACTCAGAGTTGCCTGAGCAAGGTGGTTGCAGCTCAGGCTTTCCCTCTCAGTCAAACGATTTTTGGTGCTCTGCCTCAAAAAAAACAGCACAGGGAAGCTGGCAAGCAAAGTATACACGACTCCAAATTTTATTTCCACAGCTTCATCCCAACCATTTCCACCTGCAAATCCTAGTGGAGCGCTGGGGCTTGCTGGCCAGATGTCTGTGGGACAAACCGTGTTGTTTGTCTCTCCCAGAATAAGGTCTGTGTCTATGATCCTGTGACTTCCTAACTAAGGCATGGGGTGTAAAACTTAACTTTTGTATGCATACTGTGTTTTTATTTTATTTTTATTTTTTTTACGCTGCACTGTCTTTTCCTGTGCGTAGCATGGATTGCATAGAAAGGAGACCAATATTTAGTGAAAAATGCCTTCTATATGACTTAAATTGTTTTCCCTCAGACATTGTAAGAAGGGTAAATTTAACTCTCCAGCAGTTTTATTCCTTCTTCCCCGTACTTTTCTCCACACTGAAAACCCCACAGCCCTGTTTCTGCTCTCAAAGGTGGTGTTTATACTGCAGGAGGTTGGTGCTGGGAGGAGAACGCCTTGTTTACATTCCCCAAGGTGCCTCCAGTTCCTTTTGAGACTGCAGCGGGAAACTTCGGCTTTGTTGGTTGGGGGTGCTGGTTGACAGCGACTGAACATGAGCCAACAGTGGCCCAGGTGGCCAAGAAGGCCAATGGCAGCTTGGCTTGGATCAGAAACGGTGTGGCCAGCAGGTCCAGGGAGGTTATTCTCCCTCTGTACTCAGCACTGGTGAGATCGCACCTCGAATCCTGGGGTCAGCTCTGGGCCCCTCACCACAAGAAGGACGTTGAGGCTCTGGAGCGAGTGCAGAGAAGAGCAACGAAGCTGGGGAAGGGGCTGGAGAACAAGAGGAGCGTCTGAGAGAGCTGGGGGTGTTTAGCCTGGAGAAGAGGAGGCTGAGGGGAGACCTCATTGCTCTCTCCAACTACCCAAAAGGAGGTTGTGGAGAGGAGGGAGCTGGGCTCTTCTCCCAAGGGACAGGGGACAGGACGAGAGGGAATGGCCTCAAGCTCCGCCAGGGGAGGTTCAGGCTGGACATTAGGAAAAAAATTTTCACAGAAAGGGTCATTGGTCCCTGGCAGAGGCTGCCCAGGGAGGGGGTTGAGTCACCTTCCCTGGAGGGGTTTAAGGGACAGGTGGACGAGGTACTGAGGGGCATGGGTTAGTGTTTGATAGGAATGATTGGACTCAATGATCCGGTGGGTCTCTTCCTACCTGGTTATTCTGTGATTCTGTTACATCAGGATCAACCAGTACCCCTGGTCCTCCTTGGTTTCAGCTGCTGTTGTGTCTGTCACCAGCTCAGAACTAAATCCAGCGCCTGTGCCCCAGTTTTCTTTCCATCAGCAAGTAAAGCTTATGTGTCAAGGGCATCTGAAGCCTGCCCGATTTCCATGTAGAGCTTTCAATCCCTGTGAGGATGGCATCTGAGAGAAGATAAAACCCTGTTGTAAGGATGACAGTGATGAATCCCAATTATTATTTGTTTAATTAAAAGTGTCTGGACAGATGCAGAGTCAACAATTAACAATTTTCTGTCTTGACGAACTTTGACACAGCTGAATAAGTTAATGGGCTATGAGATGCAGACAAATAATTTCAGCTAATGTTTGGCCTATCATTTGTCAATCTTGAGGTGTAAGGAGAGTCCTCTCACTTCCCTCAAAAGCCTGCTTTAAGGGTTTTTTTCCTCTTTCTGTTCACACAGAACAGGGATGTAGCAATTTTCTTCCATGGTGCAGCTGGGATCATCTAGGAGCCATGGAATTAAGTTCTAAATGAGAATTTATACTAATCATTACGCTTTATTAATAGACTTCAGAATGTTTAATTCTGGAAATCAATTACAGAGAGATGAATTCATACCTTTTAATTTATTTTACGCACACACACCCCCTTGTGTGCATTAAGATAATTAGGACAAGTGGAGGTCCCAGCCTTTCCTTCCCCCCAAGCTCCCTGTGGCAGTGTCCAACGTCAGGGCATGTGGATATGAAAGGATGAGGTGAAGAGAAGGTTGTTGTAAACACTGCCACCCCCTGGCTCTTTCCATAGAGTTATATTTTCCTTCTCAAACCCCTAACTTTGTGCTCCCGGAGGGAGCTGTGCAATTCTGCGCATTCCTAGTGGGAATGCCAAACCTGGTGGGCATGGATTTATGGGCTGAGCCCAATGGCAGGAGGTTTAACAAGGCCAAATGCCGCCTGCACTTGGGGCACAACAACCCTGAGCAGCTCCAGACCAGGAGAAGTCTGGCTGGAAAGCTGCCTGGAGGAGAAGGACCTGGGGGTGTTGGTTGACAGCGACTGACCATGAGCCAACAGTGGCCCAGGTGGCCAAGAAGGCCAATGGCAGCTTGGCTTGGATCAGACATGGCGTGGCCAGCAGGTCCAGGGAGGTTCTTCTCCCTCTGGACTCAGCACTGGTGAGACCACTCCTCGAATCCTGGGGTCAGTTCTGGGCCCCTCACCACAAGAGGGATGTTGAGGCTCTGGAGCGAGTCCAGAGAAGAGCAACGAAGCTGGTGAGGGGGCTGGAGAACAAGAGGAGCGGCTGAGGGAGCTGGGGGTGTTTAGCCTGGAGAAGAGGAGGCTGAGGGGAGACCTCATTGCTCTCTGCAACTACCCAAAAGGAGGTTGTGGAGAGGAGGGAGCTGGGCTCTTCTCCCAATTGACAGGGGACAGGACAAGATGGAATGGCCTCAAGCTCCACCAGGGGAGGTTCAGATTGGATATCAGGAAAAGAATTTGACAGAAAGGGTCATTAGGCCCTGTCAGAGGCTGCCCAGGGAGGTGGTAGAGTCACCATCCCTGCAGATATCTAAAAGACAGGTGGACGAGGTGCTGAGGGACATGGTTTAGTGATTGATAGGAATGGTTGAACTCAATGATGCTGGGAGTCTTTTCCAACCTAGTGATTCTATAATTCTATGGATTTTTTTTTTCCCCTCTAGGACTTGGCTGCAGCTCTGCTGCCTGTGTGGAGCTCCCGCCATAGAGACACCAGCCTGGCAGCTTTCCCTGCAGCAGGGTGATCCTTATGAGATTACAGCAAAGTGAGGAGGTGATGGAAAAGGGGCTGGAAGTCCAAGCTCCCCAAACCAGCTCGAGCATCCTCAGGGGGATTCATAAGGCAACTGCACTCTGCAAGCTGAGGGTGCCCAGCCCCAGCAAGGCCTGGCTCTATGCAGCCCCCGGGCTTGCTGGAGAGAAGAGGAGGCAGGAGAGACGCGGATAGGCCTGGAAGGAGGGACAGGGGTACTTGCCCAAGCCCTGCAGCCCCCAGGCAAGAGGGACGAGGGTACATGCTCAAGCCCTGCAGCACCCTCAGGCAGGAGGCCATTGCTCCCTCCCTGACTACAACTCCCAGCAGCCCCTTCGCGGCGCTGAGCTCTCTCTCCCCCTCTGCGCCGATTGGTCGATCCCGCCACACCGAGCTCTCATTGGTCGAAAGAGCTGTCAATCACGAGGGGTGATGGCGGCCGTGAGGGCAGGGCGCAGTGGTATTCTCGAAAGCCACTTACGCGATATGCGCGGAGCCGGCGCCGGCGCGGGCGCGGGGCGGGTGGTGGCGCAGCTGGCGCAGTTAGCGCAGTTGGCGCGGCGCATGCGCAGAGCGCGGCTGGGCCCCGGGCGGCTGGAGGGGGCGAGCAGGGGCGGGGGGCCAGGGCCGGGGCCGAGGCCGGGCCGAGACTGAGGGCCCTGCCCGCGCCCCGGGGCTCGCCTCGGGCTCCCCACAGCGACCCGTGCCGCTCTCTGCAACCTCTGCATGGATGCAGCCTCGCAGCTTCCAGTGCTCGCTGCGCCCGAGCCCGGGAGGCCCTGACAGGTAACGGTCCCGCCCGCCGCGCCGCCCCTCCTCCTGCCGCCCCCCCCCCCCCCCCCCGCCTGATACCCCTCCCAGATACCCCTGCCCCCCAGATACTCCCCCCAGGTACCACTGTCCCCCCGATACCCCTGTCCCCGCCAGAGACCCCTGCCCTTCCCCGCCACCCGCCCCTCCTCCTGACAGCGTCCCCAGCCCTGACAGCTACCCCTTCCCTGTCACCTGTCCCCCTTTCCCTGTCAGCTGCTCTTCTTCCTTGTCTCCTATCCCCTTCTCTACTGCCTGTCCTCCTTCCCTGCCATCTATCCCCCTTTCCCTGCTACCTATTTCCTTTCTTCCCCCCCCCCCTTCCCCTCCTTTCCTCCCTGTCCCCCTCCTTCCTTTCCCCCAGTCCCCCTCCTTCCTTTCCCCTGTCCCCCTCCTTCCCTCCCCCTTGTCCCCCTCCTTTCCTCCCTGTCCCCCTCCTTCCTTTCCCCCCGTCCCCCTCCTTCCTTTCCCCCGTCCCCCTCCTTCCCTCCCCCTTGTCCCCCTCCTTCCCTCCCCCTTGTCCCCCTCCTTCCCTCCCCCTTGTCCCCCTCCTTACCTTCCCCTTGTCCCCCTCCTTACCTCCCCTTGTCCCCCTCCTTCCCTCCCCCGTGTCCCCCTCCTTACCTCCCCGTGTCCCCCTCCTTACTTCCCCCTGTCCCCCTCCTTCCCTCCCCCCCGTCCCCCCCTTCTCTGTCACCTATCCCGCTCCTTCTCTGTCACATACCGCCCCTTCCTGTCCTTTATTCTCCCCACAGTCCTTGCGATCCCCCCTTTCCCTGTCACTTACCCCCATCCCACTCCTTGTCAGGTCCCCCCACTGCATTCTCTCCCTGCCAGGCATTCCCACCACCGCTCTACAAAGGAACCTGACCCCTTAACAAGCCCTCCTTTATCCAGCCCCACATCCCTATCCCTTCTGCCTGCGCTCCTGCTGTGTCCAAGCACCTCTTACCCCACAGCTCTGTTTATACCTGCACCCTCTGACTGGCACCCACCCTTCTGCTGCGTTCAGCCCCTGTCTTTTGATTTCTCTTTCCCTCTTCCCACAGCTCGGACAGCCCTTTCCTTGCTTTCTTCTCCCCTTTCCTAAGGGTTGACTCTACCCCGCTCCCTCCTTTGCTCCCCTTTCCCTTGCTAAAGCCTCCTGTGAAACTTTCCCCTGCCCAGTGGGTGCCGTGTAGCCTCTTTCCTTGAAGAGATCAGCCTTTCCTCCTCTGCTGGCTAAACGCCTTCCTAGAGCTCCTGGGCCATGTGGATCTGGGCATCAGGCTGCTCCTTGTGCTGGGCTGAGGTGTTGTCTTGCATCTTCCCTTTCTCCCCATGTCAGCTGGCAGATGAAGGGGTGGGGTGCCAGCTTGGAGGGGAGCTATAACTGCTGTGTGGGCCAGCATCTGTGGGCATATCAAAGCTTCCCTGATGCTACCATCCTCTTGTGCTGGGTTTGTCAGGTCTCTGATCCCACCTCTGCTCCTGTAAGCAACTTCTTCCTCTGTTGTTGGCTGGCTTCATGCTCTGAGCCATCTGTCCTGGGGAGAGACTACTGCTCCTGGCAACTCCTTCAGCTGTAGCAAAACCTTATTTTACGAGGTATCTGCTGCTAACCAGGTCATTACCTCTTGTTTTTCTGGGTTTGGTACAAAAATCTACATATTTATATGCTTAAGTTTTAACTTCATCTGTGACATCTCAGAAAGTCAAGGTAAAGAGAATAGGGAGAATAAGTTGTGAGGCTGAAGAAGCCTGCGAGGTTGAGTCCCAGGTGGCATTTGGATGGGTGATGTAATTTTTAGATGCTTGAGGGAAGGGCCATTGGAATCTTCCTTCGGGATGATTCGCGTATCTGCAAAGCTTGTAGCGCGTGCAAAGTGCTTTTCAGTGACCTTGAGTTTGGAGACTGAGAAACTTAGGCACATCTGAACAGTTTGGAACTGGATTACTTATTTAAGATTGCTGATTTAGAAGTGTTCGCTGCTGCTTTGTGGAGCTTCTTAGCAGTGATGGAGCTTTTCTGAAGGGCAGTGGTCCCCGGGTTTGAACTCTGAAGCCCACACCTGCAGGACGCTGGGCTGTGTCAGTGTGTTGCTGCGTGCGTCAGTGAGGTAGGGAGGTGTGTGAAGGTGAGGGGAAAAGATATTCAAGGACAGAAGCAACCTCCCAAATCCTACCTGCTCTGGAACCATTCAGTATTAAAACAACTAAATTGTTTTCAATATCGTTGTTGCGGCTTTGTTTTCAGACTTAGAGCAAGTGTTTCAGGAAAATTAGAAAAGCAAGAGGGAGAAAGCCCGATAATGATGTTCCTCCCCTTCCTCCCCATACCCTGAAGCACCCTTTGAGAACAGACTTTTCCAGGAGCTTAAGTGGCTCTTCACTTACTGTTAGGGTAAATACAGCCCATCAGATTGTGAGCCCACAGCCTTCTGAAATCTGTGGCTTGTTAATTTTTGACTGCAGATTTAAAGGCCAAGTGTTGCGAAAGTTCTGTTTCTGCCTCTGGAGCTTCGCATTGCAGGAGCAGGAGTTCATGAATGAACCGCATCGGATTGCAGGGGGGATGATCCCTTCTATGCTTCAGACTGTAGGTTGAGAAGAGGCTGCTTCTGTGGATGAGGTGACAGTTGGAACTGGATCCCAGTTTTGTAATACTGTCCAGGGTATTCCTGGCAGGTTTGGAACCATGAGGGATCAGGTAAAGTTGTCCTTGCTTGGAATTGAGCGCAGAGATGCTCTTGAAGGGCAATGCAGAAATGTGCTCCGGTGTCATCTAATTAGAGAATCATAGAATGGTTTGTGTCCACTTTGTTGGACTTGGAAGGGCTTTAAAATCTGTCCTATGATTCTATGAATTTGAGTCTCCCTTTAAGGAGTGGTAGGTTTTGGGAGGTTCGGATATTTGTTCTCTCTGAGCATCCTGCTGGTGCAGTCAAGGAGTTGATTTATAGCATATTAGTGTTATGTAGTAACTTATTTAGAAGTAAATGGGCTTCTTGTTATGTATTATTTATGTCTGGAGAGCATGGGAAATCCATATTTTTCCATGAACCTGTATTTTTCTGTATGTGTCCTTCAGGTCATTTGGTGCTAGTTCTTGCTGGACAGGAGTTGAATAAAAAGGAGCTGTTTAGAAATTAGCTGTGGCTGGAGTTGGAAATATGACAACAATACTTCCAGGGATCTTCAGAGACATTTGTCCATCGGGAGGTTACTGTGTGCTTGGCTCTGGCATGGTACGACATCTCTTCGGGGTCCTAAGAGCAGAAGAAAGCTAAGCTGCTCTTGAAGAGGAAGACAAGCAGTCTCTGCCTAGGAAGGAAGAGGAAAGCGTAGCTGGGTGCCACTTGGAGAGGGGGAACTGCGGACATGAGAGTGAGTGAGGTTGAAGATGCTTAAAACATGAGGTTTCTTCCTGGGCGCACGTGCTGGATTTCCTGGTGCTGCTTCTGAAGGAGAAGGAATGGGAATTAAATACGTACATGATGGACAAATACAACCACACTAGCTCAGTTGCAGGCTGGCCAGTGGATTGTAGGGAAGCCCAAATTTGTGATGGGGTCCAAAAAATCTCAGCTGATGGCTCCAGCATCTGGAGGTGAGAGCTGAGCTACTTCTGCTATGGTGAGCACAAGATGTGTGGCAGAAGCCACTGGCTCACTGGACAGGTTTGCTGCAGACACCAGCCTTGGGTGGTGGCGAGTTTAGGCTTCTTTGTGTATGTCTGGGGTTTAAATTGGCCCTGATGGAAGTACAGCCTCATTTGCCCTCGCTGAGCACGGGCTGGGAGCAGCCTGGCCGTGCAAAGTCCTCCCATC
This sequence comes from Clamator glandarius, assembly GCA_033459285.1. Classification (NCBI taxonomy): domain Eukaryota; kingdom Metazoa; phylum Chordata; class Aves; order Cuculiformes; family Cuculidae; genus Clamator; species Clamator glandarius. Next base: position 459,817 of record JAUNZM010000225.1, read on the forward strand.
GTCTCGACTCGCCTTGGGTTCAAGGCCTGTGCTCTTGCTTTGGGAGTTTTATCAGTTTTGTTCCCATCATACGCACAAACCAGGACTGGAATGCAACCTGCTTGCATTCTGCCAGAGGGAGGTTCGTCTTCACAGACCTGCAGAGAGCTGTGCCCTGTCTCTGTGTGTTGCTTGGCGAGCTGGCTACCCTAAAAGTTCTCCTTAGGAGCCCACTGCAGGAAAATCCAGTTCTCTGATGTTTGTGTGGCTTTTCCTGCTATCCCTCTGTCTAAAGATGCTTCTGTGCTCACTGCAGAGCCAGCTGTGTTAGGAAAGCCGTCTGAACTTCCACTTTGGACAAACTCGGCTTTCTGTGAGGAAATGTGAATTCTTAGTGCTTCCTACCTGTGGAGAAATGCCTGCGTGTGCAGGCTTATGCATTTTTGAAAGGAAATTAAGCCCACGGATTTGGGGGTGCTTGGCTGCAGTAGCCTTGTGGTTTTGCTCTGTGATACAGCTGTGTGGCTGTAACGTTGCTGGAGGTGGAAGCCCTCGATTTGCAGCGACCCAATGGATGAACTGGTAGAGAATCAGGCAGGGTTTGTCGTAACTTCTGCCTTGCCTCAGTGGAATCGCCTGCTGCTGTGTTTCTGTGAAATAGTCTTGTTTCAGTGCATGAGTGGGGCTGGAACCGGATAGGCTTTGAGGTCCTTTCCAACCCAAACCATTCTATGATTCCATGATTTCTCAGAGATGAGCTGGTTCCTTTGCTTAGCAGCCTGTCCGGAGCGGGGTTGTAACACTCACCCTGAATGTTAATGTTTTCTGGCAGGCGTAACAAATTTTGTTGGGTTTCAATTGTTTAGGTTAGTGTGTTAAATGTGGAACTTCATTAAAAACATGGAAAAATCTAATTTCTCCCGGAAATACAGCTGTAAATGATCGCCCCTTTTCTATTGCTAATGCAGCTGGGTGCTCAGATGACAGTGTCACCTGATGGTTGGCCGTTGTGGTTCCTAGGGAACACTTATGCTCTTTTGTTTATTTTTGTTTGGCTGATGATCAAATGTAGTAAATGAGAGGGAAGAGGTGACCAAAAATATCGATGCCGTGTTTATTCCCTCTGTAATAAGTCTTGTTGGTTGTAGAGTCTGGGAGAAGTGAAATGGGATGTGAGTGGATGTGTAACAGTGGGAGGTGAGCTGTGGGTCAGGGCACAACTCTGGCCTTGCAGAGTCTTTGCTGGCAGAAAACCATGGCTTTTCTAGGCTGATTTAGTCCAGGAGTTCTGCTCATTTTGAATTTCTCTGCACACTGGGATGGCCTCTTCAGTCAGGAGTTCTTCAATCTTAGGTTGTTCCTTCCCATCCTTGAGTTTCTTCAAGGAGCCTTTATACATAACTCCAGTTCTTAGCCCCTGCTGTTGTTTGAAAACCAAGTATTTGGTGTTATATGTGAATGGCCTAATGTTTGTACGCCTGCCTTTGTTCCCTTCCTCTTCTGTCCTGCAGGTAATTAAATGCCTTTGGTGTGGATCTTTGCTCTGTTGGCATGCTCGGATGCGCAGCAGTGCCTCCGATAGCTTCTTTTCGTCTGCCTCATTGCAAGAAGATGGCAAAAGCAAACATTACCCGAGACATCATCCACAGACAGATCAAGGTATGTGTTAGCCGAGTGTTCACCCCTGTTGGGTGGAGAGCAGGTACAGAACCGGTGTCCAGGCTGGACTGGGAACTACTCATGTTGTTGCCTTCACTTCTGAAAAGATCTCTGCTACTTACGTATTAATAAGCTGCATAAGAAGCTTAAGAGAACAAACGCATAGGACCTGTCACTAGCCTTAATGAAGAGCTGGAATGAAGTATGGCATAACAGGAATACAGTTCTTCTCCCTAGCAGGAGCGCGCCATGCTAGTTTGACATCAGCAGGTCTGTTCCTTTTGAGTACAGCGCTGAAGAGAGAAACACAGCTACTTATGTTTGGGCATCATAAAAGGACCCTCCACTAGCTTCCCTCATGAGTTTTCTGTCTGCTTCTTTGTGTGTTCTCTTTGTGTGATCTTGCCATCAAAGGTATTTTCTGACTGTAGTAAAGCTAATGATCTCAGTCTCTTTCTGTCTCTTTTTTCTTTAAAGGGTGGTGTGTTGCTTCCTTTGTGTAAGGAAAAACTTCTGCGGTGGTCGGATCAGTGATCTGACGGCTGCACTTGTGAAAAATCTCTTAGCTACAACAGGCACAATGGGCAATTATTACTTGGACTCAGAGCCCTTAAATCATTTGCAGTGTTGCTGGTAATCGGCATTCACGATAGGGGTCTGTTAGCGACCAGAATAAGGAGCTTGCATGCTCTCTTCACTTTGCAGTTTGGTCCCAAACTTTGTTTTATAAGCTTGTAATTTAATCCGTGTGCAAAGATTTATTCTGCTACCCAAACAAGGAATGGATGGTTCCATGATTAGAGCCTGGGACTTTCTCGCACTGCCTGCTCTGTTAGATTTCCATGTGTGACCTTGGGAAGATTGCAGAGTCTGACAGTTCCTATAGGAAAAGCAATATCCTACAGCACAGACCTCACAAAGCCACTGTGGTTGCAATAGCAAGGCAATTATAACTGCAGCACCTTGCGCTGGGCCTAGCAGTGCTCTGGGAATGCTATCCATAAAAATATGTCAAGGGGGTTGAAGATCATAATGGAAAGTTACTACAAAAAGCCTGGTTTGTTTTATTTTTCCTCCAACCCCCTTCTGTCTGTCTCCATTTTGTTACAAATAGCTTTTGTTGTGTGGGGTTCATTGGTCTGCAGAGCAGTAATGCAGCGTGCTGGTTCTTTGTGTCTGTGCTGTGACTGCTGACGTGTTCCTGGTACCATCCCTGTGATTTTTGGCATCGGTTTTGTCATCTTTAAATGGTGATAACGAAGGCTTCGGTTGTCTTTGCCCAGGGAAGTCATGGATGCACCCTGCCGGAGGGCTTCAAGGGCAGGTTGGATGAGGCTTTGAGCAACCCAATCCAGAGGGAGGTGTCCCTGCCTGTGGCAGGGGGTTGGAACTGGATGGGCTTTAAGGTCCTTCTGACCCAAACCATTCTGTGATTCTGTGGTTCTGTGACTGCAGCTTGGCATGGAATGGGACCAAGGCTGGATCAGGTCCTTGGAAGGAATCTCCTTGGACATCAGATGTTCCACCCCAAATATGACTGCCGCTCCCTTTCCTTCATGCCTGCCTCTGCAGTTGGCCTTCTTTCATCAAAGCCATCTGCTAATACATCTGTGAACCCTGTGCAATCACAGGGGAAACAACTGTCCTGCTTTCCTTCACCTTCATTTGTACTGACGCAGTTCTGTGGCAGCTGTTCCCTTCCCCGTGGAACAGGCTGTGCTCTGGTATTGCAGCTACACGTTCCTACTCCATTTTGGATGAAATAAGCCACCTCTAAAGGATGCTGTTTGCTTGTGTTCCCCAGGGTTTTGCACCGTGGTGGTGGTGCATCAGGACAGATTCTGTGTAATAGCAGAGTTCTGAGCAGTTGTGGTCTCATGCTTTGGTCCTTGGGAGCGAATTGTTCCTGAAATCCTTGCCAAGGGATAATGACAGGTATTCACAAGCTCTTCTGTATCTTGTTTCTGGCCCAAATTAGGCAACATATTCTTAGTGTGGCCCTGTCAAACCTGGTCCTGGCTACCCAGCTGAAGCCTGGTGATAAGATAAGCATCATTTTTAAACCAGGTCAGGGGCAAGGGTTACAAACTGCCTACCTGGAGATGATGCAAATGATATCTCTGTACAACAGGCCATGTACTTGATGCTATGGACACCCCAATGGCTGGCAAGGTCCCCGCTTGATTTTTAAAGTCCTCAAATCGTCTCTTAAAGGGTAAAAGGAGTATTTTGTTTGTGTAGTCAGTGTGGGCCTTATTTGCTTCATACAGGAGAGGGGTGCGCTGGGATTCGAACGACACTATCATGTCACTGATCCGTTCATTCGACGCCTGGGTCTCGAAGCAGAATTGCAGGTAAGTGCGCAGTGTTTAAAGAGCAAACTGAGCTGCTTGTTGTACAACTCACTGCAGAAAGGACGGCGTGCGGAGTTCAGTCTTGGGTAGGATAGATACTGATTGCTTAGTCCCCTAAACTGCGTTAGAGCCAGGAATAGCTCAGTGAGATCTTGTGTGAGCTTGCTGCGGTACTAATGCACCAACAAGAGAGCCTTTACCGGGCGTGGATCAGCTAATCCGGGCAGTGGTGCCTGCAGAAGGCAGTCACCAACTGTTGGAGACACTCAGCTCTAGTGCTGAAGAGCGTAACGCGTTGCCTGAAGAACACGTTGTTGTGTTGCAGTCTGGCACAGCTTTAAAAGATCTTGGTTTGGGGGAGGAAAGGATTGTTTTGCCCCCCTTTTCAATCACGTTTCCCATCTCAAATGCTGCTCAGTGATCTCCTAGTCTTCTCCGATGCCATTGTTAGTTAATTTGGGTGCAGATGTCTGATACAGTCACCTAGCAGCAAGGTGCTTCTAAAAGAGTTACCAAAAGTGCTTTTTCCCTGCATTCCCAAAGAACCTGTGCATGTGATTTGTCAGCCTAGCCAAAGGCTCTTGAAGCAAAGTCACCTTTCTGTGTGTACAGCAGGATTTCAGCTATAGCCTCTGAGACTAAACTGCCATTTTATTCAACGCTACATTTTTGTTTTTAGTTTCATTTTGCCTTTTCTACCCCAACTGCTCTAGCATCTCAGTCTTTTATGGAGGTGCTTATCTGCCATGTGGGTGGTTTTTCACAGGGTTGGAATAAAAAAACCTGCTTGTATTGGAACAAGTTGTTCTGTGTGAGGAGCTCACTGTGTCCTTGTCTTAGAACAGCTCTGTGTGATAAGTCTGAAGTTTGTGTGATACCATTTTCCCTCTTTCCTCAGGGTCACTCCGGGTGTGTCAACTGTTTAGAATGGAATGAAAAAGGAGAGTAAGTATGTGGCTGGATTCACAGCATCAACAAGCTGATAAGCCCAGGTTCTCCCTGGAGCAGGATGGAGGTCGTGTTATCCTAAGTAGCTGCTTCCCGTGCCTGGTGAAGGGGAGCTCGGGCTCCAATTTTTGAACTGTAGGAGAGCTCACCCTTCAAAAGAAGCTTTATTTTTGTTAAATATACCTGGATATTCTTAGAAATGCCCCTTTGGTGAGTTCAGAAGGGAAATGGTCAGACTAAGAAGTGGAGATTGAAGGCTGCTTCTCTTCTCTTAAGTGGTATTATGGATTATAATGGATCTTTAGGATTTGCCCAGCTGGCAGTGACTTTTCCCCACCCCCTTCACCATGCTGTTAAAAGCTTCTGCTGGGGGACAAATATATAAGGGAGAAAGGCAGGTTGTTTACCCCTCTGCAGTTTCAGAGGGGCACTAAACATGAGTATCTCTATTAACCAAGTGGAATAAAGAGTGTCTGCTTGAGAAATGATTGGCTGGAAGGAAGAGCCTATATTTCTTGACATGCCTCTTAGAAAATCCAAAGTCTGCTGGCTGATACTCTTCAGAATTATTTACCAGGGAAGATTTCATCTACTTGAAAGAGATCAGGGTACAAGGAAATAAGTTTAAAAAGCTGATAGTTGCAGATGTTGATTTCTTTTGCTTCAAAGGAAGGTAGATGTACGAGGCAAACAGCGCCTTGCGATGCTGCTGCCACGCCCCACACTTAAAAAGCAGTCTGTGGGTGACTAAATGGGCCCTGGCTTGGGACTGCTGGGCACTTCCAAAGTCCAGGAATTAATGGCTTGGCTTGGGTTTGGGGATGATGTGGAGCAGTAATGCAGCCAGGCTGATAGGGGAAATTGAGACCTTGCTTTTTGTTGTTGACCAGACATTCCTGTTGTTCTTCCCTGTGCCATCTGAATCAGTGATGAGTGAGTTCAGTGAGCTAAACCAACAAAACCCACTTGCTCTGTTTTCCGTGGAGTTGGTATTTGACTGGTTTAGCTCCCTAAACTGGCGGAATGGATGGGCACGTGGGGAGCAGCAAGAAAACATAACTGAGAACAGAGAGGATGTGGGCTACTTACAGCTGAATTAACTTAATGGCTGTCTGTGGTCAAACCACTCTAAGAAATCAGTCACAGCTTAGTACGGAAGAATACCTGATGTGTGCTTCTCTTCTGTTTGTTTTAGCTTGTTGGCCTCTGGCTCTGATGACCAGCATACCATTGTCTGGGATCCTCTGCACCACAAAAAACTCCTTTCTATGCACACAGGACATACTGCAAACATCTTTTCTGTTAAGGTATGTGATTGGAAGGAATAAACGGCTGATGAAATTGTCAGCCTAAGCTGCAAGAGAATAACACCTCGCTGGGAAACACTTTTCTCCAGACAATTTCTTTCCCTCCCCAAATAATTTAATATTTCTAATGTTGAGGCAAAAATGCATTAAATCTAATACCTGCTTGCATGCTTAGCTTATTTTCCCTGGAAAGTCAAAGTAAATGCTTATAGCACTCTGGGATGCGTGATCAAGAGACAATTTTTTGTGCTGCTGTAGTTGGTGACTCTTGAGTGTGTGCACTGATCCTAGTGTGACATAGGTAGTAATCTGAGTCATCCCATGTTCCTAAAGCAAGCTGCTCCATCTGTGACCTGCCGGGACTGCTCAGCCAAGTCTGTGTGAGCAGCCTCAGCACTTCATGGAGTCATGGAATGGTTTGGGTTGGAAGGGACCTCAAAGCGCATCCAGTTCCACCCCTGCCATGGGCAGGGACACCTCCCACTGGATCAGGGGCTCCAAGCTCCATCCAACCTGGCCTTGAACCCCTCCAGGGATGGGGCAGCCACCCCTGCTCTGAGCAACCTGGGCCAGGGCCTCACCACCCTCACAGCAAAACATTTCTCCCTAAGATCTCATCTCAATCTCCCCTCTTTCAGCTGAAAACCATTCCCCCTTTTCTTCTCCCTGCCCTCCCTGATCCAGAGCCCCTCCTCAGCTTTCCTGGAGCCCCTTTCAGTACTACGAGACTGCTCTAAGGTCTCCCTGGAGCCTTCTCTTCTCCAGACTGAACAAGCCCAACTCTCTCAGCCTGGCCTCATAGCAGAGGTGCTCCAGCTTTCGGATTACCTTCGTGGCCTTCTCCGGACTCAGTCTGACAGATCTGTGTCTTTCCTGTGCTGAGGACTCCAGAACTCAAGTTTGATGTCAAATCTGTCTCCCATAGTTCTTGCCACATTCAGGGGATCGGATCCTCATCACGGGAGCTGCAGATTCCAAGGTGCATGTCCATGATTTGACTGTGAAGGAGACCATCCACATGTTTGGAGATCACACCAACAGAGTCAAGCGGATTGCCACAGCTCCCATGTGGCCGAACACCTTCTGGAGTGCTGCAGAAGATGGACTAATCAGGTACGGAACTCTGGATTAGGATCCGATGCAGTACTTTCTGTGCACAGATCTGAAGAGCATTGTCCCTATGCTAAAGAGCGTAAGCTAGTCTCTCTTTTTCCTGAAACTGGAAGGACTCCTGTCCTCAGCTCTGTTTTCTTCCACTGAAAAGGGAGGCCAAGAAAGGAATAGCCGTGCCAAAGGGAAGGGAGATGCAGCACTGAGCAACTTTTCCCCCCAGAGTCACTGAGACTCTCAAATGAGTGATGTTACTATGACAGTCTTCCAGTTTTCATATGAGTTACTGTTTGTGAGGTCGTGACTTGGAGTTTAATTTGGAATTTGAATATATCTGTGCACATTATAGAGCTGGTTTTAATTGTTATCCCAATATTGAGGCCTAGTGTGTGTTGAACTGAGATGCATCCAGTAACCTGTGGCACAAATGACTGTTAATGTCGTTAGTGTCATTTCTTCATGCACAGTCCAGACGATTAACTGTAGGTCACTACTGAGCAGTACAAATGAGCTGCTTTGAGTGGCCACTGTGGAAAGTTAACCTCTCTCTTATTGCTGCTTCTGTGCTCTTGTGGCACGGGTTGCCTGACTCCTTATTTCCTGCGCAGACAGTACGACCTGCGAGAGAACAGCAAGCGCTCGGAGGTCCTGATAGACCTGACGGAGTATTGCGGGCAGCTGGTGGAGGCCAAATGCCTGACAGTCAACCCCCAGGATAACAACTACTTAGCAGTAGGAGCGAGTGGACCCTTTGTGCGGCTCTACGACATACGCATGATCCACAACCACAGGTAACGGCACCTGGCTTTTCTGGGCAGCAGGACTGGTGCAAAAATCTGCTCAAGGCTTTGGTGAGAAGGGGGAGTTGCAGTGGTCTGGCACTTACCTGTCTCACTGTGCAGTTTTACCTGGTATTTTCTATCCCCTATGGTCTGTTTGATCTGTGTGAGCACACTGTGTGGCAGGCTTGTACATCAAGTGTCAGCATAGACCAAGCTTCCAGCAGTGGAATGCTGTGGAACGCTCCTTGAATCCTGTGTTCAGTTCTGGGCCCCTCACCACAAGAAGGATGTTGAGGCTCTGTAGTGAGTCCAGAGAAGAGCAACGAAGCTGGGGAAGGGGCTGGAGAACAGGCCTTATGAGGAGCAGCTGAGAGAGCTGGGGGTGTTTAGCCTGGAGAAGAGGAGGCTGAGGGGAGACCTCATTGCTCTCTACAGCTGCCTGAAAGGAGGTTGTGGAGAGGAGGGAGCTGGCCTCTTCTCCCTAGTGACAGGGGACAGGACGAGAAGAAATAGCCTCAAGTTCCACCAGGGGAGGTTTAGGCTGAACATCAGAAAAAGATTTTTCACAGAAAGGGTCATTGGTCCCTGTCAGAGGCTGCCCAGGGAGGGGGTTGAGTCACGTACCCTGGAGGGATTTAAGGGACAGGTGGATGAGGTGCTGAGGGACATGGTTTAGTTTTTGATGGGAATAGTTGGACTCGATGATCCAGTGCGTCTCTTCCTACCTGGTGATTCTATGATTCTATAAAACTATTCTTCTTCCTGGCTAGAAAAAGCATGAAGCAGAGTCCTTCAGCTGGAGTGCACACATTCTGCGACCGGCAGAAACCCCTCCCGGATGGTGCGGCGCAGTATTACGTGGCAGGTACAGGGTGACTGGTGGGACTTAGAGTTAATGCCTGAAGAAGCAGAGTTCTACTCATTGCATGGGAAACTACTGCTTGGAAGAACTATTCTTTGATGCAGGGACGTTCCATGGAATTACTGTTTATTTTATTTCTTTGCGATGAATTCTTACTTATGTTACCTGCCTGCTTTCCCTGATTTGGAAGTGTGTTGGTGAGCTGGCCTGCCTTCTTCTTTTCTACTGTGAATGTCTTGTTGTCACTTTTAATTGAAAGTCAAGGATTGGATAACCTGGGCACGATAGGCTTTCTCCTGGAACTCATCCCAGCAAGGCTGGTGTTCAAATCTTTTTGGCACAGAAGAGAAGTGGTTTGTCTTCATCCTGCAGATGAAGAACCATCGATGCAGTATCTGGGCAATCAGAAGACATTCTCCTCCACAGCTCATTATTTACTACCTTCTTCCCCTCTAATGTTTGTTTTTTTAAAGTCTCTTAGACCAGCACATTCAGCAGACCAGTTTTGACAGTCTTGCTTCTGATGAGTCCCGCTAGAGGATTCCTTAGGCCCCCTGAATTGGTCATGCGACACATCTGCTGTCTGAAGCAGAAGAACCTGTGTGTGAGCTGAATATTTAGAAGCCTTGCTTCGGTTGTGCTAAGAGCTTTATTAAGGAAATCTGATTAGAGGGTTGAAGATGGAGGTATTTGTTTGCAGATGGCCACAAATCACAGAAGCTAAATCCATAGCGCATCCCTAAAACTGAGATTTGCTGGGTTCTGCAGACTTCATTGTTAGCAAGCTAGTTACAATGCAGTCTTCTCCTTGTATGGAGATGGCCTTGCAGAATTATACATAGAACTTGTAAAAAGGCAGCTGTGCACATCTGTGTGTTTTGGTGGCTGATGGGAGGATTCAATAAACGGCAGCAGACAAGGAAAAACCACTTGGGTGCATGTGCTTACTGACATTGCTCTCCTCACAACCTCTTGTAAAAGGGAGCAGCTGGGATCAAAGACAAGAATTATTGGTTCTGCTAATATGAACGGACCTCTTCTCTCCACAGGGCACCTTCCAGTGAAGCTTCCAGACTACAACAACCGGCTGAGGGTTCTGGTGGCCACGTATGTCACCTTCAGTCCTGATGGCACTGAGCTCTTGGTCAACATGGGAGGGGAGCAGGTAAGAAGGCTGCTGGAGTTTGGCAGAAAGCTTCACATTCAGCCATGCTGTGTGGTTGTGCATTCTTTGAGACGGGTATAGCAGCTTCTCTGTGGGTAGTGTGATTGACTTTGAGCTGTTTTCTGATTCATTCGAACAAAATGCTTGGTGTTAGGGGCTGAGCAGCAAACTTGAGCAGCGTTCTGTTCTGGTTTTTCAATTCATATTTCGCTCTCTGGAAGAGATAAAAAAAAGAGTTCTGGAACTGACCTTTGCTGACCTAGAAAAGATTTCATAACTCATTCCTGAAACATCAAACTGCTTCTGTAATAGAACCTACTGAATAAGGAACCTAGAGAAGCAAAGGCCTTCACATAGAATATTGATTGCTTTAATTTTAAGCGCTGGGCAATATTCATGGATCTTTTGTAAAGCCTATCAGTGAAATGAGAAAATCCTCCTGTGACAGCATTAATCAGCATGGATTAATCAGGAACATTGCTTGTGGGCAGGTTACTCTGTGGTTGTCCTCCACAGATCTCTTTCTCACACTTGCACTCCTTCTCTTTGAGAGAGGGTGCTGAGTTAGATGAATTGTACGTCTGTTCTGGGTTGTCAGGTCCTGTACCACCACGATTCTAAATTACAGCTTTGTGGCGCTGCTTTCAAAGTTTCTCAGGAAGTCCTGGCTTCAGCTTTGGCCTTGGTATAGCGTATCACCTCTCTTCTGCTAGTAAATGATTTGTTTATGGTGACTGTGTTAATTAAGTAGTTAACAGCATCTTATAGCTGAAGCTTTCTGAGCAGGTTAGTGTGTGGTCAGGTCATGTTTTAAGTTGTTTAAGTGTGGAGAAGGCTGTCTTACCTCTTGAGTAAGAGAAGGGCTCAGTTTCTCAGCATTATTCTTTCTGAACCCAGAAACATTCCTCGTTAGAAAACTGGAAATAGCGAAGCACAAACACAGCACTATATACCTGTCCAGCGCAGTGTAATATCCGTGATTTGAGCATCCCTGTTTCACTGAGGGTTTTCTTTTGTCTCCTTCTCTTTCTTTGTTCCTTAGGTCTATTTGTTTGATCTAACGTACAAGCAGCGACCGTACACTTTCCTTCTCCCAAAGAAGTGCCATACTTCAGGGGGTAAGTGTGATGCTCTCATGAAAGCAAGAGGAAGGCGAGTGAAATCACTCGCTACACAACTCTTTGTCAGGGTGTAACCTGGTCTGGGTAAGAACTAGGAAAATAAAGTAGGGCATGGCTGTTGCTGGGCTGTTTCTGCAGTTTCTGAGTCCTAAAACCCTTTTACAAAAGGTGTGTCTTGGGAGCAGTGAGCTGTTCAGAGGTTTATGCCTATTTAAGCTAAGGAGAATGCTTAAAACATAAAGTAGACTTCATAGAGGGGTTGAGATCCTGGTGTCCTGCCTTCAGCTCAGGGGGAAAACTTTGTGGATAAGCATGGAAATATTAAATTGGTTTTATTTCTTAAAGATTATTAATAAAATGTAGCATGTGTCTCTTATCCCCTTAGATGCTCATTAGGAAGGAGACAGAACAATCTCTTCCCTAGTCTAAGAATCTGGCCTGGCACTAATATCCCTCCTGGTGGTGAGATAGTTGAATCAAAAAGTCATTTATTTGATGAGTAAGTGTATCCAAAGGCCTTTTTATTCCTGGCCCTGTTTCTTACAGGGCCTGTTGGTACACAGATACTGCAGGCAGTGCGCAGTGAATGACTGCAGCGTTATTCCCCAGGCAGAAGCTGACTCTCAGGAGGGAGTGTTCCCTGCTCAGCCCCTTCCCTGTTTTCAGAGAACTCTGGCAGAGTTTGATCTGTGTATTCAGCGTGCCTCAGGCCTTAATCTGACACTCCTGATGGTAATACAAGCCCTGCCTGCCTTTCTCTTCTGTCCTGTGTGTGTGTGGGTGATTGGTGCTGTGGTATCTGCTGAGGTCACGCTGTAAACGGCAGGGCGGCCGTGAACAGGCTCGTGGTGGTGCAGTCGTAGTAAAGGCTCCACCCTGTTGGGCACAGAAGGCTCAGGGAAAGGCTGTGGAGAGGCATTTATCAGTACAAAGGCTGAACTTCATGTGCATGCCTGTCTCTGCACATTGAAATCTCGGAGCAGTTCAACAGAAGGATATGGAGCTGTTGGAACGGGTCCAGAGGAGGCCATGAAGATGGTCCAGGGGCTGGAGCACCTCTGCTGTGAGGACAGACTGAGAGAGTTGGGGTTGTTCAGCCTGGAGAAGACCTTAGAGCAACTTCCAGTACTCAAAGGGGCTCCAGAAAAGCTGGGGAGGGGCTTTTTACAAGGGCATGGAGTGATAAGATGAGAGGGAATGGCTTTAAATTGGAAGGGGGATGATTTCGATTAGGCCGTGGGAAGAAATTCTTCACAATGAGGGTTGGGAGGCCCTAGTCTAGGTTGCCCAGAGCAGGGGTGGCTGCCCCATCCCTGGAGGTGTTCAAGTCCCGGTTGGATGGAGCTTGGAGCCCCTGATCCAGTGGAAGGTTTCTCTGCCCATGGTCAGGGGTTAGAACTGGATGATCTTTGACGTCCTTTCCAACCCAAACCATCCCATGATTCTATGACCATGTTCCCAATTTCCCAACCTGCAAAATGGCCACAGGAGCACGTCCAGCTGCAATGTAAATGCCTTTTGTAAAAATCTAAGCTGTATATTTTCTATAGAAATGGTAGAAGATGTGGCTGTGTGGCCTTCAGAGGATTACTTCAACTTCAACTGCTCCTTGAGCAGTATGGTTAGAAAAGAAGGAATTCCAGGTGCTTTCTTTTTTTTTTTTTTTTACTGGGTTCCTCCATTTTTTCCACTCATCCTTCTTGTTCTATTACATGTTCAGCAACTTAGCTCTGTGATTCTTTATCTAAGTGGATCTAAAATGCAAAGTTACTGATGTTAGTAAATACTTCTGCATTTTTAAACATGAAGTTTCTTCAGGCACTCTGATCATGGCCCAGACTTGCTCTGAAGGCAGCTCAGTTCAGTAGCCCTCTCGTTGTATCTTTATATAGTTCTGCATGTGTCTAGTTTTCTGTTCTAGAGTTGTATTGTGACGGATACTGTAGAGTTCTTGTAGTAAATGTAAGAAAGTGAATCAAATCCAGGTGGAGGATGTGGAATCATGGACTTTTTATTTCTGCTCAGAATGGGGCTGTGGAGTTGGCCTGGCTCTGCTGTAAAACCAAACCCTGCTGTAAAACCAAAGCTTTAGATGTGAATTTGTATAATCTGCACTGATACTCAGCATGGCTGTTGGTGTTTTTTTTTTTCCTAACCTTCAGAAGTGCAGAATGGAAAAACCTCTACCAATGGAGTGTCGAACGGCATCCATCTCCACAGCAACGGCTTCCGCTTGCCTGAAGGAAGAGCACACGTGAGGTAAGAGCACAAGATCTACTTATGAACGCCCTATGGCTTTGTTGGTGTCCTCTGCCTCTCACCAGTGTTAGGTGCTGCTAAACAAGGTGCAAAGCACAAATCCACTTTGTGTGTTGACTTGATTGTCAAGTGATCTCTGTCCTAGGAGCTCTATTTGATCCTGCTGTGTGGGCTATGAACAAGAATAGATCAGGCAGGGGTGTCCTGGCAGAGGATTTTTCCCCTCTTGATGGTGTATTACTGCAGGCAAAACTACGAAATGACTTTTCAGGCCTGGAAGCAAAGTGTTCTTTGTTGTCATGAGTGATTGTTACTTCCTGGCCTGCAAGAACCTTATCTTGGTAGGCAGAAGATGCTGCCAGGTTGAAAGAGCCTTGTTTCCCTTTACCATTCTTTTGGTCACCTGCCTGCTACCAACTGAACTGAAGCAGCCAAAATTGCTTGATGACAGTAACACTGGAGTCATTCCTCCTGCGTATGAGCTATGGATGGATGGAGAGCCCTCTCCTATTGTTCCTGCCACTGGCTTTCTTTAAGAGCAAAATGTGGTTGGGGCAAAGCAGAAGCAGCGTTGAAGCACATTTTGCTGACTGTTTTTCCTCTGGCTGATGAGACACGGTTAAAAAGTGGACACAGTTGCTTAATACCAAATATGGGTAGTCTAGGTTCCAGCAAAGTCACTTTGTTGGATGTTTTCAGCTTGTTTCCTCTAGATGGCCCCTCCAGCACAGCAGCGGAGATGCTGCTAAGCATGAGCCTTGTGCAGCCCTGTGAACTCAGATGCTTGGTTTCCTTCTGAATTTGCATTCTGTTATACATAAAAGAGGGTTGGAAATGCTGTTTATGCAGTCAAACCAAAGATGTTTTGGTGAAGTTTGAGGGATTCGATGTTTAAAATGCCCACTGCTCAATTTTAGGTTTGTATATAAAGAAAAGATGGAAACAGTCAAATGAAGGCCAAATTGAAACCTTCCTCCTAAATTCAGGTTATGCAGGTTTAGGGTCTCTTCTGCCTTTTTCTGAACCCCTCCAGGGATGGGGCAACCAGCACTTCTCTGGGCAGCCTGGGCCAGGGCCTCCCCACCCTCATTGTGAAGAATTTCTTCCCCATGTCTAGTCTAAATCTTCCCCCCTCCAATTTAAAGCCATTCCTCCTCATCCTATCACTTTAAGCCCTGGTAAAAAGTAACTTTTGGTATGAGCTAACGCTCTCTGAGGCTTGCTATGTGAGACTGAAACATCACAGACGTTTAACTGCAGTTATCAAAGTGTTGGCATGCGAAACTTAACTGTGCTCCTTTCTTCTCCCCCTTCAGTCCCCAGGTGGAGTTACCCCCCTACCTGGAGAGGATCAAGCAGCAAGCCAACGAGGCCTTTGCGTGCCAGCTGTGGACTCAGGCCATCCAGCTGTACAGCAAAGCCGTCCAGAAAGCCCCCAACAATGCCATGCTGTACGGAAACAGAGCTGCTGCCTACATGAAGCGCAAGTGGTAAGGAAGCAGACAATATCCGAGAGTTTAGTGTCACGGGCAGTGCTGACGCTAGTTCCTGACTACCATGGATACCTTGACCGCTGCAAAGCACCTGGTTTCCCTCTGTGCAGAGCAGGGTTGGGGTTATTGGATGAAACCGTAACTGGATCACCTCGGGCATGGAACAAGGGTATTGCACAGCAGCATGTGTTGGAGAATTACAGCCCCAGATAGCGCACAGGCAAGCACAGCTGGTGGTAGCTCATCATGTTGCCTACTGGCACGCTGAGTAACGTTTGGTTCCTTTCCTGTTTAAAAAGAAACAAAAAATCCACTTTTGAGGAACAGCATTGTGAGTGTCTCCAAGGGTGTTTGCCTTTCTTTAGATAGTTCTGGTCTGCATTGGAGTGTGGCTCTAAATCTGCTGAAAACAGATGAGGTAATGGTTCTGATGCTTTGCAACTCCATATCTCATAATATGAGATTGTTGTAGGGCTGCCTGGAGTTGCTTTGCTTGCTGCTTTATCCAAGTAACTAGTACTGCAAACAGGGTGACCTGGCTCTTCCTGCCTTACCCCGGCTTCCACATTTCCCTTGAGTGGAAGCGAAGCCTTCTGAGGGATCTAGGGAGGTGGCAGCCGGTGCCTCAGAGTCTAGGGGAGGTTTTGTCTTTATGGTTGCAAAATACACCGCTAGCCTCTGCAGTAAGTAATGTCTTCTGTGACCAATAGCCACATCTGCATCTGCACGATACAGCCGAGTTATTTTAGTGTCTGTCCCCTTGAGCAGGGTAAGACTGAGGAGCATGACTTGCCATTAATGTATTTAAAATAGCCATGGTCCTTCATCTACATTTGCTTTGTGAGGATATCCTTCTTCCCTCCCTGCTGAAATCCTCAGTCTGAATTCTCCCAGCCCCTTGCCAAGATAAAGAGCAGCCAGCAGTTGTTGTGACTGTTGGTAACTGGCCTACTGGCTGTTTTGCAATAGCAGAGGTTTGGGAGCTGCCTCAAAAAGACCTCAGCGTTCAGAGGGAGGAGAACAATAGGTTGGGATTAAGGAATGGAGGACAGAAGCTGAGTGCTGATCTCATGAATGACATTTTTCTTGCAGGAATCATTTTTCCCCAAGGATGTTGGCAGATCTGAACCTTTCTGTGTGTCAGCTCATGCTTTGCTACAGTTTTTGGTAGCAAGGAGATGTGAAAATGTATGCACAGTGGATTTCTGTGGTGTGCAATGATTAGAAATTAAACAGCACTGAGCTGGTAACTTCTCAGGCACAGAAAAGACAGGCACTTTTCTGCTTGGAACAGCTACTGTTGTCTGGCAGAAAGCAGCTGGGTTGTCTCTGAGAAGGAGGGTGAAGCAGTTGGACAGTGACCTCTGCTGAATCACCCTGTGTCTTGAGAGCAGGAACACTGGGAGCAGGAACAGCTCTGAGCCACCCTGCAGAATCCTGCAGGTCTTGTTATGGCCTTGTTCTCTGAATAACAGAGAGATCGGGGGGAAAAAAAAAGGAAGTTTGTAATTTCCTAACATTGCTCTACTCATCTTCCCTAAGATGCTGCTCGTACTCTGCAGCACTTCTGAGACCATCCTTTTAAAATATGCTTGTAAGAGCCAACCACATCACTCTCCAGATTGCTCTTTGTGGTCTTTGTTGACAGTACGTAGCTGATTTCTAGTTAGAGCATTTTTGTATTTTTGTCTTATGGACACGGCTCTCCTGTACGGTGTTAGCAAGCTGTAACCTGTGGCAAATATCCACCTAGATGGGAGGGAGCTGGAGGAGGAGTGGCTCACAGAACATGCACGTGGCACTGAATAAGAGCCACTTACATATAACACAAATATTTGGAGCTACCTTTGATAAGTAGAGACATAAAAACACTTCTTCCTCCACGTGATCTAAAGCCGTCGCCTTGTGGAAGGTACAGGGTGATTCATCCCCTTTCCCCTGTGACTGGTTCAGACCTCAGTAGGTGCAGTGCACGGGGGTTACAGGTGTGAAACATCATTATTATTATTCTTAGCAATCGTATGGAGACTTGGCACCCTCGAAAGACAGGTTGTGGTGACTCTGATTTAGACTCAGTGCTGTTACACCAGGCGCATCAGCCCTGGCTGACTTCTTGGCCCCTGTCAGTCTGAACTTAGTACCAGTCCATAAGGTTTATCAAGTCTTTCCTGCTTCCTCAGCACAAGCAGAAGTGTTCTTATTCCTGCAGCCGCAGAGCTTGGGGAAATCATAGAATCACAGAATAGTTTGGGTTGGAAAGGAGCATTAAAGCCCATCCAGTTTAAACCCTGCCACGGGCAGGGACACCTCCCACTGGATCAAGGGCTCCAAGCTCCATCCAGCTTAGCCTCCAAGGATTGGGCAGCCAGGAGTTCTCCAGGCAACCTGGGCCAGGGCCTCCCCATCCTCACAGCAAAACATTTCTTCCTAAGATCTCATCTCAGTCTCCTCTCTTTTAGCTGAAAACCATTCGCCCTCATCCTGTCCTTGCACTCCTTGATCGAGAGCCCCTCCCCAGCTTTCCTGGAGCCCCTTTCAGTTCTGGAAGCTGCTCTAAGCTCTCCCTGGAGCCTTCTCTTCTCCAGGTTAAACAAGCCCAACTCTCTCAGCCTGTCCTTGTGTGAAGTGCTCCAGCCCTCAGATCATCTCCGTGGTCTCTCTGGACTCTAACAGATCTATGTCCTTCCTGTCCTGAGGAAGCATAGTTACCAGTAGCTGTAAACAGGGTATAAATATCCATTATGATACCAGTTTGATTTAATGCTTATTTCTAAAACTTAAAGGTTTTTCCTGTAAAGGTGAGCAAAGCCCGCTGCTTTCGATGCCTGTCTGTCAGGCCCATGAAAATGTGGTGGTTTTGTAGCTCCTTCTTGAGGGCTACAAGTGGCTGTGACTGGGCAGGGAAACGTGCTGCCACTCTGTGCCTCCACCAAGGGGCACGCGTGAGCTGCCGTGCTCCGAGGAGGCCCTGCTCGCCTAGCAGGAGAGGCCTTGTGTCTGCTTGGCCAGAGGGCTTGTGCATCCTCCATCTTCAAAGGACTTCCCGAAATGTGTTCTATCCGTGAGCTCCGCTCTGCCGGATTTAAAATGGCAGGTCAGGGCTTGCTGGGCTTTCCTGGCTGGTCACATCACTGAGCTGCCTGCGCGCGTGTGGAGGTGCGTTTGAGAAGCTGCCTTTGGTCAAATGGTGCCCCTGGGACACAGTAAATGCTATTAGCGCATGAGCTTGTGGGTGTCAGCTTGCAGAGAGAGAGCTGGGAACAGGCAGCTTTGGAGTGAAATGAGGGCTGGGAAGCAAGTGGAAAATGTATCCTGTTTCTGGCTTTCTCATCCACCCCTGCCTTTTCTGCAGGGATGGAGACCATTATGATGCTTTAAGAGACTGCCTGAAGGCCATATCCTTGAATCCATGCCACCTGAAGGCCCATTTCCGTCTTGCCCGCTGTCTCTTTGAACTCAAGTATGTGGCAGAAGCACTGGAGTGTCTGGATGACTTTAAAGGGAAGTTCCCCGAACAAGCACATAGCAGTGCCTGCGACGCACTGGACAGAGACATCAATGCAGCCCTCTTCTCCAAGAGTGATAACGGTGAGTGGCCTTGTTCAGGGTGGCTCTTCAAGGTTATACTGAAAGCTAATGATTGGACAAGGAATTTTCTCCTTAAACTGACCCTCTGAAGTAAAGCTCTGTCTTCTGAGAGAGATTGATTGTTGCTGTGGAAAAAAACTGGCCTGAGCCTGTTTTTCCTTGTGTCTGGTCCTGGTTTGCTCTTGAATGAGAGTGTGATAAAAGGAGTCTGATGTACCCAGGAGATAATCTGGAAGGAAGCGTGTGCTCTGCTGCCTACTGGAGTTGTCTTTAACTCTTCTCTAAAGCCATTGGAGTCTCCTCAAGTGCTTTCTATTTGCTGAGAATGTGTTGCTCCCCAAATTTTGATCTGGGAAATCTGTTGTCTTTCCAGCTGAAGACAAGAAGGGCGGTGGTCCCATCCGTCTGCGAGCCACAGGCCGCAAGGATTCCATCTCAGAAGATGAGATGGTGCTGAGGGAGCGCAGCTACGACTACAAATTCCGATACTGTGGCCACTGTAACACTACTACAGACATCAAAGAGGCCAATTTCTTTGGCAGGTATGTTGGCAGAGCATTATAGGGATGCAGGACAGGAGTGTGCTCAGCAGTAGAACGCTCTCTGCTGTCGGATAAAGCCTGATGTGTAGCTCCGTGTGTTCGTAAGATGACGCTGGTTTTCAGGCTTGAAAAAGATGACAGAAAGCCTCCTCCTTGTGTGCTTGCGTGAGTAACTGGTTCAGCTGCAGATCCACAGAGGACTTTTTTGGGCTAGTGTTTCTGAAAAGCCATTTGGGATTGAAAACACGGATCCTGGAGATGGAGGGAGCCAACACAGAAAGCTTTATCTGGATTCGTAGGCATGAGGGATGGCAGCCTGCTGGTTATAGAAGGCATCTGGTATTCTCACGTCTGGTAAAGCTGAGTTGTAATCTCCAGGCTCTGCTCCTCTCGCCCTAGCAATGCACAGTACATAGTCAGTGGGTCAGACGACGGCTCCTTCTTCATCTGGGAGAAAGAAACAACCAACCTCGTTAGAGTGCTGCAGGGAGATGAGTCGATTGTGAATTGTCTCCAGCCTCATCCCAGTTACTGCTTCCTGGCCACCAGCGGCATTGACCCAGTTGTACGACTGTGGAACCCTAGGCCAGAGGTGAGACTGTCGTGTTTTCATGAGGTGCAGGACACGCTGGCCTATCCTAATGGGGTCTCTTGAGCGCTGTAGCAGCAGTAACAGCCCCTTTTTGGTCCTAGCGCTGTCATGCTGAGTTCTCCCCCTTCTTGTCTTGCAGAGTGAAACCCTGAATGGCCGCGTGGTAGTAGACATGGAAGGTGCTTCCCAAGCAAACCAGAGACGAATGAATGCAGACCCGCTGGAGGTGATGTTGCTCAACATGGGGTACCGGATTACAGGACTGACCAGTGGTGGGGCTGGAGGCTCAGATGATGAAGACAGCTCAGAGGGGCAAGTCCAGTGCCGGCCCAGCTAAAACAGAACTGCCTCTCCTTCCTCTAATTGTTTGGCTGAAAGGGAACCTAGTTTCCTTGGTCCTGAACTTTCTCTGATGAATGACTGCACTGTTTCGCACTATGCACAGAGTAGGACAAGCTGGCAGGGGCAGGAGCGGCCATCTCTTTAAACCATCGCCACCACCTCCTCCTTCTCCCGTCACGCTACTGAGCAGCATGGCAGTGCAGTCTGGGGTTTGCCTTTAGTGGAATTTAGTCCCAACAGGGGTCTTTGAGTTGTCTGTAAGCAATGTAAGCTGGTGATTCTTTTCCAGAGCTGCTCTACGATCTGGTACAGAGTGGTTGCCTGCATTCATGTGTTCGCAGAGGGAATGTTAAATTCCTGAATAAAGCAAAAACCTAGGGCAGGGGTTATGGAATGAATTCACAGCAGTGATCTTGGTCTTGAAGCCTTGACTTTGCTTTTGTGCTACCAGCCTGTCTAGAGGCCCCTGGCTTAGGGTTGTAGGCCCTGAAATGCCTGTTTTCTCCCATAACATCTTTCTTCTGGCTTCCATCTCTAACATGTTGTCACCAGAGGTAGCTGTGTTGTATTAAGGACTGGATATTGCCCATCCTGTCCCTGGGCATCTGTCTTAGTCCATGAATCGGTGAAGGCACTGAGTACGTGTAGCTCAGCAGAGCAGGATGTGCTTGCCCAGCTCTGATACTTTTTTCTGAGTGCAGGAACCTGTGGAGGAAGGTGATAGCGATGGCAGCAGGTTTGATCAGAGGCCTAGGACTCTCGTAGCTAACGCTACTGAGGAATGGGGCTGGTAACAGCACTCTTGCAGAGTGTATCTCTCTGCCTAAAGTGTGTCTAGCTGCATTCACCTTCTCCTCTCCACGTCACTCGTGCTGGAGCCGAGAACATTGCCATCCTGTATCTGTTGCAGCTGAAGTGTTGAGCTTTTAGGCAGCAGCGTTTTTGTTCAGTCAGCTGCTCTGTCTTGGCCAATGAGGCCTTCTCCGCCTCATTGTTGGTGTTGCATCCGATGGGTTAGTGGTCCTCTCAGGAACCCTCCTCCCTCTTCCCGCTCTCCACGCACTGGCTCCGTCTGCACAGCCAGGAGAACATCTAGAAACGCAGCACTGTACTTCCATTCCTTCCCCTCTCATGTAACTTGCTGCCCTGTTTTTCTCTCTTGCAGTTGCCAAACACTAAATATCAAATAGATCTCACACAGCTGTGCTACAACTGAATCCGAAGACGTTGTTTTTTCTAGGACTATCAACTAAGACCAAAGAGCCCCTGGAGATCTTAACTGCTCTGTGCTGTCTCGTATCTCTTCCTGCTGAAGGTCTGAACATGCTAGCCTTGGTCCCAGGGGTGTGAGATGTGTGTCTGGGAGTGTGTGTGCGTGTGTGTGTGCTGCGTTAGTGCTCTTCTTCCATGTGGTGCAGTCCCTGGTCTTCCTGCTGTGGAAAGATGAGGCCTCCTTTTCCTTCACTGGCTGCTTCTGGCTGCCAGGCGTTGATGAGCGAGACTGTGCAGTGCTGGCTGATAAAGGTAGCTGGCGGCTTCTCCCTTCCAGAACAGTCTTTATGAGATGAGTGAGCTTTGTGCAGGAGAGAGAGAGGTCGCAGAGGCTTGTAGCTGGCAGCGTCTCTCCAAGGACACTGTTCCCTGCACAGAGAGATCCCACATGCTCCCTTTGCAGTCTCAGTGGAGCTATCTGAGATCTGAACTCTGCCCCTCAAGCAAAGATACCCACCTGCTCTTTCCCATGTGGGTGAAACTGAACCTTAGCGAACCCTAGTCTTGTGGGACCGTGCCCCTCGCTGCCCAGAAATAACAGGCTGTGCTTGTGCTCTGCCAAGCTGGGATGACAGACTGACCCTCCATCTTCTCCTGCTGAAGCAGAGCTCTCCTGGGACGGATTGTCACTTGGCTGCTGAGGGCATATTTGCCTCTTTCCAGCGTGGCAGATGTGGCTGTTTGCTCAGTTTACCTGTTCGGTTGTTCCAAGCTCCCCCACCCCAGGGTTGCTCTGGCAGTCGATGCTCTTCAAAACCCAGAGGCAACAGCAAATTCTTCTCACTTGGGTGGCTTTTGACATGGTCTGGCCTTTCTTTTTTTTTTTTTTCCTTAAGGCTTTCCTGCTAGACGCATCCTCTTTTTTTTTCCCCCTCTTCTCCTCCCACTCAAACTTTTTTTTCAGCTTCCAGTAGACGTTTGCAGGCTTTGATTTCTAAACTGAGAGACTGAGATGGAAAGCTCTGAAGAGAACAGACCTCTCCCTCCCCATTCACCTTTTGCTGTGGCAGCTATTTTTCGTTGTTTTTACCCTTGTGAGACAGTGCAGCTCTTTTACCTGCTGGTTGCAGTGTGAAACCTATAAGATTCCCTGCCTCTGCAGTGGATTGCTCTTTTTAATGGCTGCTTTGGCTGAAAGAGAGAAATAATAATGGGAGAGAAGGGGAGAGAAAAACTCTTTCTGCCTCCAGCCCCTTTTCCCCTTGTTGCAGGCAGATTACCTGCTTTGTCGCTTGTTAATGAGGAATTTGTATTTATTGGTGAAGGAAAAAACATGCTGGGGAAGTAGGGAGAAGATGTTGCTTTATTGACCTCTGCTGTTTACTTCAACCCCCTCTTTGGGAAAGCTTCTTCCTGCTCTTTCTGGTTAACTCTTTCTAGCCTGGGATATGCAGGGATGCCTCCTTTATTTTTGTACTCTAGCAATGGGCTCTCCGTTAGGAGATTCTAGGATTCTCTTAGTGTCGCAATGACCATTGCTTCTCGCTTTTTCAAGTACTAAAGATGATCATCTCATAAACTTTGCCCCTGCAGTTGTAGAGGTAACACACAAGCCTTACTGCCCTCGTTAGAAGGAGCAGAAAACTTGTTTCTCTGGTCCCTGGAAGAGAAAGGGTTAAGCAATTAAACAATTCTTTGTTCTAGTTCTTTCTTGGTGTGGTTTTGTTGGGTGTAGGGGGGTGTTCTGGCTTTGTTCTACCTTTCTCCTCAGTGGAAGTGGATGAGGGTGGGTGGAAGTGGATGAGGGTGGGTAGAGGGCAGCTGGGTAGGGCTGGTTGTTCTTTCCAGAGAATGGAAATCCCAGTAAACTTGAGTGGGAAGGGGGCTGGGGAGCCCAAAACGTGGGCTCGTGAGCTGTGATGGCTCCTGCATCAATGCTGATGTTAGTTTATCCAGGTGTGGGAGCTCAGATCCCTCGGTGAAGCAAGGGCTGGAGCTGTGTTTGGGAGCGTAGTTCATCTCCAGCTTGGTTTAGAGCTAAAGCTGCAGCCATGGAACCGTGGAATAGATTCCTGGTTGGGTGAGGATGAGAACGAGAGCCTGGGTTGCTGGGAAAGAGAGAAGCGATACACACATCTTGCAGAAAGTTTACTGGTGCTGCGATGGATTTGGTGTCTCTGATCTGGTTTTATCAGGGTGGGGGGTAAACTTGATAAAATGCTCTTTGAGTCTCTGCTGAACCCAAGAGTTGGAGGTGAGCGAGGGGGTGACAAAGCTGACTAGGGAAAACGGTCCATCCATGCCTTTTAGCTCTTAACCAGCCTCTTGCTCTGGAAGCAGAGCCCCGGTGACTTAGGCTGTAGGGCAGACCCCAGGTCACTGTGTTACTGACCGAGATGTTTCAGAAGCAGCACACTCATTGCCTTAAAATGTCTCACACTCAACGTGGTGTGTTGGACATCAACGTTTGGACCCAGAGATGATCCCTTGCTAAAGGGTCTCACAAACATGCTTCCTCCTCTGGGCTCCTGCTGCAAAACTCCCAAACATTTCCCTGCCCTCCAAGCTGTGGAATGCCAGGTCTTCAATAAAGAGGTAGAAAACCAGCCTGTTCTTTTCAGAATCCATTTGAACTCTTCGCTTACAAATTCCTGTTGGATACCTTTCAGCTGGAGGCCTTTTTGAGGCCTCTTCATTTCAAATCCTGCCTGATGTAAATTATTGCTTGAAGACAGCTCTGCTCTAACAAAGCAATGTGCATCCACAGCTGGAATTGGCAATCAGCTAATTAGGTCAGATCGTGGACTGAGTGGTTGGATAAAGAGGAGGCATGGAAGGGGAAGCCGAGCAGTTGAATGATGGGTGGAAATGACTAGAAGGACTCAGAAAATGAGTTTTATCTGTAATTTGGATAAGGAAAATGGATTGAGGTGGGAGAGGAACGATACGCTTTGGGATGTGGGGAGAGGAACAATTGCAGCATTACTGATGTGCTCGCTTTTCTCCAGTGTAGCTGTTGGCAGCGCCCGGAACAAGCCTAGAAAGGGCTCAAGATGGCTCCTGTCTGAGCAAAATGGGAGCAGGATGTCAGGAAACTGCTTGCTGTTGCTGCAGCGAGGGATTCAGTCCTCTGCCTCTTATGTTCCTCGTAGCTTATTCAGGCCTTGATGGGGAATTCCACCAGGGTTGTCAAGGAGAGAAGGTGGGCGCCTCTGTGAGTTTCATAGCCAAGAGATTGGCGTGACCCACGCCTGGCTCTTTGAGTTCTTCCAACTTGTCCCAATGTCCCTGAGAAACTGGTGGCTTTCCCTTTAAAAAGTTGCCGTGTAGATTGACTCTTGTCAGTTGAAGAGAGAAAGAAATGCAGCTTCCAAGTGACAGGGGAGCAGAAAAGACCTGAAGGTGAAAACTGAGGAGTGCGACGGCTTAGGGGGATGCTTTGCAGGGCGGGTGGCAGAGCCGGCGTCTGTTCTTGTGCTTGTGAGTAGCACCATCATCAATACAGATGCGAGTGACGTTTCTGGTTCACGCTGAGCGATTAGAGGCTGTCAGATTGCAGCAGGCACAGACCATGGGAAAGGCAACAACAAAAAAAGGCAAAGCGACCCAGCCCAGCCTCACCTCTGGGGCGAGGTAAGGACGCCGGGGTGTCCTCCATTAGCCTGCGCCTGGGTGACATTTTCCATCGGCTCCGCACGCGGTGTTGCCTCCTGCTGCCTCGGTTGTCAATGTCAAAAGGGGGAGGGGATCTCTTCCTTGAGTGGTTTGGTTCTGGCAGTCCCTGTAATGTTTGAGCTGTCACAACAGGGAAGGTTCCCAAGGAAGCCGCTTACTGAACAAGAGCTGGCTGGGTGCCTGCTGCTTTCAGGCTCAGGCATGAGCCGGGGTAGGAAGGAGAGGTGACCGCAGCCCTTCCAGGCCGAGCTCCATGCTGGTGGACAAGCCCAAACTGGTGTGTGGTCTGGGTTGCTCCTTCCCAGGGCAGCCAAGCTCTCCTCTCCAGAAGGCTCTGGAGTGCGAGGGATGCGCTGGCACCTGCGGTGAGCAGGCAGAGACCTTGTCCTGTGGGCCGACAGGAGGTAGAGCTGCTGCCAATGGGTGAGAGGAGCCATTGGTGGCGAGTTGCTGGCAGGAGCAGGAGCGAAACCTTTTGTTTCTCATCAAATGAGAGATTGCAGAAACAGCGATGGCAGCGTTCCTGCTCCGTCCATTGATCCAGCATTGTAGTCAGGCAAGAGAGCTGCAATAAGAAGCCCAGCCTTTAATTTTATGCATGGAGAACTTCTTACCTGCTCTCCCTCCTCCCAGTTACCCCCCCGCAGTTTCTTTTCCAACTGCAGCTATTTTTCCCTGCTGACTTCAGGTGTTTTGTATTCTGCTTAGATCAATAGCGGGAGAACAGCAGCAGCTTTCCAGTTGTCACTAGGAAGACCCTGCTGTCAGCTACAGCTCAGCCGTTCTCTGCCAGCACGGTGTTGGGGATGGAGAGCCCTTCTGCTCGCCTGACAAACACAAAGAAGGCTGCGCAGTACAGGAGGGCTCTATTGATTTTGGGGTTTTTTTTAAATCCAGCCTGGGGAGAATGTTTTTTTTCCTGTGCTCCAGCAGCTGGGTTTGCCTTCCCACACCTGGTTCAAGAGGGAATAAACTGGGGGATCTGATATGGGCAGGGGAGGGGTCCCTGCTGCCTGGCTTTGCCAAGGGCGCTGGTCCCTGGTGATGTGCTGCTGCTTAGCGGCCTCCGAGACACCAGCAGGAAGAGCAAATCCATTGCCTAATCCGACAGACGTGCCAGGACCACATTAGCTGATGTGAACATTGGCCCCTATTCATACATTTTAACAATCTCTGATATTTATGTTAGCCCGGAGCAAATCAATGCCGGTCTTTTCCTTCACTGAACAAAAAGTGTTCACTGAAACACATCCAGCCCTTGTGTGCATCTTCCGAGGGCCAAAGCGGGCGGTGTTCGTTAGAAACCAGAGCATCAGGCATGGCTTTGTTCTCCCTAGTGTCCGTATTTCCTCAGTTTTCTCTCTTTTGGAAGCAGACTGCTGTGTGAATTCCCTCCCCATCAGAATCTGAGGAGCGTGATCACAGGCTCTCGATCCACTCTGACGCTGTGACAGGTCACGCTGAGCCGCTGCCCACGCTGCAGCTTGACGTGAGTCAGGGCCGGGGTGGACAACTCTGCCTCTGGAGCAGCCCTCCCGCTTGGAGGGCCTGTCCTAAAACACCCTCTAGACTAGGAACTAGGGTGGGGTGCTAGATAATCTCTGTCGAGGCGACAGTTTGTAGTTGTCAGTGTGTTACTAAGCTAGTTGAGTCCAAGCCTGACGTGTTAGTATTGAGGGCGGGTAGCCCACCTCTAGGTTAGACTGTTAACCAGTGCTTCCTGCGGCCACACCGGCAACTCCAAACTGCTAATCCCTCTGCTGCGAGCAGAGGTTACCCATCTCCCAGGCTTTCCACCCAGAAGCTTCCCTCATCTGAAACGGAGCGAGCACGTAAGTGCTGTTCTGTCCCCAGAACGGAGAGCGCGTTGCTAAATGTGGGAGGGTGGGCTCAGCTTAATTGTTGGGCAAAGTCAGGTCAGAGAAAGCAGAAAGTGTGAAGGAGAGGTAAGAAGGCTTGGATGAAGGAGAGGAATTGCAGCAATGTGGAAGCTGTGAGCTTGTGGCGACCCTTGGGAATGTGGCTTTAGTAATTAATGGGGTTTGCTAATAAGAAAAGCCAGCACCTTCCGTGAGCGGAGTGCTGATTGCCTCCGCTCAGCGTACCGGAGCTCCGAAGGACGAGGAGCCCAGCCCTGCGCAGGAAGGGGCCGAGACTGTTTTATTAGGATAAACCTCTTGTGCTGAGAGCGCTGGGAACCACGGGCCTTGAAGGGAAAGGCAGCTCAAGGTCTCTGTGTGAAGAGGAAAGGAGCGACTCCCAAGAAAAGCACAGAAAGATACGGACAGTGGGAGCTTGGACACCAGGCAGAACCTCCCCATCCTCCGTCTTCCTCCTCAGCGAGTCGTCACTCTATATTTTGCCGAGTGTGTTTGTGGTGGGTGGAAATCTGGAATAAACATCTTTCTTCTTCAGCTTTCTCGTGTAGTTTGAATTCAAGTTCCTAATAAAGCGATTGTTATTTTTCTAACCTGCTTCTCGGTTTGTATGTGCTGTTCTGGCCCTGGCAGTCTGCTCCCCAGGGTGCTCATTTCTGCTTTTACGCTTCCTTGTGGGGCTCTTCCTGTCTGGCAGCTCCTGAGAATCACAGAATCATGGAATGGGTTGGGTTGGGAGGGACCTCAAAGCCCATCCAGTTCTACCCCTGCCATGGGCAGGGACACCTCCCACTGCATCAGGGGCTCCAAGCTCCATCCAACCTGGCCTTGAACCCCTCCAGGGATGGAGCAGCCACCCCTGCTCTTGGCAACCTGGGCCAGGGCCTCCCCACCCTCACAGCGAAACATTTCTCCCTAAGATCTCATCTCAATCTCCCCTCTTTCAGCTGAAAACCATTCCCCTTGTCCTGTCCCTGCCCTCCTTGATCCAGAGCCCCTCCCCAGCTTTCCTGGAGCCCCTTTCAGTTCTGGAAGCTGCTCTAAGGTCTCCCTGCAACCTTCTCTTCTCCAGGCTGAACAGCCCCACCTCTCATAACCTGTCCTTGAACAGGAGGTGCTACAGCCTTCAAATCTTCTGCGTGGCCTCCTCTAGCCTCACTCCAACAGCTCCATGTCCTTCCTGTGCTGAGGACTCTAGAACTGGAGACAGGGCTTCAGGTGGGGTCTCACCAGAGCAGAGCAGGGGGTCAAATCCCCTCCTTCACCTGCTAGTCCCACAGCTCTAGGTGCAGCCCATGCATCAAAAAAATGACTCTTCTGGCCTCTGACCCTGGGAAGAGCAACTGGGAGACAGTCACAGATCTGTGCAAGATGGATCTGAGGGTTAAGGTTCCTGCCTGGAGGGTCGGGAAGCCCACTGGGAAGAATAAGAACCTCTCTGGGAAGCAGGAATCCTACTGGGAAGTGTGGGAATCTCTATGGGAAGTGCAAGAAACCTGCTGAGAAGCAGGAACCTCCTTGGGAAGCAGAAATCCTGCTGGGGATCAGAAAAAAACCTGAGAAGCAGGAACCTCCCTGGGAAGAGCAGGAGCCACACTGGGAAGAATGGGAATCCCGATGAGACTTGGAAACCCTGATGGGAAAGAGAAGGAATCCTGCTGGGATGTAGGAATCCTGATGGAAAGAGTGGGAACCACGGTGGGAAGCAGGAACCTCACTGGGAAGGGCAAGAACCCCGCTGGGAAGAGGAGGAACCCCGCTGAGAAGCAGGAACGCTGCTTGGAAGAGTAGGAATCCATCTGGGAAGAGCAGGAAAGTCCCTGGGAAGAAGGAATCCCAATGGAAAGAGTGGGAAACACGGTGGGAAGAGCAGGAACCCCGCTGGCGAACGCAGGGAGGGGTTCCCGGTCCCCAGGGTGGGGTTTCCTGCTTCCCTAGAGACTGGGGATCCTCCAGGAAAGCGAGAGCCCCGCCGGAGGAGGGAACCCCACTCAGCCCTGGGAGGAGAAGGAGGAGAAGGAGGAGAAGGAGGAGAAGGAGGAGAAGGAGGAGAAGGAGGAGAAGGAGGAGAAGGAGGAGAAGGAGGAGGAGGGCGGTGGCGGCGCCGCCGACTTCCTGGTTACGGGCTGTGACCGGAAGCTCGCGCGGCGTATCCAGGAAGTGACGTCAGCGCGACGCTCGCGCAGGGCGGGCCCCGGCGATGGCGGAAGCGGAGGCCAAGATGAAGCAGTTCGGGAGCAGCGGCGGCGCCGGGCTGGACGCGGAGCGCGGCCGCTTCCCGTACTGCGTGGTGTGGACCCCGATCCCCGTCCTGACGTGAGCGCGGCGCCGGGAACCGGCGTCCCCCTGGGCTCCTCCTAGTGCCCCTTCCCAGCGCCCCCTCCTTCTTTTCTTCCGGGGCCTCCACCAGGCCCTGGACTCCTTAGCTGCTCTCAGACCCCTCTTTGCCTCTCCCGGGACTCCCTCGCCTTCCTCCTCCCCGCTTGTCTTCTCCCCGTGTCCCTCACTCTCTCCTCTCTTGGTCCCCTCCCTGGTTTGTCCTGCTCTCCTCCTCCAGTTTCTCTCGTATCAGCCTCTTGCCTCTCCCTGGGCCCTGTCGCCTTCGCCCTACCTCCTACCTCGCCTCCCCCGGTGTTCCCCCTCATCTCCCCTGCCTCTACCCCCTTTCCTCCCCTCCCCTCTCCCGGTGTTCCCACCTTGCCCGCTCTCAGGCCCCCTCGCCCCAGCCTCCACTGATTTTCTTGAAGTCCCCCCCGGGCTGATCCCAGCGCCTCCTCCTTCATTTCTTCTGGGGCCTCTGCCTGCCCCTCCTTGCCTCTCCCAGCCTCTCGGCGTTGTTCTCCTCCCCTCCTCTCCCTCTCTTGGTGTTGCCCCCGTGTCCTATCTGTCCTTGCTCTACGGGGTGTGTGTGTGTCCCCAGCCTCGCCTCTCCTGAGCCCCCTAGCTTCTCTTGGAACTCCCTTCACGTCTCAGATCCTCATGGTCTCTCTTAGTTTCCCTCCCACCCCCCTGGCCTTTCCCAGGATTCCTTGGCTTCTCTTGGACCCCTGCTCACCTCTCCTTTGACTCTCTCAGGTCTCACTTGCCTCACCTGGGAGTCTCCTGCTCTCTCCCAGGGGCACGCACCCACCCACCTGGACTCTCATGGGCCCCCCAGCTTCTCTTGGCCCCCTTTGGCCTCTTCCAGGGCTCCTCTCACCTCTTCCTGGATCCCTGGACCTTTCCTAGACCCTCCCAGTCCCTGCTGGCTTCTCCCACCCCCTGCCCTCTTGCAGAACCAGCTCCCTGGCTGCTTCAGAGCCTGTGTAGGTGTCTTTTTGTCTCTGGGACAGGGCTCTCCCTTCCCTGCAGCACAGGCAGAGCTGAGTGGTAAGCGGGCTTGTCTTTACAGGAGCGAGAAAGGAGGACGTCCAGTGGAACGAGGGATGTCTTTCATGTTTCTGGAGCCAAGTTTTGGCTCCTGGGATCCTAGACCTCTTTATGCCTTGAGGAGAGCCTCTGAACTTTGCTTCTAATGAGCTAGGAGTCGATTTGCATTCGCAGTCTTGTTAGCTGAGTGTAGGCAGGCTCCAAGGAGCACTCGAGGGGTTGTTGGTCATGGGAAAATGCAAAGCTGTAAAATGTGGCTTTGAGGGTTGTCTGGGAACACAAGGGCTTGGTTTTATGCCTTCCTCTTCCCCTCCAGTTCAGGTCAGGTGGTGATGTTTACTGAGCCAGAGCTGAGAGTCAGGTAGAAGATGTGGTGTGCTCTGAGCCGGGATCCGGAGTGACTCTAGAATGCCTCGGCTAGGAGGAGCTGCAGCTTCCCTGTGGCTGTCTCACATGCAGCCACAAACCAGCTTTGGGTTTTACCTCTTTTCTTTTTTGATTGCCTAAAATTTCCACCTTAGTCTTTACCTGGAAGATTTCCCAAAGCTTTTTACTGATGAAGAATCCAGAGTCACCGGGCACCCATGTTTGTGGGTTCATTCCCCTGATGAACGGTGGCTTCTTCCTGCTGAGTTTATTTTGCAGCTACAATTTCAGTGTCATTATTTGTCACAATCTCCTGTTAGACTGCTTAATGGCTTCAGTTTCTCCTTCTGTTTCGTGTATCCTTGAACCCCTCCAGGGATGGGGCAGCCACCACTGCTCTGGGCAACCTGGGCCAGGGCCTTCTCACTGTAACGGTGAAAAATTTCTTCCTAATGTCTAATCTAACTCTTTCCCCTTCCAATTTAAAGCTATTCCCCCTCATCCTCTCCCTGCCTTCCCTGATCAAGAGCCCCTCCCCAGCTTTCCTGCAGTCCCTTTCAGCACTGGAAGCTGCTCTAAGCTCTCCCTGCAGCCTTCTCTTCTCCAGGCTGAACAACCCCCCCTCTCTCAGCCTGCCCTTGTACGGCAGGTGCTTCAGCTCTTGGATCGTCTCCGTTGCCTTCTCTGGCCTTGCTCTAACCCATGTCCTCTCTTTGAGTATTCTCTGCCTGTTCTTCTTCTCCTTGGACCTATTCTGCCTCATTCCTTGTCTTTGCCTGGCGTTGGCTCCCCCGTTTTCACCTCTCAGTTGTGTATAACACATGAACTATGTCCCTCTGGTGCTGTGCGGGTGGTTTTGTGGCTGCTCCTGTGATGTCCTGGCACGTTCTCAGTGCTATTGGGGGGCGAATACCTCAGCCTGACTATTCACTTGTTCCCTTGGCAGATGGCTCTTCCCAATCATCGGCCACATGGGTATCTGCACCTCAACTGGAGTCATCCGGGACTTTGCGGGGCCGTATTTTGTCTCAGTAAGTGCGTGATGAATCTGGTGCTTAAGCAGGATCTGTGCCTGGGCTGCTCTTCGCCGTCACTGGGGGCCTCTGCGCCATCCCATGTCTTTCACAGTTCAAAGTTTTGCCAAGTAATGGCTTGAGTGTTTCTGAAAGCCGTGGATCTTTGGTATCCTGATGTGAGCTGCAGTCCAGTGGAGTTTGTCTGGGGGATGTGGCAGTGGCTGCTTTGGTTTGGTGAGCAGAAGGGGGGGAAAAAAAATCTTGTAGTCCAGACTCTTAATTGGGAACTTTGAATTTAAATCCTCTTAATTCTGAGTACCAGAAGCCTTCCACATCCTAAGCATGCCTGTCACTGTCATGCTGCTTAGATCAGACATGCAGCAGTCTCCTAAACTGCTTTACAGTCTGGTGGGTTTTGGAAGTAAGGGAGTTTTAAATTGGGATAATTAACACTCTTAATGGATTGGGACACTTACAGCTTTGAGTTAACGAGACATTAACAGTTAAAACAGAAAAGAGGGGGTGAATATATACCAAACATGATGTTACCATGTCTAGAATATTGACATACTGATGCTCAGAATCGTAGAATGCTTTGGGTTGGAAGGGACCTTTACAGGTCATCCAGTCCAGAGCCAGAGTTTGAAAACAGTTACAGTCTAAATCCAGATAAACAAACTTATAAGTGTCTGGAGACCGCTGAGCAGTGTGACAGCAAGCCACTGTGGGCTGTGAGGCCTCCCAGCAAGGGCCGTGCTGTAAATATTGCGTGGGTTTGTCCTCTTGAGACTTTTTTCCTTTTTTGTAGGAGGACAACATGGCATTTGGGAAGCCAGTGAAGTAAGTGCTTTTGTTGGTTTTTATTAAACTAACCTAGTGACCTGCAATGTCGTTTAATTCATGGCGACAGACATGCTGCGATATTGCTTTCCTTGCTGTTCAGATGCCCTCATTCAAGCAAACGGCTGCTCTGTCTCTGCTTTTCAAGAAACCACATTAAATTAAATCTTTCTAGGAGCCTGACAGCAATGTAATGATATTAATAACTGAAGCTGTATGAAGCCTTTATCACAGAATAACCAGGTATATATATATATAAAAAAGTCTCAAACAGTTGAAGATGATGTTAATGACAAGTGCTCCAAGTAAATACTGCCCGTGCTGTGTTGGTGAACTGTCATTGCTTGCATCCTATTAGAGGTTTTCTGGGAAGGAGGAGAGGTGCCTGGGGTTTGTGTATCTCATGTTTTGAGTGGCCTGAATGTTTCCCACGACAGGATGTGGAAGCAGTTTGGAGTTAAGTCTGTGCCCCTGAGGCCAGCAGTATCTCTCCCTCAGGTGCTGAGCAGTAGTTCCTGCTGCCCTCTGCAGCAAACACTTGTCTTGAGGAGCTTGGCTTCAGCCTCCAGAAGGACTGGATTTCTCTTACTATTTTTAGCAGCTTCCTGCTGGGAAGAGCAAGAAGTTGTGAAGGTGCAGCATTCGTGCGAAGGCATCTGTTCTTCTTCTAGGTACTGGAAGCTGGATCCCAACAAAGTTTACTTCAGTGGTCCCAATGCTTGGGACACGGCCGTACACGATGCCTCGGAGGAGTACAAGCACCGAATGGTAAAGCTCTGATGCTGATGTCCCTTCTATGTGTGGAGGGATCTCTGCCCCCAGCGTTTGGGTCCTTTCTGTGGGAGTGGGACCTGTGGGTCTGCACTGGGGAGCCTCAGGGACAGGATTTCTAACGCTGTGACCCTTTCTGTGTTCCAGCACAACCTCTGCTGTGATAACTGCCATTCGCACGTGGCTCTGGCCTTAAACTTGATGAGATACGACAACAGCACCTCCTGGAACATGGTGAAACTCTGCTTCTTCTCACTCCTGTATGGGAAATACGTAAGGTGAGTGGAGGAGCGGCCTGGATTCAGCAGGCAAAGGGCTCTGTTTCTTCCTAGCCTTACAAAGCTTCTGACTGTGCTCTGGAGAAGGGAGAAATGTCTCTCCCTCACAGTGCGAGTGTCTGTTGCTGATAGGTGGTTCTGTTGCTGGCTACTGCCTCTTAGGGAAAGAATCGAGGTTGCTCTGTGGGTTTCAGTAGATGCTGCTCCCAAAATACTGCATTTGGGAACTATTGTAGGGTGCCTGGAATTTGGGAATGCTAGCTGAATCAAGTCTAGCTGTATCAAATCTCAGTCTGTGTTGTGTTTTGGCTGGATCAGAACATAAGGTCACAGAACGGCTTATCTCCAAGGTTACTGGTTCTTCTTCTGCCTCTTGAATCTTGTTGACATAAAAACTAGAAAAATTTCCAGCTGGCATGGAGCTTCCAACTTGAGTGGACAGGGAAACCCCAAGCTTTCCCTACTAGAAAGTGCACTTTGTCTTCATTTCGGCTCCGTGTAGCAGACGAGGAGATTCTGTGATGACTGCCCTGCAGAAAACTTTTGAGTTGCTCCACTTCTGTTGGGTCTTCCCTGTTCTGGCAGAGCTTCTCTACCAACTTTTAGGCAAGTGTAGTCCACAGTGTCTACACAGCAGCACCCTCAGTAACGAGGTCTGCAATAAGAGGGTTTCATTTTTTGTTGCCTGTCCTCACTCCTGCCTGTGCAGGTATGAAATGTGCTGGTCTTCAGCTTGAATTTAAGCTGCAAGGAGAGTCCAGCCCTGCTGTTCATTTTACAGTTATTCGTGGACCTGGTTTAGTCTCAATTTTTAACTGAGTGAATCTCCAGGATGTGATGTGTGGCAGTGCCAGCAATGGACAAGAGTCAGGAGGACATCTCTCTCCCTCTGATTTCTCCACTTATTCTCACATCCTCTCTCTTTTTCGTCTTTTTCTGCTTTTTTCTTACTTTTAAACCATCACCCTTCTTTTACTCCTTGCAGCATAGGGGGATTCGTGAAGACCTGGCTTCCCTTTGTCCTCTTCTTGGGGGTGATCGTGACTGTTGTTCTGACGCTTCATCTACGGTGATGGCAGCTGTGAACTCCCATTTCATGGACCCACGAGGGAAGAAACTGTGACTGATCGAGCGAGATGGAGGCATGGGACTTTGGGAAACGTTTTCTGGGGAAGGTGGCAACTCCACTCCATTGTAACAGCTCATCTTTGTTTCCTGGAACTGGCTTCTTCTCCTTCTGTTTTTGTTCTGTCAACGGTGTCTTCTAGTGTCAGGTGTCCTGAAGCCTCCTCTTCTCTCCCAGAACGTGTTCCCTTTCTCTGGTTTGGTAGGTAGAAACTCAGTCGGGAAAGGAGAAGTGTGGGCACCTTTGCTTTCAGTGCCAAGTCAAAAGCCACAAGGCAAACCCTGCCTCCTGCTTCAGGAGCCCAAGCAGATACACCTTGTAAGGTTCTCTCTGATCACCAGGTTTCTTCTTCTTGGCAGACTTCATCAGATCCTTCCTGCGTCTCCAGAAAGAGGTTGTTTCCCTGTTGCACGACTGTCCTGTAGCCTGTGTTTCGCAGTAGAGGTGTGGAGTTCCTCCTGGAGGTGTAGAGTGTTGCAGCACTTGCTGACAGCCTCCTCGGTCGTGACAGAAAGGTGTTGGGACACTCCTGAGGAGGCACACAGAGGGACGCTCTGCAGCAGGGCAAATCTACCTGGTCCTGCTGGTGAGCCCAGAAAGGCAGGAAAGTTGATCGACTGGCTTGGGAATGGCTAGTGGCAATCTGAGTGATTTCAGCTCTGCTTGTGCTAGAGAAAATGCAGCTTTCCTGCTTTTCCCTGCACTCTGAATATCTACAATTGTTGTTAATGCTTCTCACAAGCCATTTTTTCACGAGCTGCTTACTTGTCTTTGATCCCTCGTACTTGTGTCTCGCTGCAGAGCTGGCAGCATCAGCAAGTCCTTGTTTCTGGGGCAGAAAGCTTAGACTAGGGTTTTGAAAGCATCTGTGAGACCTGAGCATACTGGGGCCATCAGAGATTAAAAAAAGAGGTGAAGGGACTGGAAGATACTCATGTTCTGTATGGATTTTGCAGCAGCAGACTGGGGCACTGGTTTTTGTGCGGCTAGTGAACAGGATGGTGAACAAGAAGGCCCGTTGACTCCCTTGGCATTCTTTGAAGAGCACACTCAGGGGTGAAAGCCCATTGCAGGACTGGCTTTGATGTGAGAAATGCTGGTTTGGCAGTGCTGGGGGGCTGAGGGTCCTTTTGAGCCCTGGATTGGGCAGGACAGGTCGTAGGGAAGAGGCTGTTTCCAAGTGCTAGGCAGGAAGTAAGATTGGATGAGACCCAGAGCCTCTTCCAGGGCGAGAGGTCCAGGTCTGTGCTCGACGAGGCTCTGGCCTGCAGATGCTGCTTTCTGTGCGGCTCTGAGCCAGATGGCTTTTCAGAATAAGCTTGGTGGAAGGGTTACTTATGTGCAGTTGAGCAGATTCTTCTGACCGCATGGGAAGGAGAGTGACTTTTCCACTCATGCCTTGAAAGCCCAGCT
Source organism: Clamator glandarius (assembly GCA_033459285.1). Classification (NCBI taxonomy): domain Eukaryota; kingdom Metazoa; phylum Chordata; class Aves; order Cuculiformes; family Cuculidae; genus Clamator; species Clamator glandarius. The sequence goes on from JAUNZM010000225.1 coordinate 495,863, forward strand.
CTCTACTCCACTACTTGACGGATTTAAACCTCAAGGGGTGTCTGTGGCCAGCAAGAAAGCTCTTCTTGAGTGCTTGCCGTCTCTGTGGCTTCCTATGGGAGTTCACTGTCACCCTGTTGGCTCAGACCCACTCCTGTGTGCCTTGCCATCCGTTTCCATCTTTCCAACTCTTCCAGCCACATGGGAGGCTTGGGGACTCCTCTTGGGCTTCTCCATTTCTGCATTTTCTCCTTTCCCTTGGTTGCTGTTAAACATCCCCTTACCCCTCTCCATTCTCCCTCGCATCCAGGTGTCTGTCATCGGGTTCTGGCCTTTCGGGGCTGGATGGAGGAGGCGTGCAGACCTCGGCACCCTTCCCCATCTACCCACAATTGGAATAGTCACCGGTGTCTGCTCTGTACGGTCATTTCAAGCCTATGTGGAGGGTGCTGGCCCTGGGGCTGATAGAAAGCCAAGATCTTGATCAAAGAGAACCTTACGATGAAAAGATGGTGTTGTACCAAGCTGCCTCGCATCGCTGCCGTCTCTGCCTGGTGAGCCTGCTGGCTAACGTGCCCTAGGAGAAGCCAGTCAAACAGGAGAGATGAATCCTTTGCCTCTGCTTTTAATTTAGGTGTGATTTCTCAGATGGATGCGTTCGGATTCCCTGGCCGCAGGGCTGAAGCCAACCTGTTTTACGCAGTAGCAATAACCTAGAGACTCGTAGGCCTGTCTCACACGTTGATTCTGTGTTTATCGATAAGCTATACACACGTTGCCAAAGCTGAGACTTCAGGCTGCTGGAGGAAGCTGGGACCTGCTGGCCACAGTTCCCACTCCTAGGACTTCCGAAAACATGCTGAGTGCCATTCCCCACCGTGCAAATCCTTATCATTTGCTCCTAATGCTTTTTACCAGATCTGGGTTTCAAATGGAAGCTCATTGTGAGCAGCAAATGGGCCACATAGTCAGGTGGAGCTCTGGCTGCTGGGGAAGGAAGGTGACTTCTCACCCTAGTCCTGGCTGAACAGCCAATCTGCTTCCACCCATGGAGATGGAAGATGGCTCTGGGCATCCAAAGGAAACACGGCTAACGGAGAGCAAGGCCCAAAGCTGAGGGGCCACAGAGCCAGCCTGCACATCCCTGCTGGACACGCAGAGCTGTCTGTACTCGCACAATGAAGGATGGTGCCCGCAGAGGTCAGGTGCTGGGAGAGGAGGGTGGGCTGTGTGCATTTATGATCTTCCTACGCTGCAAGGTGCCAGAAAGGGTGTGTGGATAAGGAATATCCTCTCCTTGTAGCTTCCTTCATCTCACTACTGGCTTCTTTGTCGTGCTCCCTTCGAAGAGCCGCATTTAAGGTTCACCTCGTCCTTCACCTTCTAGTTTTGTGCTCTCCCCGTGGCACATTCTTGTGCTGCAGAGCTCGGCGGCTTTGCTGTTGCTCTCTGTCGAGGACGAGCCCTCCGTACCCTCATCCTTTGTTCTCTTGATCTCTGCGGGGCGCTGGATTACTTTGTAAATATTTAAACTCTGCTTCTGTGGTTTCATAGTCCCGACGGTAGGGGAAATAAACTTATTTCTGTGGATGTCTCCCAAGTGCCACATCTCATTGTTGAGACTCTCCTCCTTCCAGCCAGGAGCAGGGTTGGAATCCCTACTGCCCCACTGAGCTTCAGCCCTTCTCCTGCCCCAGGGCAGCGTGTCTGGCTGCACAGGAGCCAAACCCCAAAGCTCCCATGCCTTTTACTTTAGGAACTTGCCCTTTGCTCTGCCCTAGGGCAAAACTCAGCCCTGTTTTCAGAGCTGCTGTTGGGAAGAGGGGGTTGGGATGCAGAGGGTTTTGCTGCAGCACAGGAAGCATTTGCAGGCTTTCATGCTGGGTTTCTCCAAGCCAGGGATTTGCCAAGGGTCTTTGTTTTGTTTAGGAGGAGAAGGAACTCTACCTGCTCTTGCTCTTTTCTGATCCCTAAGCCTTTGCCCAGTCAGCAGAGCTGAATGCTCTTAGGAGAAAGATGCTTTTTCAGAAGAGAAACCCCCTCTTGCAGGTCGATCCCATTTTGCTGTTCTGTTTCCACAGTCTGAACCCTGTTTTTTTGGAAGCTGGGGTCCTTTCTCCTGCCAGTGTGGAGTCCCCCATCTTCCATTTCCCTGCAGTTTGGGCAGGGGATGCGTGAGCTGGGGCCAGGGCTGCCAGGAGCTGTGGAGAACCAAGTGGGATACAAAGACCCAGTCTCATTTTCCCCTCCCAGCAGGATGCAGCTGCCTGAGTGAGGAAAGCTGGGCCTCCGAGTGCTGTAACGATTGCTATTGCAGCAGCCGATTTTTCTGTTACATCTGATATCCAGAGGCCAAGGCTGCACGGTGGGGGGAAGGAGATCAGCCTTAAAATTAGGTTGTGCGCAAGGCTTGGGGATTTAACGGCACAGCCATCTTGCTAAACACCACCTGGATCCTCTCCTGCGCAGCCCCTTGATCCAAACCACTCTGCTCTTGCGGCAGACGCTTAACTCCAGACGCTACTTTGGCTCCAGGGCTGTGGAGCAGGCAGGCTGTGAGGGGTTTATCCTGCTGACGTCTGTTGCTGGAGCTCTGCACCACTGTAACCATCCTGCTGAGTCCCTCTTTGCCTTCCGAGCACGGCAGGATTTTTTCTAACCCACTTCTGCTGCCTGGGGAGCTGCAGGGAATCTGGCTGGAGGTGTGTGGGAGCTGAGCTGCACGGTTCAGGTCACGGTATTTGGGGATTATATGGAAGCAGCCAGTCTGAATGTGCTAAGATAGTCACACTTGGGTGCCTGGGGTGCTTGCAGGCAAGCCCTCCTCTCATTTTTCTCTCCGTGGGGTGAGCGGAGGCTGCTGGAAGCCAGGGAGGTTGCAAAGGAGAGTGCCAGGATCCGTCCCAACCTGCCAAATGGCCTGAACCGAATCATCGGAGTGACCTCAGTGCCTTCTGCCCTCGCCCAGGAAGGCTGAGTGGGATGGATCCAGCCCTGGGAGTGGGGCTGGGGGTCCTTGACCTCCCTGTGGGATGGGGGAGCGGATGCCACATCAGCAGCTCTGCCACCTCCCTGGGGCTGGGGTGAAGCTGCCTTTGAAGTGGTGTCGCTTTGCCACAGCTGGCTGGAGGGGAGGGGGTGCCTGTTTCTCATCCTTTTAGCAGGAGGGGGACTCATCAAAGGGCTCCCTGGGGAGCAAATATCAAAATTGCACTGAAGCGTTTGCGCAGTGGAAGCTTTTGGAAAACACCAGCGGTGGTGGCTGAGCTGCCTGTGGCTGTGGTTCCTCCGGGCTGTGGTGCCCCCAAGGCTGCTGCAGCATCTTCTTCCTCAGCTGCCCCATCATCTATGTTGTTTTCAGTCAGGGGAGGGGAAAGGGGTGCAAGACCCAATGCTGGGGCTCTTGATGCAGCCCTTGCACAGCGTTCCCATCCAGAGCCAAAGGTGGGAACGCTGCAAAGTCCCTGCTTCATCGTAGGGATTAAAAATCATGATTGTAGAATGGTTTGAGTTGGAAGGAACCTCAAATCCCATCCAGTTCCAACCCCCTGCTATGGACAGGGACACCTCCCAGTGTATCAGGGTGCTCAGAATCCCATCCAGCCTGGCCTTGAACACCTCCACCTTCTCTGGCAGCCCTGGCCAGGGCCTCCCCACCCTCACATCTTCTCTCAATCTGCAAGCGAACAGCCCCCAGCCTGTGGGAGCTCCAAACCCACGTTCCTGAGAAGCGCTGGAGCAGCACATCAAAGGTACTGGGAGGGCAGAGGGCACTGGGAGGAGGAGGAGGATGGGGCCAGATGACCCCATCGCTGGTGGAGGGGGTTGTAGTGGGGGAGAAGTGATGGTGGGAAGATGAGAGTTGGGGCTCAGGGAGAGACCCCTATCCCTCCCAGCCTTCTCCCCACCACTATGCTGGGGAGATGTGGTTTGGGGTGACTCCAGGGCCCCCATCCCTCTGTAGATGCTTTTTACAGCTGGTGGCTGTGGAGCTCAGCTTCTGCAGGAGCCTGAAAACCATTTCTCTCAAAGCCCTTCGACCTTGGTTGCTGCTGCCCACCCAGCCAGGGCACCAATGCTGCAGGTATCGCCTCATTCCCCCTTCCTGCAAACCCACCAGCAGGTGAGGTGCTGCCGATGCTCTGGCACATGCTCCCTGCCTCAGTTTCCCCATGCGAGAGCCAGGCTCGCCTGTACCACCTGAAAAACAAGTCCTTGGTGGTGGGAGCAGGACAGGACTTGCTCCTCACCCCCGCTCCCTCCTCACTGCCCGAACGCCCAGTGCAGAAATGAGGCAGAACCTGTTCTGTGCACCCACTGGGACGCTGCCAGCGCCCAGGGACACAAAGGAGGTTTGCTGGATGCTGTTTGAGAGGTGACTGGAGCTGGGAGCATTTCTGCGAGGAAAACCGTCACCCAGGGCTGGTGGCCAGGGTTTTCCTGGGTGCCACCAGATGCCACAGCCCTTGGCCATGAGGGCTGAAGGATGCTCTGCTCCAGAGGCAGTGGCTGAGACCCAACCTCTTGTCCCTCTGGGTCACCAAGGATGGGGACACACGCTGCAGGATGGGACCCACTGCTCCCCTGTGCGTCCGGCCACAGGGTTTGGCTCCGTTTGCAAAGTCTATTTGTGAGCAAACCCAGCAGTGAGGCATCAGGTACCATCCAGCCATCGATCTCCAGAGACGCAGGAGCAGGGGGTGGATCCTGCCACCTCCTTTCGTGCCCCAACCTCAGCTGACAATCGGGACATCGCCAGTACAAAGGGTCTGGGAGGCACCGTAAGGGCTCAGCACCCACCCTGGGTGACCCAGAGCTGAGCCACCAGCCTACAAGCACCCCTGTAGGGACTTAACCATCCCCGAGACCCGGCCACGCTCCCACATTTCCAGAGCATCCATAGCATCCCTCTGGAATCTCTGCATTTCCAGAGGGTCTGACCTTGTCCCTCTAGGACCTCTCCCCACTGGACCTGAGCAGCAAGTGTCCTGTGAGGGGAGGAAGAGGAGGGCAGCCGCCACACAGGCAGAGCTGTTGCTAAAGTCTTATTTGCTTAGAAACCACGCTAAAAATAATCCCCTTTTCTTGCAGTCCCGTGCTCAGCATGTGCAGCCAGGCTGCTGCTGCTGCACCCCGCTGCAATTCCTCCCCTAGCAGTGATGCCTCTTTGGGATAAAGCCAGCTGGGTGGTGGCTGGAGCTGGGCAGGTAGCCTCTCCACCCCCCAAAACAGCCACCACCCTCATGCCAACAAGGGAAACTGAGGCACGGGGCCCTGCTGCACTGGGGAAGGATGCTCCTGCCCTGGGTGCTGGGGTTTGACTCTGCCAGGTATCGTTAGCCTGACCCTGTGTGGGGCTGAGCACCCAGGTTTGGCTGCAGGGCTGGGATAAGGGCACCTGTGGGGCTGGGACAAAAATTCCTGAATGGGGCTGGCACTGGGTTCTCCTGGGTTAGGGTTAGAGGGACCCTAGCCCCATCCTCATCCAGGAATTTCTGTCCCCTGCCCCACGGGTGCCCTTATCCCGGCCCTGTGGATCGCCCTTACCTTACAGATGCCCCTGTCCTAGGTTTGGGGGGGACCTGAGACACCCCCCAACACTGGGGACCCATATGGGGCTAAACTGGGAGGCACCCAGGGCAGAGGGACCCTGAGCTCAGCACAAAGGGTGTGGGGGCAAGGGGATGGGGTTGGAGAACCCATGGGGTTAGAGAGACCCTCATCCCCCTGCCCACCCCCTTGGCTTTGAGCCTGCACTGAACTCAGGGTCCCCCTGCCCTGGGTGCTCCCCCTTTACCCCCCTCTTCCCTGGCTCCTTCCCAGTTTAGCCCCAGCTGGATTCCCAATGCTTGGGGGTGTCTCAGGTCCCCCCCCAAGCTGGGACAGGGGCATCTGCGTGGAAAGGCGGATCCACAGGGCTGGGATAAGGGCACCCGTGAGGCAGAAAACAGAAATTCCTGGATGAGGATGGGGCTGGGGGTCTCTGACCCCATCCCCCTGCCCACCCCCTTGGCTTTGAGCCTGTGCTGAGCTCAGGGTTCCTCAGCCCTGGGTGCTTCCCCTCTGCACCCCGTCCTTCCCCAGCTGCCTGACGCCTCCCAGTTCAGCCCAGTTCAGCCCCGTCCAGCGGGTGCTGCTGGCTCCAGTCCCTGCTTTCGTGCAGCCGTACCGAGGAGGTGCTTTGCTCGCCTGCGGTTGACTCAGCTTTGGGTTACCCAGCACCCTGCTGGAGGAGGGGGGGACAGCGGGGGCCACCTGTGGGGTGCTGGGGAGGGGGGACACGAGGCACTGTGACCCCTCCCTGCAATCCTGGCCAGGTAAGGGACCCCACTGCTCACCCCACTGGTGGAGGTGCTGAGGGGGGTGGGTCTGGCTCTTCTTTCCCTGCTTGGGGGGGGGCTGCAATCCACCCCCCGCCTCCCCACGAGTGGGGATGGGGGCTCTGGAGCTTGAATTTCTGCAGTAGAGTTAATTCACCTTGCACTGGGCTTGGATGGTCGGGTTGGATGGGGCCTGAGGCCACGGTGATGGGCTGCAAGGTCCCTGGTGCTGGGGGGGGGGGTGGTCTGAGGCCACGGTGATGGGCTGCAAGGGCTGCAAGGTCTCCAATGCTGGATGGGGTCTGAGGTGATGGGCTGCAAGGTCCCTGGTGTGGGGGGAAGGTCTGAGGCCATGGTGATGGGCTGCAAGGTCCCTGGTGCTGGGATGAGTGGGGGTGTCTGAGGCCACGGTGATGGGCTGCAAGGTCCCTGGTGCTGGGATGAGTGGGGGTGTCTGAGGCCACGGTGATGGGCTGCAAGGTCCCTGGTGCTGGGATGAGTGGGGGTGTCTGAGGCCACGGTGATGGGCTGCAAGGTCCCTGGTGCTGGGGTGGGTGGGGGTGTCTGAGGCCACGGTGATGGGCTGCAAGGTCCCTGGTGCTGGGGTGGGTGGGGGTGTCTGAGGCTATGGTGATGGGCTGCAAGGTCCCTGGTGCGGGGGGAGGTCTGAGGCCACGGTGATGGGCTGCAAAGTCCCTGGTGCTGGGGGGGGGGGGGGGGGGGGGGGGGCGGTTCTGAGGCCACCGTGATGGGCTGCAAGGTCCCTGGTTCTGGGGTGGGGGGGGTCTGAGGCCACGGTAATGGGCTGCAAGGTCTCCAATGCTGGATGGGGTCTGAGGCCTCGGTGATGGGCTGCAAGGTCCCTGGTGCGGGGGGGGGAGGTCTGAAGCCACGGTGATGGGCTGCAAGGTCCCTAGTGCTGAGGGGGAAGCTGGGATGGTGTGGCAGGGCGCTGGGGGTGCAGCCCTAGGCTGTGGTGAGGGTGACTGATGCCTGGAGACCCCGGGGGGCTGCGCGTGTGTGTGATTTTGGATCTGGGAGGGGTGCTTTGTGCCATCCATCATGCACTCCCCCATCGCTGCTTGCAAAGGAAATAAAGGGAGGATGTGCACACACACAGTTGTGGCTTACTGGGGAGGTTTAACTGGTTTGACTGGTCTCTCGTGCAGGGTCAGGGACAGGGTGCCCAGCACCCCTCTGCTCACGGGTGGGAGCGGGATGTGGGTGCTGGTTTCCGCTGTGGGGCTGGGCCAGACCTGGGTGTCATTTGGGTGCTGGTGGTGTTCTGGGGTGGAGGGACACCCCGAGAGCTGCTAGTAAACAGGATACCAGCAGGTCTGTGGTGGGGAGGCAGCGGCAGCACCATCCCAGCATCATCCCAGCCCTGGTGACAAACAGTATGTGTCCACCTGAGGCCCCCCACCCAGCCTTGGTGACAGCTGTGTCCCCTTGAGCCCCCCACCAGCCCTGGTGACAGCTGGAGTGTGTCTCTCTGAGCCCCCCACCCAGCCTTCATGACAGCTGTGTCCCCTCAAGCCCCCCCATCCAGCCCATGGTGACAGCCAGTACATGTCCCCCAAGTCCCCCTGGCTGGGGGCAAGGTGCTACAGACTCCCCTGCCCAGTCTGGGGGGGTCTTGTTGGCATGGGGTGTCTCTAGTGGGTGTTGGGGGGGGTGGTCAGCACCCAGCCTGCCCACCAGCATCTCTGGGTGCAGATCCTGGGCTGGATGCCCAAAGGTGGGGACAGGATCCTCTCTGGGGCTAGGGACAGGGTGACCCATGGGGTGAGACAGGACCCTCTGTGGGTGTTTCATACCCATCCAAGGCTGGGATGGGGGCACCTGTGGGGCTGGGTATGGGGCTGGGGACAGAGCTGGGGACAGCGTGACCCATAGGGTTGGGATAAGGGCACCCGTGGGGCTGGGAGAAGACCCTCTATGGGGCTAGGAATAAAGTTTCTGGTGTCCCAGCCCCACACTGGAGGTGCCAGTGCTCATGCCCTGCGGGATGCTGGGGGGGTGGCAGGACGGACCCTGCCCCAGCGCTGCTGCAATTTCCTGCCCTCGGCAGCTGGTGCTGGCAGCGCTTTCCCAACGCCAGCGCCAGCAAGAGCCGCCGTGAGGCAACAGCACAGTGGGGTAAGAGCCTTTGTGGCTGCATCTTGTGATGAGCTGGGTGTGGTCTCAGTGGGGTTCGGTCTCAGTGGGGTTCGGTCTCAGCAGGGTTAATCTCAACGGGGTTTGATCTCAACCTGGTTCAGTCTCATCGGGGTTTGATCTCAGTAGGGTTTAGTCTCAGTGGGATTTGATCTCAACCTGGTTTGGTCTCATCAGGGTTCGGTCTCAGCAGGGTTAATCTCAACGGGATTTGATCTCAACCTGTTTCAATCTCATTGGGGTTTGGTCTCATCAGGGTTTGGTCTCAGTGGGATTTGATCTCAGCCTGGTTTGGTCTCATCGGGGTTTGGTCTCAGCAGGGTTAATCTCAACGGGATTTGATCTCAACCTGGTTCAATCTCATTGGGGTTTGGTCTCATCAGGATTTAGTCTCAGTGGGATTTGATCTCAACTTGGTTTGGTCTCATCAGGGTTCGGTCTCAGCAGGGTTAATCTCAACGGGATTTGATCTCAACCTGGTTCAATCTCATCAGGGTTTGGTCTCATCAGGGTTTGGTCTCAGTGGGAGTTGATCTCAACCTGGTTCGGTCTCAGTGGGATTTGATCTCAACCTGGTTCGGTCTCAGTGGGATTTGATCTCAACCTGGTTCGGTCTCAGTGGGATTTGATCTCAACCTGGTTTGGTCTCAGTGGGATTTGATCTCAACCTGGTTCGGTCTCAGTGGGATTTGATCTCAACCTGGTTCGGTCTCAGTGGGATTTGATCTCAACCTGGTTCGGTCTCAGTGGGATTTGATCTCAACCTGGTTTGGTCTCACCAGGGTTTGGTCTCAGTGGGATTTGATCTCAACCCAGTTTGGTCTCAGCAGGATTTGGTCTCAGTGGGGTTCAATCACAGTGGGGTTTGGTCTCTGCGGGGTTTAGTCTCAGGGGGATTTGATCTCAGCCCAGTTTGGTCTCACTGGAGTTCGGTCTCAGCGGGATTTGGTCTCAGTGGGGTTTGCTCTCAGCCCTCCGTGGGGACAGCCGAGCCCCCCTTTAGCCACCCCTTTTGGCAGCCGATGGGAGCCGTGGGAAGACGAGCAGGGCGCTGAGCAAACACCCTTTGCAAACACGGGCTGCGGGCAGGATGGCGGCAGCGGGCAGGGCTGGCACCGAGCCGACAGCAGCGCCTGGTGGCACGAGGGGTGGGAGAGAGTCCCTCAGCCCCCCTGCAGGCCACCCATTCCCCTTCCCTTGGCACCCCTGGCACCATCACACCCCTCGGTTTGCTCCCTTGTGGAGAGGCTGAGAGATTTGGGGCTCTTCAGCCTGGAGGAGAAGGCTCCAAGGAGACCTTAGAGCAGCTTTTAGTACTGAAAGGGGCTCAAGAAAAGCTGAGGAGGGGCTCTTGATTGAGGAGTGCAGGGAGAGGATGGAGAGGGAATGGTTTTAAATTGGAAGGGAGAAAATTTAGATGAGATATTAGGAAGAAATTCTTCACAATGAGGGTAGGGAGGCCCTGGAACAGGTTGCCCAGAGCAGTGGTGGCTGCCCCATCCCTGGAGGGATTCAAGGGCAGGTTGGATGGGGCTTGGAGCCCCTGATCCAGTGGGAGGTGTCCCTGCCCATGGCAGGGGTGGAACTGGATGGGCTTTGAGGTCCCTTCCAACCCAAACCGTTCCATGATTCTGTGCTGAGCTTCCACTCCATCTCTTTGCAGAGGATTAGGATGATTCCCACCCCAAAGTGGCCTCGTGGTCCCTCTCCAGATGCTGGCATCCCTGGTACATGCCCGGCACGCTGAGCACCCCCGGCTGCAGCTCCCCACTTCTCAGCACCCACTGCAACAAACACCCTGGGGTCTGTCCCCCATGTCCCCCCACCCCGCCATGGAGCTGGAGCTGGGATCTGAGGTGCTGTTGGACCTGAGCTTCCTGACAGAGGACGAGCGGCGTGCCATCAACGAGGTGCTGCGCCGCGACTGGCAGCTCCGCCGGCGTGAGGAGGGGCGCATCAGGTGAGGTGGGGGTCCCATCTTCAGTGGCACCTTTGGGGACAGCATAACCCCCCTCCAGGAGCATCCAGCCTGGGGTCTGTCACCCTTGGGGACAGCATAAACCCCCTCCAGGAGCATCCAGGCTGGGGTCTGTCACCCTTGGGGACAGCATAAACCCCCTCCAGGAGCATCCAGGCTGGGGTCTGTCACCCTTGGGGACAGCATAACCCCCCCAGGAGCATCCAGGCTGGGGTCTGTCACCCTTGGGGACAGCATAACCCCCCCAGGAGCATCCAGGCTGGGGTCTGTCACCTTTGGGGACAGCATAATCCCACCAGGAGCATCCAGGCTGGAGTCTGTCACCCTTGGGGACAGCATAATCCCACCAGGAGCATCCAGGCTGGGGTCTGTCACCCTTGGGGACAGCATAACCCCCCCAGGAGCATCCAGGCTGGGGTCTGTCACCCTTGGGGACGAAGCAGGCAGGCTCGAGGTCCCCTTTCACCTGGGGACACCCCTTGAGCTCAGCCAGGGTGATGCCCCGTGCTGGGTGACACTGACATCATGATTCCCAAACCCCTGGGAGATGGTGTCTTGGTGTCCTCCTAGCTGGCCTGGTGGCACCACCAGCCTCTTGGGGAGGGTGATGGGGATGGTGGAGCAGGGGTGGTGGCACCACTGGAAGCCAACGGCCGCCCGCCTGCCACCAGCAAACTCCGCAAGTCGGTGTCGGACCCGGTGCGGCTGAAAACCCTCACGGGGGACTGGTTCTGCGATGCCCGCGCCCAGCGCCACCGGCACCACCTGGGCTCCGACCTCGTCCGTGCGTCCATCCGCCGCAGGAGGCGGCCACATGGTAGGAGAGGGAGGAGGACATGGGGAGGGAGGGTGTACAGGGGACCCCGGCTCAGCCCCCTGAGGTCCCCAATGTCCCCAGGAGCAGGGGACACGGAGCGTGGCCCCAATCGGGGCGAGCTGGAGGCCATCGGTGAGCGGCTGGTGGAGGAGAAGGAGGATGAGGATAGTGTGACGGAGCCGGAGGAGAGGTGAGGGTGGGATGGGGGAGACGCTTGCCCCATGGGTGTCCCAGAGCTGGTGACAACTGTTTAGGGCCCCTTGCGGGGGGTGACACGGCCCTGGGATGCCCGAGGGGAGCTGGAGGTGGGGAAGTTGGAGCTCGTGGGGAAGGGGATGGCATTGTCCTGGTGTCTGTCCACCCTCCGAGTGTCTGTCCACCCTCTAGGTCTCTGTCACCACCCAGGGCTCTATAATAGGTGGGGGGTTGTGGGGAGGGGGAGAAAATGATCAATTAGCCCTGTTGAGAGAAACTAATTATCATCTCTTCTTGCAGCTCCCCTGTAGAGGACGTGCAGGTGGCCACAGAGCCCCAGGTTGGTGCTTGTTGGGGGGGCTGAGCCGGCACAGAGCCTGTATTTGGTACCTGATGCCCAGGTGATGGGCTCGGTCAGTGGGGGAGAGCCCTGCAGTTGGGTCACCCTGGCTGCTGTCGCCCTGGAGCTGCAGTGTCACCCCAGGAGGTGCTGCTGGAGGGGTGTGTGGTCTTGCAAAGTCTGATCCTGAGCTCTGTGGGGTGGGGAGCCAGGGGGGATGGCACATGGATGTCCTTCACCCCCATCCCCAGGGACCCAGAGGGGCTGGAGCGCAAGGCACAGGCAGGGGACAGGAGGGTTCTTGGGATGGTTTGGGTTGGAAAGGACCTTTAAAACCCATCCAGTTCCACACTCTGCCGTGGGCGGGGACTCCTCCCACTGGATCAGGGGCTCCAAGCCCCATCCAACCTGCCCTTGAACCCCTCCAGGGATGGAGAAGCCACCACTGCTCTGGGCAACCTGGGCCAGGGCCTCCCCATCCTCACAGCAGAACATTTCTTCCTCAGATTTCATCTGAATCTCCTCTATTTCAGATGAAAACTGTTCTTCCTCACCCCAACCCTGCCCTCCCTGACCAAGAGCTCCTCCCCAGCTTTCCTGGAGCCCCTTTCAGCCCTGGAAGCTGCTCTAAGGTCTCCCTGGAGCCTTCTCTTCTCCAGGCTGAACAACCCCAACCCTCGCAGCCTGTCCTCATAGCAGAGATGCTCCAGCCCTCGGATCATCTCTGTGGCCTTCTCTGGATCCATCCCAACAGCTCCATCTCCTTCTTATGTTGGGGATGCCTATATCCACCCTTTTCCCTGTGTGCCCCCTCGCAGCCCAGCCCCGTGACCCTGACTGTAGAGGGGACCCAGGTGTCACAGCCTCTGAGACAAGGTCACAGCCCCGTGAGGAAGCCGAACATCCCAGCCCAGCCAGGTAACCATGACCAAGGGGTTTGTGCTGTTGAGCTTTTTTGGGCTTCAGAGCCCCTCTAATATTATTTACCAGCCCCCTGCCTTCTCCCAGCCCCTCATCCTTGTCCCCCATCCCTTGTTTGCCAAGAAAAAGGGACACCTCCCGCCAAGTCTATCCCTGCTGCCTTGGGATCCCCCAAATTGTCCTTGCAGGTGGGAACCCCTTCCTCACATCCAGTGCAGACGAAGATGAGGAGGAGCCGAAGCCCACCCGCAGTGGCCCTGAGGCTGGGAAGGTGGGAAAGAGGGGGGCTTTCGGAGGGACTGCATGGGGTTGGGGGAGCTTTTTGGGGTTGGAGGAGCTGTATGGAGCTGTTCGGGGCTGGAGGGGGTTGGAGAGGGCTTTATGGGGCTGGGGAGGTCTGTACAGAGTTGCAGGGGGCTTTATGGGGCTTGAGGGGGGCTGTGTGGAAGTTAGGGAGGTCCGTAACAGGATTGCAGGGGTCTTTGTGAGGTTCTGGGGAGCTGTATGGGGCTTGAGTGAGCGCTGGGGAGGTCTGTATGAGGTTGGGGGGCTGGCGAGATCTCTACGAGGTTGTATGGAGCTGGGTGGAATTGGAGGGGGCTGTATTGGGATGGGGGTCCTGTATTGGGAATGGAGGGGGCTGTATTGGGATGGGGGGTCCTGTATTGGGAGAGGGGGTCCTGTATTGGGAGGGGGGGTCCTGTATTGGGAATGGAGGGGGCTGTATTGGGATGGGGGATCCTGTACTGGGAATGGAGGGGGCTGTATTGGGATGAGTGGCCCTGTATTGGGAGGGGGGGTCCTGTATTGGGAATGGAGGGGGCTGTATTGGGATGGGGGATCCTGTATTGGGAATGGAGGGGGCTGTATTGGGATGGGTGGTCCTGTATTGGGAGGGGGGGTCCTGTATTGGGAGGGGGGGTCCTGTATTGGGATGGGGAGTCCTGTATTGGGAGGGGGGTCCTGTATTGGGAGGGGGGTCCTGTATTGGGAGGGGGGGTCCTGTATTGGGAGGGGGGTCCTGTATTGGGAGGGGGGGTCCTGTATTGGGAATGGAGGGGGCTGTATTGGGATTGGGGGGGGCTGTATTGGGATGGGGGGGCACGTATGGGTCTGGGGGTGCATGTGCAAAGCCAGCACAGCCTCTACAGAAGCATAAAGCACTTGCTGGGACCTGGGTGCCTCGGGATCCTGCGCTGGGGGTGGGGACCATGCCGACTCCTCTTGACTTTGCATTTCCAGGGCCCAGAGGTGGATCAAGGATCCCCAGACCCTGTGTCCCCCCAGAACGGCCACACTCCCCCGAGCAGCCTGCTGACAACCAGCTCCTCCGTGTCCAGCCTCAGCTCCTCCACGGTACAGGCTGTGGGGGCTGCTGGGGTGGGATGGGGATCACTTCTCCACCCCCCACCCCTGACCCCATCCCACCACCCCACAGCTGAGCAGCAGCCTGATGAGCCTGTACAGCGAGGAGGAGCTGGGCAGAGTGCCCGTGCGGGGCTGCGTCCAGTTCTCCCTCCGCTACGACCCGGCCAAGAAGGAGCTGCAGGTCCACGTGCTGCGGTGCCGCGAGCTGGCCGAGGCTAAGAAGCAGCGATCAGACCCGTGAGTGACCCCCCGGCCCCTAGCAATGATGCCCAGGAGGTGCCCATGGTTGTACCCACTGCACCCACTTCATTTTGGGGCCTCCAGGTACATCAAGACATACCTGCTCCCAGATAAGTCCAATCGTAGCAAGCGCAAGACCACGGTGCGGAAGAGGAGCTTGGATCCCATTTTCAACGAGACCCTCAAGGTTTCTAGCCCTGGTTTACAGTGCTACAGACTAGAAGTCTGGCTGGAAAGCTGCCCCTGGGGTAAAACACCTGGGGGTGTTGGTTGAATGGGAGCCAGCAGTGGCCCAGGTGGCCAAGAAGGCCAGTGGCATCTTGGCTTGGGTCAGACACTGCGTGGCCAGCAGGTCCAGGGAGGTTCTTCTCCCCCTGTACTCAGCACTGGTGAGACCGCACCTCGAATCCTGTGTTCAGTTCTGGGCCCCTCACCACAAGGAGGATGTTGAGGCTCTGGAGCGAGTTCAGAGAAGAGCAACGAAGCTGGGGAAGGGGCTGGAGAACAAGAGGAGCAGCTGAGAGAGCTGGGGGTGTTTATCCTGGAGAAGAGGAGGCTGAGGGGAGACCTCATTGCTCTCTCCAACTCCCTGAAAGGAGGTTGTGGAGAGGAGGGAGCTGGGCTCTTCTCCCAAGTGACAGGGGACAGGACGAGAGGGAATGGCCTCAAGCTTCTCCAGGGGAGGTTTAGACTGGACATTAGGAAAAAAAATCACAGAAAAGGTCTTTGGTCCCTGTCAGAGGCTGCCCAGGGAGTGGGTTGAGTCACCTTCCCTGGAGGGGTTTAAGGGACGAGTGGACGAGGCGCTGAGGGACGTGGGTTAGTGATTGATGGGAATGGTTGGACTCGATGATCTGGTGGGACTTTTCCAATCTGGTGATTCTATGATTCTATGATTGTGAGGGGATGTTAATAGTTCAAGTAGAGGGGTAGATAACCTCACCCTGTCTGTGTCCCCACCCCACCAGTACAAGCTGGAGAAGAGGGACCTGCAGGGCCGGACCCTGAATCTCTCGGTGTGGCACCATGACAGCCTGGGCAGGAATCTCTTCCTGGGGGAGGTGGAGATCGCGCTGGGCTCCTGGGACTGGGCCAACACACGCCCTGAATGGTTCAGTCTCCAGCCACGGGTGAGTCCCAAACCCCTCAGCTCGCTCCCTCCTTCCACAGACCCCCCCTAACCCTCCCTCCTCCCCAGATGCCCATCTCCTCGGATGGCCTCGCCAGCCGGGGCAACCTCAATTTGGCATTGAAGTTCATTCCCGCTGGCTCAGAAGGTGAGAGGTGCCCGTGGGCTCCAGGGGTGGGGGTCTGTGATGCCGGGGTGCCCCTCTCACCTCTCTCCTCTGCAGGTGGAGGGCTGCCACCCACGGGCGAGCTGCACATCTGGGTGAAGGATGCTCAGAGCCTCATCCCCTTGCAGAGTGGCACCGTGGATGCCTTTGTGCAGTGGTAAGAGGGTGGCTGGCACCTTGGGGGGCACCCGGAGGGGCTGGGGGGTGTGGGGGTGTCCCCTAACTTCACCATCACCTCCAGCTATGTGCTGCCGGACGACAGCAAGACGAGTCGGCAGAAGACCCGGGTGGTGAAGCGGAGCCTCAACCCTCTCTTTAACCACACCATGGTCTACGACGGCTTCCAAGCCAAGGACCTGGCTGAGGCGTGCGCCGAGTTCACTCTCTGGCACCATGAAGCCTTTTCCAAGCGCCAGCTGGGGGGCATCCGGCTCAGCCTGGGCACGGGTGAGATGTGAGGAGAACCCTGGGGGGGCTCCCCATGGCTCGTGGGGAGCCCAGGGAGTGATGCTGGTGGTCGTCTCTCTGCAGGGAGCAGCTACGGGCTGCCCGTGGGCTGGATGGACTCGACCGCCGAGGAGCGAGGGGTGTGGGGACGCCTGCTCCAGCAGCCTGGGCAGTGGGTAGAAGCGCTGCTGCCCCTGCGGACAAACCTCGTGCCCCGCGGGTAGCCCCTGCCCTGCCAGAGACCACCCGGTGCCAGCAGGACTGGGGGACCCGGGGGATGGAGCTGAGCCCAAAGCATCACGGCGTGGGGCTGGGGGCTGTGTCCCCCTCGCCCTGCAGCAGCAATGAAGTGGATAAAGTGGCTGTAGAGACTGTTTATTGATCCAGGTACCCCAATTTTTCCCTCTGGCGTGGGGTTGGAGCTGCTGCATCCCACTATGAGGCTGTTTTTCTATCACCACTCCCCCATGGTGGCATCCTGGGGGTCTGGTGGCTGTGTCCCACAGGGATGGGGGGAGGCCCCTCCTCTGTTTTCTGCTGGTTGAGGGTCCTGCGCTGCTCCAGGATGGTTGCCCAGAGCCGGTGCGCTGGCCCGCGCCTGCTGGGACACACAAGGCTGCTGGAGGGAGGGGACGGATCCGTGTGTGCCCCCCATCCCTGCCCTCCTCGCCCTGGTACCTGATGCCCACGTCGAAGAGGTCGTCGCGCGTGACGCAGCCCAGAAGGTCCCGCAGGGTGAAGCCGTGGGAGAGGAGCTGGGGGAGGTAGGAGGAGGTGTTGGGGGGCGATGCTGGGGGGTTGCCCCGCTCACGCCAGCGGGGCTGGAACCCCATGTAGATCCACGTGCCAAGTGGCTGCGGGCCTCACCGTGGCCGTGGTGGCCGAGTCCGTGTCGTGCTGCTGCAGCCACGCAAGAAGAAGGGGGTCAGCCTGTGTCTGGGGGTTCAGGGCCAAGGAAACCTGCTCGGAGAGGGGCTCCTTCTGCTCAGGGCAGCTGGGGACTGCGGTGTCCTCGTCACCGGAGTGAAGCACCCGCTGCATCAGCCGCTGCCACTCTTGCTCCTTCTCAGCCAGCTCCTGGAGCAGCCTAGGGAACAGCAGGGCATGGAGTGGCACTGCGAGAGGACACAGACTAGCGCCTGGGGAGATGGAGGCACAAGGACCAGCAAAACCCTACCTGCATGTCTCTCTGCGGAGGTGGCAGAGCTGTGCCACCAGCGCCGAGGGCTCCTGGAGGGTTGACAGGGTTTCTGCCTGGGTGCTGGGGCTGGTGCTGAGCCCTGAAGTGGTGCTGTCCTGCTGGGACTGGCTCCTGGGAGGGGACAGCCTTGGTGGCACAGCGTTGTCCTCATCATTCGTGTCCTTGGTGTTGTCCTCTGCCAGGCAGCTGGCGTTCAGGCCAAGGTCTGTGGGCACAGAGAAGTGCCTGATGGACTTGGGGAATAAAATAGAATCATAGAATCACAGAATCACCAAGCTGGATCAGACCCCCAGGATCATAGAGTCCAACCATTCCCATCAATCACTGAACCATGTCCCTCAGCACCTCATACGCCCGTCCCTTACACCCCTCCAGGGAAGCTGAATCAACCCCCTCCCTGGGCAGCCTCTGCCAGTGCCCAGTGACCCTTTCCGTAAAAAAGTTTTTCCTAACATCCAGCCTGAACCTCCCCTGGTGGAGCTTGAGGCCATTCCCTCTCGTCCTGTCCCCTGTCACTTGGGAGAAGAGCCCAGCTCCCTCCTCTCCACAACCTCCTTTCAGGGAGTTGGAGAGAGCAATGAGGTCTCCCCTCAGCCTCCTCTTCTCCAGGCTAAACACCCCCAGCTCTCTCAGCCGCTCCTCTTGTTCTCCAGCCCCTTCCCCAGCTTCGTTGCTCTTCTCTGGACTTGCCCCAAGCAAAGCTGCCCTGGTGCTGTCCCCTACCTCCCACCTCCTCTATCCCTTTCCCAGCACCTCAAAGTCTTCCAGCCCACCTTCTTCTTCCACCCACCTGGCTATGGTGGTGGGACCTGTCCCCGCGTCCCCCAGTGTCACCCACCTCTCACCAGCACGGTGAAAGCCGCCTGCACCGCCTGGCTCATGGCATCGTCCAGCGCAAACATCCAGTGGGGTTTGATGTGATGCTGGCGCAGCACCTGTCGCACCTGGAAAGGGCAGCACCGGGCCAGAGCATCCATCACTGTGCCAGGGCACAGACGGGCTCTAGAGAAGAGAAGGCTGCGGAGAGACCTTAGAGCAGCTTCCAGGACCGAAAGGGGCTCCAGGAAAGCTGGGGAGGGGCTCTTGATTAGGGAGGGCAGGGAGAGGAAGAGGGGGAATGGGTTTTGGCTGAAAGAGAGGAGATGAGATTGCAAGGAGAATTGTTTTGCTGTGAGGGAGGGGAGGTCCTGGCCCAGGTTGCCCAGAGCAGGGGTGGCTGCCCCATCCCTGGAGGGGTTCAAGACCAGGCTGGATGGGGCTTGGAGCCCTTGATGCAGTGGGAGGTGTCCCTGCCCATGGCAGGGGTGGAACTGGATGGGCTTTGAGGTCCCTTCCAACCCAAACCATTCCATGATTCTCTGCCAAGGCACCACCCAGTCACCCTACCACCCCACCCCAGCACTCACTGCTGCTTGGAAGCCGAAGAGGGGTGCCTGGAGGTTGGGGAGGCTCAGCCCCTCTGCCCGCAGCTGGCTCTGCAGTGCCAGGAGGTCCTGGTGCAGCTGGTGTTGGCTTTGGCTCTGGATGTAGCTCCGCAGGCATCTCAGCAGTTGAGCAAGATGCTCCGAGCCCAACTTCGCACCTGCCGTGCTCTGAGTGGATAAAGGAGATGCCTAGGAGCTTCCACCATGCCCACTCTCTGCACAGAACCATCTCCCCGGGCACCCAGATCCCACCTGGCTCTCCTTCAAGGCAGAGATGATGCCCGGCTCCTCGGTGGCGAGGACACGGTGCAGCGTGGCTCGGCGCTTGCTGTCCTTGCGCAGGAGGAACCCATCCCCGCTCTCCTCTGGGGAGGACGAGCGCAGGCTGCAGTCGGAGCCAGCTGAGCCCTGAGCAGCACTGGAAAGAGGTGATGAGGGTTGGCAATGCCCCCTTCTCCAGTCTTGGGTGTTTAGGAGTGTGGAGAGGGTGAGGCCAGTGGCCTCCTGCAAACCCTCTGAGCTGCAGTAGGATCATAGAATCATAGAATCACCAGGTTGGAAAAGACCCATAGGATCATCAAGTCCAACCATTCCCATCAGTCACTAAACCATGTCCCTCAGCACCTCATCCACCTGTCCTTTAAACCCCTCCAGGGAAGGGGACTCAACCCACTCCCTGGGCAGCCTCTGCCAGGGACCAATCACCCTTTCTGGGAAAATTTTTTTCCTGATGTCCAGCCAGAACCTCCCCTGGTGGAGCTTGAGGCCATTCCCTCTCGTCCTGTCCCCTGTCCCTTGGGAGAAGAGCCCAGCTCCCTCCTCTCCACAACCTCCTTTCAGGTAGTTGGAGAGAGCAATGAGGTCTCCCCTCAGCCTCCTCTTCTCCAGGCTAAACCCCCCCAGCTCTCTCAGCCGCTCCTCTTGTTCTCCAGCCCCTTCCCCAGCTCCGTTGCAGGGAGATGGGATGTGATGCTCTGGCACAGCAAGAGGACATTGCAGGGTGCGGTGCTGAGATGTGGCAACAGACCCCGGGGTCCCTCCCATCACTCCCATGCCCAGGATGTGGTACCCCAAGTCGCTGCGGCCGGCGGCTGCCTCACCGGGGCACGGGAGCAGGGAGCTGCCTGCTGTGCCCCTCACCAGGGCGTCCTGCCTGGCTGAGGAGCTGTTCCCGTCGGTGCCCTCCGCATCCCCATCCCGCTGCTCAAAGTGGAGGCGATTGCCTGCCAGGGAGATGATGGGGATGGAGAAGGTTCGTTAGCAGCTCATGCCAGGTGACCCCGTCCTGCCCCCAGGACTCACCTCTCGCTGCGAGCAGGGGCTGGCTCCGGGCTCTCCGGGCATCGGTGAGGAACGGGTCCTGTAGCAGCACAGCAGCCGTTGCCCGCTCGGCCGGATCGGCCTGGAAGCAGCGCAGGATGAACTTCTTGGCTTTCTCCGACATGGACTTGGGCACCTCTGGGTGCATCTTGAACATGCCCACCTGGAGGGGAGGCACTGTGGGGCTGCAAGGGGGTTGGCCACCCCAAAGAGGGGCAATTTCAGGGCCGGGGAAGCACCCCCCCACCTCTGCATCCCCTGCCCAACCCCATGGGTACCTTGAACATCGCAGCCTGGGGGCTGCCGAGCTCATAGAAGGGGGGCTTGCCCGTGGCCATCTCGATGATGGTGCAGCCCAAGGACCAGATATCTGCTGGCTTCCCATAGCCCCACGGCCCCTGGTCGATGATTTCTGGGGCCATGTACTGCAGGGTGCCTGGGTGAGGAGGGGTGAGAGGAACTCGTATCCGTCAACCAGACTCTTCCTGGGGTGGGTTCTCTTTCTCCCCATGCTTGGTGCAAGGATGCAGACCCCAGAACTGCCTGGTCCTCAGCATCCTACCACCCCCAGCCTTACCCGTGAAGGTCTCGGCACTGGGGCTGATGCCCGCTAGCCGCTTGGAGGTACCGAAGTCTGAGATCTTCAGCACCCCGCTGTACGTGTTGATGAGGATGTTGTCTCCCTGGCACGAGAATCATAGCATCATAGAATCACCAGGTTGGAAAAGACCCATCGGATCAAGTTCAACCATAAGAAAGGTGCCCCAAAATAAAACCAAGCCACAAAAGCTCCTGGAGCTCAAGAAAGACATCAACCCAGGGGCTCTGGGCATGGAGGAGCAGCTCCTGGCTCCCCAGTGCCCCTTGAGATGAGGATGGGTGATGCCCCCCAACCCCTCACCTTGATGTCACGGTGCACAATGTGATTATCGTGAAGGTAGCTGAGCCCATCAAGGATCTGGCGGGTGTAGAAGACGATGGTGGGCTCGTTATCCTTCAGGGGACCCCATTTGGAGCGCAGCAGGGATGAAAGACTCCCTGGAGAAGGGGTATGGAGGGGGGCAACACCACCGTTTAGGCCACACATATGGCCCCATGGCCCCTTTTAACCCCCAAATCCTGCCCCCAGCGCTGCCCACCTCCTGGCACCTCCTCCATGAAGATCTTGATGAAGCCGTCCTGGCTGATGGAGCCCAGGTACTGCACGATGTTCCTGTGCCGCAGGTGCTTGTGCAAGGCGATCTCCTCGTGCAAGGCTTGTGAGTACCTGTGTGGCACGACACCAGGGTGAGGGGCTGCCTAGAGCTCCCCAGGACCCTCCAGGACCTCCTAGCACGGCACCTACCGGCTGTCCCGCTCTGGGATCTCCTTGATAGCGACACGCACTTGGTTACTGAGGCAGCGCCCAGCGTAGACAACCCCGTACGTCCCCCTGCCCAGGACCACCCGCTCGCCAGCCTCTGAGTACTCGTACCTGTACTGTGGGTGGAGACGCGGGGTGGCAGCCTGTGCCACCCAGTGCCCCGTGTCACCCTGTGCCACCTCGTGTCCCCATCTCACCTCCAGGATGGGCTGCGTGGGGCTGGGCACCTCCTCGCTACCCACTGCCTGCTCATGCAGGAGGGACTGGATCTGCTCACAGAACCTGCCGGTGGGAGGACGATGGTCCTGAGCAGCGGTGAGGGATGCTGAGGACCTGGTCATTGTTCCCTGGCACAAAGGGGCTCCTGTTCCCCCTCTCAGGCTGTTCCCCGTAAGCGTCACCCTGCTTTATGGGATCCTTCACAGGGGGTTGGGTCACTCATACACCTATTTACCCCCAAAGAAATAGAATCATAGAATAGTTTGGATTGGAAGGGACCTTAAAGATCATCCAGTTCCAACCCCCTGCTGTGGGCAGGGACACCTCCCACTGGATCAGGAGCTCCAAGCCCCATCCAACCTGGCCTTGAACCCCTCCAGGGATGGGGCAGCCACCCCTGCTCTGGGCAACCTGTTCCCATGCTTCCTCACTCTCATCGTGAAGAAATTCTTCCTTATGTCTGGTCTAAATCTGCCCCTCTCCAGTTTATCCCCATTGCCCCTCATCCTATCACCACAAGCCTTCGTGAACAGCCCTTCCGCAGGTTTCTTGTAGCCCCTTCAGGCACTGGAAGCTGCTTGAAGGTCTCCTTGAAGCCTTCTCTTCTCCAGGCTGAACAACCCCAACTCTCTCAGCCTGTCCTCATAGCAGAGACGCTCCAGCCCTCGGATCATCCTTGTAGCCTCCTCTGGACCCGTTCCATCAGCTCCATCTCCTTCTTATGCTGAGGATTCCAGAACTGGACCCAACGCTCCAGGCGAGGTCTCCCAAGAGAGGATCAGAGGGGGCAGAATCCCCTCCCTGCTGGCCACGCTGCTTTTGATGCAGCCCACTCCCACCCCTCCCTGCTCCCCAGGACAGTGACTGGAGGGTCCCCCGGTGTCCCCACCAGCCTCCCCGTGCCCTCCACTCCCTGCCTCACCCCCAGCAGTGCTGCTGCGAGGGGAAGTAGAGCTGGAAATCCTCCTCCGTGTGCATCACGTAGAGGAAGCAGCCCCGTTCATCGCGCTTGCAGATGCTGGAGGGAGAGAAGCCCCCAACCTGTCAGCACTGGAGCTGCCCATGGGGTGGGCAGAGGGGCTGTGGGCACAGATCTTTGGTCCTGCTGGTGAGGGGACTAGGGACACACTCACCTGACGCCCCGGATGGCCGTGGCCGCAAAGGTCCAGCTCGATGCTGCTTTCTGCAGGAGAAGGAACAGGTGAGGATGGGAGGAGGAGGTTGGTGGGGCCACCTCCAGCCCTTCAAGCCCCATCCCTACCTCCTCCGTGGGGCACACGAGGGCAAGCGTCAACGCAGGCTCCTCCGTGCCACTACTCAGCACCAGCCGGGCTGGCTGCAGGATCTTGCTGAGCTCCAGGATGAGGACCTGCAGCAATGGGGGCTGCAGAGTGAGCTCCCCAACCCACACCTCCATCCTCCTACCCTGGTGGGCAGCGGTGGGCTGCTTGGTGCCTTCCCAACCTCCTAGTAAGCCTGGACAGCTGGGGGGACCCCAAGAACTCCATGAGGACCCTCACCGAGCGGCGCGGCGTGGAGACAAAGGGTTGGCATGCCTCAAGGAGGAAACCCAGCCAGAAATCAGCCAGCTCCTGACGGGCAGAGGGGACTTGTGGGCTCTTCTGGAAGTGTTTGTAGAGGAGGAAGGTCTCCATGACTGAGACCAGATACCTGCAGGGATGTAAAAGAGGAAAGAGGAGAGAGAGATGTCCCCAGCCCTCCTAAAAGCTCGTAATTCTCCTCCTAGGACACAGCCACCAGGGAATGGAGACCTGGTCTCTTCCAGGTAGGCGCTGTGCTGTACCATACCAGCCTGGTGCATTAAGCTTGTAGAGCTTCTCGGATGCTTGGATGACTTTACTGAGGTCGTTGGCCAAGACACCGGTTCCGAGGCAAAACCCAACATCCCAGTAGTAGTGCAGCTCCTCCAGGCTGCCCTTGCGACCCTGCAGGCAGCTCAGCTTCACCCCTGGACACGAGAGCAGGAGCCCATCACCCCTCTGCTGGGAACACGGCTGCTCCAGGGTGCCCTAACACCAACAAGACCCCATAGCCTGGTCCCCATCACCGAGTGGATCCTTCTCCCTGACCCTCGGGTGGGCACCCACCGATTTGCTGCAGCTCCACGGAGGTTTCAAACTGATGCCCAGCAGCCACGAGGAGGACGGCAGCGTTGATGCCCGCGTGGAGGCTCGGCTCCACCTCGAAGGCTTTGCTGTACCTGGGAGGAGATGTTGGGAGGAGAGCATGGCCACTGCCACCCTCCTGCAGCCAAAACCCGGGGTCCTGAACCTGCCCCTGTGATGGGGGAGCACTCCCATCACAGGGGCAGAAAAACAAACAAAAAAGAGGTAAAACAAAAATAAAAGCCCATCAGGAATTGGGCCCTGGCAGCAGTGGTGGCTGCTCCATCCCTGGAGGGGTTCAAGGCCAGGCTGGATGGGGCTTGGAGCCCCTGATCCAGTGGGAGATGTCCCTGCCCATGGCAGGGGTGGAACTGGATGGTCTTTGAGGTCCCTCTTAACCCAAACGATTCCACGATTCCATGAATTAGCATCCCCTGCCCCTGCGTTGCTGCACTGCCTGGACCCAGGCACCCTACGACCCCTCAGATGAGGCCATGGGCAGGCAGGTGACCCCCCAGCGCTGTCCCCAGCCTCACCAGTGCAAAGCCTGGTCCCTCATCCCGGTGCCCATGAAGCCGGAGCTGATGAACATGTCCTTGTAGATGCGGCCACACAAGCAGAGAAGGTCGGGTGCAGCCCCCTCCTTACGTTCCACCACGGGCAGCAGCACTGACAGGGCTTTCTCCCGGTCCCCGGCACGGTTACGCCTGCACAGAGCTCAGTGAATACACCCCTGACACCCCCAGCCCCTGCCATCAGGGTGCCCGGGGCGTGGGTCGTCTCCCCCTCACCGGCTGAGGGCAAAGGCGTAGTGGAAGCGGACGTTGTGCTGCTCGGCCACGGCGCACGTCGGCAGAGCCTCCAGGGTCTCCACCAGCGAGATGATGGCATCGTAATCCTGCCGGGATGCCCATGGGGCTGAGCTGGTGGCACCCCAGCTCTGGGGGGGTGACGTTCCCCCTGGATCAGCCAAGCCCAGAGGGCTGCAGACTCCACCAAGCAAGGGCAGGCTGTGGAGCAGCACCCGGGATGCCAACATGGTCCTTGGCTTCTCTCCAGGATCATAGAATCACCAGGTTGGAAGAGACCCATGAGATCATCAAGTCCAACCATTCCCATCAATCACTAACCCATGTCCCTCAGCGCCTCGTCCACCCGTCCCTTAAACCCCTCCAGGGAAGGGGACTCAACCCCCTCCCTGGGCAGCCTCTGCCAGGGACCAATCACCCTTTCTGTGAAATATTTTTTCCTAATGTCCAGCCAGAACCTCCCCTGGTGGAGCTTGAGGCCATTCCCTCTCGTCCTGTCCCCTGTCCCTTGGGAGAAGAGCCCAGCACCCTCCTCTCCACAACCTCCTTTCAGGGAGTTGGAGAGAGCAATGAGGTCTCCCCTCAGCCTCCTCTTCTCCAGGATAAACACCCCCAGCTCTCTCAGCTGCTCCTCTTGTTCTCCAGCCCCTTCACCAGCTTCGTTGCTCTTCTCTGGACTCGCTCCAGAGCCTCAACATCCTTCTTGTGGTGAGGGGCCCAGAACTGAACACAGGATTCGAGCAGCGGTCTCACCAATGCTGAGTCCAGAGGGAGAAGAACCTCCCTGGACCTGTTTTCCTATGTTTCAACCCCCTCACCTGCACGTCACGGTAGGAGAGGAGAAGGTTCACCACGATGTCCAGGCTGAGCAGCTCCACGCTGTCAAGGCGCTGCTGGATGCGGGCCAGCTCCCGGCTCAGCTGTTCCCCCTGGTACATCTCCCGCGCCCTCCGGATATCCCTCTGGATCATCTCCCGAAAATACCCACTGGGGACAGGGGTTGGGGCAGAGATGTGGAGCTTTTGGGGTGGTGGCATTTCTCCACCAGCCCAGGGTTTGCTCGTAGAGGGGCAGCAATACCAGGAGTTGGTGGGGATTCCCTGCAGCAGCTGGATGAGGCGGGTTGCCAGTGGGGTTGAGAAGGTCTCCGTCTCGAAGCCAGGCTGGAAAAGCTCCGTCGTGCTTTTCATGGCCCCAGCATCACAGCAGACGACCTTGTTCTGGGGGGTGACTGTGTAGGGGATGAAGGTGTAGCTGCCGCAGAGGTCCTGAGGGAGGGGAGAAGGGCTGAGCGGCTGTGTCCACTGAGCTCAGAACTGTTCTATTTGTGTCACGGACCATTATCCTCTCTCCGTGCTGCACCAACCACCTTCCGTAAGTCATTAGCAGGGAAGGCAAACCACCTCTATCTCCCACTGCCATCATTACGCTCCAGAGTGAACGCTCCTTGCTCTGAGCAAGCGACAACCCACCCCAACTTAGATCCCTCCTGATCTGCGATGTCCCCCCTGTGAGGCTGGTGAGAAGCAGCTCAAGGAGGGGAGAAGCAGCTCAAGGAGGGGAGAAGCAGCTCAAGGAGGGGAGAGGGTCTCAACCTGCCCAGCCCCGCAGCAGCGAGCACGGGGACGAGAGACGCACCGAGTTCTTTTGGCAGATGTCCTCCTGGGGAAAAAGGGAAGGAGGAGGGATTTAATAAGCATTCCCAGCAAAGGAAACCAGCTGATTTCAGGCTCTGGGATCAGAGTTGCCTGGAAAACAGCCAGGGATGTGAAGGGACACCAGGGGCTAAGCCACAGCCACTCAACCCCCATGCCATGAGCATTGCATTCCAACCCCTCCCTCCCAGCTTATCCTCTGAACCCGGCACAGGGAAGGTGTTCTGGGCTCCCCTGAGTTGGGGTGACATGGTTATGGTTGGACTCGATGATCCGGTAGGTCTTTTCCAACCTGGTGATTCTATGATTCTATGACATGTGGGGGTGATTTGGATGTGCTCCCAGCTGCATTCTTTTCCCATGAGCAGCAAGAATCCCTCCCGCCAGCCCCTTCTGCGCAGAGGATTTCACTTCCAAGGAATTGCCTTTCCCCGGGGAAAAGCACTCATTCCTGAATTCCCAGCTGGATAGGACCAAGAGAGCTGGCTCTGGGGCTCAGTGTGGTCCCCTGCCACCCCATCCTTATCCATCCCATGCAGGAAAACCTCTCCCAGAGCAGGAGGCAACCGTGGGAACTCGCCCAGGCTCGGAGGAGGGATGGAGACTCCCCTCCATTGGTGCTCCAGGTGCCTGGGGACATCTCCACCCTGGAGCAGGAGCATCCAGGAGGCTGAGGTGTCCCTGTCCCCGTCCCCGCTCACCTGCAGGGCCTGGAGAGGGGGTAGGTCATCCTGGCAGCACAGCAGGACGTTGTGGGACATGTTGAAGCTCTCGCGGACGCCCAGGTGGTAGAAGAGGGAGGGTTGGCAGATAGAGTCGCTCAGCTTCACCACGGCCACGTCTGAATCATAGAATCATAGAATCACCAGGTTGGAAGAGACCCCACTGGATCATCAAGTCCAACCATTCCTATCAAACACTAAACCACGTCCCTCAGCACCTTGTCTGTGGGCAGGGATGCCAACAGACTCCAAATTCATGGGAGCAGGAGAACAAGAAACCTTCCTGTTTGGGGGTCCACATCCCCTAAAAGCATCTGAGACCATGGTGAGGGGCACCCGCGTGCCCCCAGCCACAGGGTTGGACCCTGAGCAAACCCTCCACGGAAAATTCCCTTCAGGAAATCACCCCTGTGGGTTTAATGCCAGGGATGAAGACGTCCCGGCAAGCATCCAACCACCTCGGAAAGCAAACAGGAAGAAGCAGAGAAGCAAACATCCCGCAGCTGGAAAGCTCAACCAGGAGCTGCACAAGAATGAGGGAGAGTCTTGGCCTCGGCATTCCCAGACAGCAGGGAAAACCGTACGGAATAGTAGGAGGAGAAATGGGTTCTGGGCCCCTCACCACAAGAAGGATGTTGAGGCTCTGGAGCGAGTCCAGAGAAGAGCAACAAAGCTGGTTAAGGGGCTGGAGAACAAGAGGAGCGGCTGAGAGAGCTGGGGGTGTTTATCCTGGAGAAGAGGAGGCTGAGGGGAGACCTCATTGCTCTCTCCATCTACCTGAGAGGAGGTTGTGGAGAGGAGGGAGCTGGGCTCTTCTCCCAAGGGACAGGGGACAGGACGAGAGGGAATGGCCTCAAGCTCCACCAGGGGAGGTTCAGGCTTGACATCAGGTGAAAATTTATCACAGAAAGTGTCATTGGTCCCTGTCAGAGGCTGCCCAGGGAGGGGGTTGAGTCCCCTTCCCTGGAGGAGTTTAAGGGACGGGTGGACGAGGCGCTGAGGGACATGGGTTAGTGATTGATGGGAATGGTTGGACTTGGTGATCTGATGGGTCTTTTCCAATCTGGTGATTCTATGATTCTATTCTAGTCCCCACGCTGGGTACGATGCCATCAGGGCAGGTCGCATCCTTACCTGCGTTGTAGAAGCGGTCAAGGGCAGCGGTGTCACCCAGTGCCAGAGTGTCAAAGGGCAGGGGGTGCAGGTGTGCGCGCAGGGGGCGGCAGGCATCACGCAGGCTGCACAGCGCGGGGCAGGCAGGCGGCTCCCGGCCCAGAACACAGACAACGCTCAACGCCCGCCGCCTGCCTGCCCGCTCCTGGGTCCGGCACACCGGCCGCCCTGCCGTGCCTGCCACCGCCAGAGGGTCCTGCCAGCAGCTCCCAGCCATCGGAGGGGTCCCACGCGCCTCCATCCTGGGGTGGGGGTTACACTGAGCACCTGGAGAGCCCTCCTGCTGCACCCAGCTGAGCTGGGCTGAATATTAGGAAAAAAAAATTTCTTGGAAAAGGTCATTGGGCACTGGCAGAGGCTGCCCAGGGAGGGGGTTGAGTCCCCTTCCCTGGAGGGGTTTAAGGGACGGGTGGACGAGGTGCTGAGGGACATGGTTTAGTGATTGATGGGAATGGTTGGACTTGATGATCCGATGGGTCTTTTCCAACCTGGTGATTATATGATTCTATGATACTGGGAGAGCCCTTCCCTTACCCTGAGCTGCTCCGGTCCATACAGGGAGAGCCCAAGCCCTGCATCCAGCTGCCCTGATCCATACTGGTAGAGTCCTTCCCTTGCACCCAGCTGCCTTGGTTCATACTGGGATAGCCCTCAGCCTGCACTCAGCGCCCTGGTTCTTAATGGGAGAGCCCAAACCCTCCACCGGCATGTCCTGTTCCTTACCGGGAAAGCTCACACTTGCTGACCCGTTCATAGAATCATAGAATCTCCAGGTCCTTACCAGGATGCCCCATTCCTTACTGGGAGAGCTTGCACCAGGCTGCCCCGTTCCTTACTGGAGATGCCCCGTTCCTTACCTGGAGAGCCCACATCGGGCTGTCCTGTTGCTTACTGGGATGCCCCGTTCCTTACTGGGAGAGCTCGCACCCGCTGTCCTGTTCATAGAATCCTAGAATTTCCAGGTCCTTATCGGGATGCCCCGTTCCTTACCTGGAGAGCTTGCACCGGGCTACCCCGTTCCCTACCAGGATGCCCCGTTCCTTACCGGGAGAGCTCGCACCGGCCTGTCCTGTTCATAGAATCATAGAAACATAGAATCTCCAGGTCCTTACCGGGATGCTCCATTCCTTACCTGGAGGGCTCATACCGGGATGTCCTGTTCCTTACCGGGATGCCCCGTTCCTTACCGGGAAAGCCTGCACCGGGATGTCCCTTTCCTTACCGGGATGTCCCGTTCCTTACCAGGAAAGCCTGCACTGGGATGTCCCTTTCCTTACCGGGATGTCCCTTTCCTTACCGGGATGTCCTGTTCGTTACCAGGAAAGCCTGCACCGGGATGTCCCGTTTTTTACCGGGAGAGCCTGCACCAGGATGTCTCTTTCCTTACCGGGATGTCCCGTTCCTTACCAGGATATCCCGTTCCTTACCGGGAAAGCCTGCACCGGGATGTCCCGTTCCTTACAGGGATGTCCCGTTCCTTACCGGGATGTCCCGTTCCTTACCGGGAAAGCCTGCACCGGGATGTCCCGTTCCTTACCGGGAGAGCCTGCACCGGGATGTCCTGTTCCTTACCGGGATGTCCCGTTCCATACCGGGATGTCCCGTTCCATACCGGGAGAGCCTGCACCGGGATGTCCCTTTCCTTACCGGGATGTCCTGTTCGTTACCGGGAAAGCCTGCACTGGGATGTCCCGTTTTTTACCGGGAGAGCCTGCACCGGGATGTCCCTTTCCTTACCGGGATGTCTCGTTCCTTACCAGGAAAGCCTGCACCGGGATGTCCCTTTCCTTACCGGGATGTCCCGTTCCTTACCAGGATATCCCGTTCCTTACCGGGAAAGCCTGCACCGGGATGTCCCGTTCCTTACCGGGATGTCCCGTTCCATACCGGGAGAGCCTGCACCGGGATGTCCTGTTCCTTACCGGGAGAGCCTGCACCGGGATGTCCTGTTCCTTACCGGGATGTCCCGTTCCATACCGGGAGAGCCTGCACCGGGATGTCCCGTTCCTTACTGGGATGTCCCGTTCCATACCGGGATGTCCCGTTCCATACCGGGAGAGCCTGCACCGGGATGTCCCTTTCCTTACCGGGAGACCCCCCACCTGCTGTCCCATTCCTTCCTGGGAGACCCAGCACCGGCCTGTCCCGTTCCTCACCGGCCTGTCCCGTTCCTCACCGGCCTGTCCCGTTCCTCACCTGGAGAGACTTTTCCGGGCTGCCCCGCTCCTTCCCGGGATCCCCCGCCCCGGCTGCCCCGTGCGCAGGGGCAGAGCCCCGTACCGGCCCCGCTGGCCCCGGGAGGGTCCGTCCGCGCTCCCGGGCTCCTCGCCGGGTTCCCCCGCACCGGGCGCCGCTTCCGCCTGTCCCGGCCCTGAGTCACCGGCGGCCCCGCCCGCACCCCGGACTCTGCCCCCCTCCACCCCCCCCCGAAACGACGGGCACCGGTTGCAAGGAGTTGGTTGTGAAATGGGAGCAAGAGGAAGAGGAAACCGGGGGGACCGGGGCCGGTTCCTCTCCCCCCAGCTGAAATAACGGCCCCAAAGTCGCCTGGATGGTGGGAGCGACTGAGAACTGAAGCCGCGGTTCTCCAGGGGGTGAAGGACCACGGAGCCCCCGTTGCATCCTCCGTGATCCCATCGCATTCCTCTGTGCCCCCACTGCAACCTCCTGCACCCCCAGCACATCCCTCGTATCTCCATTGCTTCCCTGTGTCCCCATCGCATCCCTGTATCCCCATCGCATCCCCCTTATCCTCATCACATCCCTGTATCCCCATCTCATCCCTGTATGCCCATTGTATCCCTCGTATCCCCATCACACCTCATATCCCCATCTCATTCCTGTATCCCCATCGCATCCCTTATACCCCCATCGCATCCCTCTTATCTGCATCACATCCCTGTATCCCCATCGCAACCCTCGTATCCCCATCTCATCCCTGTATCCCCATCGCATCCCCCTTATCCCCATCTCATCCCTATATCCCCATCTCATCCCTGTATCCCCATCGCATCCCCCTTATCCCCATCTCATCCCTATATCCCCATCTCATCCCTGTATCCCCATCACATCCCTGTATCCCCATCACATCCCTATATCCCCACTGAATCCCTCGTATCCCCATCGCATTCCCCGTATCCCCATCTCATCCTTGTATCCCCATCACATCCCCCTGGATGGTCCCCCTGGATGGGGATGATATGGTATGGTATGGTATGGTATGGTATGGTATGGTATGGTATGGTATGGTATGGTATGGTATGGTATGGTATGGTATGGTATGGGATGGGATGGTATGGGATGGTATGGTATGGTATGGTATGGTATGGTATGGTATGGTATGGTATGGTATGGTATGGGATGGGATGGGATGGGATGGGATGGGATGGGATGGGATGGGATGGGATGGGATGGGATGGGATGGGATGGGATGGGATGGGGGCAGCGTGCGTGCCTGGCTGGGGAGCTGGGAGCTGTGCAGGCAGAGCTGCGGGCAGAGCTGAAGGGCAGCGTCCTCAGCTGGGAAAGTCTTGGTGCCTGGTGGGACGCAGGGGACAGGCTGGCACAGCACCCTGGGCTGGGCTGCTGTGAGGGTGGACAAGCCACAATGCAGTCAGACAAGCCGCCGTGCAGACAGACGAGCCACAATGCAGACAAACAAGCCACCACGCTGGCAGACGAGCCACTGTACAGACCGACAAGCCACAGTGCGGAATAGATGAGCCACTATGCATGCAAACAAGCCACCATACAGGCACACAAGCCATTATGCAGGCAGACGAGCCATTGCACAGGCACACAAGCCAGAATCATAGAATCCTAGTGTCATAGAATCATAGAATAGTTTGGGTTGGAAGGGACCTTAAAGCCCATCTAGTTCCATCCCATCCATGGGCAGGGACACCTCCCACTGGATCAGGGACTCCAAGCCCCATCCAACCTGGCCTTGAACCCCTTCAGGGATGGAGCAGCCACCCCTGCTCTGGGCAACCTGGGCCAGGGCCTCCCCACTCTCGTGACAAAGAAATTCTTCCTTATGTCTGGTCTAAATCTGCCCCTCTCCAGTTTATACTTATTGCCCCTCGTCCTATCACTCCAAGTCTTTGAGAACAGTCCATCCCCAGCATCTTGTACCCCCTTCAGGTACTGGAAGGTCACTATATGTTCTCCTTGGAGCCTTCTCTCCTCCAGGCTGAACAACCCTGACTCTCTCAGCCTGTCCTCGTACGGGAGGTGCTCCAGCCCTCAGATCATCTTTGTAGCCTCCTCTGGACCCGTTCCAACAGCTCAATCTCCTTCTTATGTTGAGGATTCCAGAACTGGATACAATCCTCCAGAGGAGGTCTCCCAAGACAGGAGGAGAGGGGCAGAATCCCCTCCCTTGCCCTGCTGGCCATGCTGCTTTGGATGCAGCTCAGGACCCAGTTGGCCCCGTGGGCTGCAAGTACATGTTGTCGGCTCACGTCGAGCTTCTCATCAACAACGCAGGCAGACGAGCCACCACACAGACCAACAAGCCACTGTGCAGCCAGACGAGCTGCTCTGCAGACAGATAATCCATTCCAGCATTGTTCCCACGGCCAGGCCAAGCCAGCCCGGGGCAGAAGGGAGGAGCGGGGACACCGGGCACCCCGGCACCCACAGCCCTGCCTGCCCAGGCCTGCTGCTCAGCCTCAGCGCCGCTTCGGGGCAGGCAGTGCTGGGGTTGTGGTGCTGTGACACACACCCTACCTGCCTTTCCCATCCCTCCTTGCTAACCCTGGGGCACCCAGTGTTAGTGGGGATGGATGCAGCTCCAAAATTTCCCCCTGGCTCAGCTGCCCACGCTCGTCTGCAGCTGGAGAGCTCAGCCCTGCCATCCCCCCAGCTCCTCTGGCCACAAACTGCAGCCCCAGACAAGGGGCTGTGCCCCTCGGAGGGGAACGTGGTGGACTGAGATCCCCAGGAAAGGAAGGGATGATGTCCTGCTGCCCCATCCTCCCTCACGGCATCACCCATTCTCCCAGATTCCCCTCTCCTGCTCACTGGGAGGACTGGAGTCACCCAGGACCTTCCACCAGCATCAACGCAAGCAGGTACAGGGTTACCAAAACCTCCTGGGGGAGTTAGGCTCTGGGTATGATGATCACGACACGGACGCCAGGAACAGGAGGAAAATCCTTTATTGGGTTTCTGTCCCAGTGTGGGACTTGGCCACCTTGCTGCCAGCTGTGGCCACTGCCCTCCTGAGGTGCTCTGGGTCCCCCAGGCTCCTGGCAAGGCTTGGATTCGGGGCTGGATGGGACCCCCACGCCCAGCCACCCCCCTCCACCCTGCTCTCTGTCCACTAGGGAGCAGCCAGAGGGAGGCAACTGTGGCCACAGTGGATTCAACCCCTCCCCAGAGCATCCCCTGCCGTGCTGGGGACACGAGGTGGGCTGGGGTGACGTGTCCCACCATGGTGCCCCCGGGGCAGAGAGGGCAGCCCAGGACAGAGCCACCTTTGCATAGTTACGGTGTGAGCAGGGGCCCTGCAGCTGGAGGGGGGTGGCAGGGATGGTCTGGCACCAGGTAGGGATGACGGCACCAGGTAGGGATGCCAGCACTAGGCAGGGATACCGGCACCATGTAGGGACGCCGGCACCAGGTAGGGACGCCGGCACCATGTAGGGACGCCGGCACCAGGTAGGGACGCCGGCACCAGGCAGGGATGCCGGCACCAGGTAGGAATGCCGGCACCAGGCAGGGATGCCGGCACCAGGTAGGGATGCCAGCACCAGGTAGGGATGCTGGCACCAGGCAGGGATGCCGGCACCAGGTAGGGATGCCAGCACCAGGTAGGGATGCTGGCACCAGGCAGGGATGCTGGCACCAGGCAGGGATGCCAGCACCAGGTAGGGATGCTGGCACCAGGCAGAGATGCCAGCACTAGGCAGGGATACCGGCACCATGTAGGGACGCCGGCACCAGGTAGGGACGCCGGCACCAGGCAGGGATGCCGGCACCAGGTAGGAATGCCGGCACCAGGCAGGGATGCCGGCACCAGGCAGGGATGCCGGCACCAGGTAGGGATGCCAGCACCAGGTAGGGATGCCGGCACCAGGCAGGGATGCCGGCACCAGGTAGGGATGCTGGCACCAGGCAGGGATGCCAGCACCAGGTAGGGATGCCGGCACCAGGTAGGGATGCCGGTACAAAGCAGGGATGCTGGTACAAAGCAGGGATGCCGGTACCAAGCAGGGATGCCAGCACCAGGCAGGGATGATGGCACCAGGTAAGGATGCTGGCAACACTGGCCTCTTCTCTGCCTTCCCTGGGGAGGATGAGGGCAGCATCTCCCCAGCTCGGGGCGTGCGGTGGCTTCAGATCCTGATGCAGTGGACAGAGAAGAGCAAGTAGCAGAAAGGGCCCTGGGCAGCTTTGCCCTGGGGGGCCTCAGCCCCACATCATCCCCAGGGAGTGGGGAGGAGAGGGGGGGTCTCTCTGTGCCCACCCTGATGCACCCACGCTGGTGGCAATGCCATGGGGAAGAATTGGACCCATATCTGGGAACTGGGGGGCTCTACTGCAACTGGGGGTCTCTATCACAGTTGGGGGGGTACAAGCTTTATGCAGCCACCCTCCTTTTTCTAGCTACGTGAACCCCCCCTCGGACACAAGACAGACACCACCTCGCAGAATTTAATAGGGGCAGCTGGAGCAACAAGTTTCACCCCACGGCACACAGTAAAACCCACCTCCCCTCCCCAAAATAACACACAGAAAGCCGGGGGGGCAGCTGGGAACCCCTCTCCGACAACCCCACAGCAACACAGAGGCACAGCAAAAGCACACAGCAGGGCCCTAGCTCGGCTCCTCCGGTGGGCACGGAGGGGCTGGGAGACTGGGGTGGGATGTGGGGTGGGTCGGAGCAGGGGGCTGGGTGCTCCGGCCACAGTCTTGAAGGGAAAAGCACCTGAGAGCCCACCAGGACAAGAGGGGACCCCAAGCTCCCCCCGGGTAAGCCCCAAGGCTGTGGGGAGGCGATGGAGCAGGGGTGCAGTGGGAAATTGGGGGTGCCTAGGGTGGGGAGGGCTGCTGGGTGCTCTCTAACTGGGGCTAAACTGGGCTCCGCAGCTCCCCTCCTCCCTGAGCAGGGGTGGGGGCTGTGCCCCACTGCATGGCTGTAGGGGGGAGGAAGCCATGCAGAAGGGGCACGGATGTGCCAAGGGGCCGTATATCCCACCAGGGTCTCTGTGCATGAAGGGGGAGTGAGCAGTGACACCCCCTTCCCTTCCACTGCTAACGATTCCCAGGAAAACAGCAAACAAGCTGGGAACCCCCCCAAACTTCATGCAAACCAGGAGAGAGGGACCATGCCATCCCCCTCCGTGGAGGCGCGAGGGAAGGGTCGAGCTCTGGGGGTGCAGAGGGGCAGCCCCCTCCCCATCGCCGCCGGCACCTACTGGTTGTCCTCTCTGGCAGCGTGCAAGGAAAGAGAGATGGGGCACGGCCCCCCCGTGTTAGACCTGGTGAGTCATGGAATTGTGGAATCATTGAGGTTGGAGAAGACCTCTAAGCTCACCCAGTCCAACCATCAGCCCAGCCCCACTATGGCTACTAAACCGTGTCCCAAAGTGCCACGTCTACATGCTTTTTGAACCCCTCTAGGGATGGAGACTCCACTGCTTCCCTGAGCAGCCTAAACCTTCCCTGGACCAACTTAACCATAGAATCATAGAATCACCAGGTTGGAAAAGACCCATCGGATCATCAAGTCCAACCATTCCCATCAATCACTAAACCATGTCCCTCAGCACCTCGTCCACCTGTCCCTTAAATCCCTCCAGGGAAGGTGACTCAACCCCCTCCCTGGGCAGCCTCTGACAGGGACCAATCACCCTTTCTGTGAAATATTTTATCCTAATGTCCAGCCTGAACCTCCCCTGGTGGAGCTTGAGGCCATTCCCTCTCGTCCTGTCCCCTGTCCCTTGGGAGAAGAGCCCAGCTCCCTCCTCTCCACAACCTCCTTTCAGGTAGCTGGAGAGAGCAATGAGGTCTCCCCTCAGCCTCCTCTTCTCCAGGCTAAACCCCCCCAGCTCTCTCAGCCGCTCCTCTTGTTCTCCAGCCCCTTCCCCAGCTTCGTTGCTCTTCTCTGGTCTCGCTCCAGAGCCTCAACATCCCTCTTGTGGTGAGGGGCCCAAAACTGAACACAGTACTCGAGGTGCAGTCTCACCAGTGCCGAGTCCAGAGGGAGAAGAACCTCCCTGGCCCTGCTGGTCACGCCGTTTCTGATCCAAGCCAAGATGCCATTGGCCTTCTTGGCCACCTGGGCCACTGCTGGCTCATGTTCAGTCGCTGTCAACCAACACCCCCAGGTCCCTCTCCTCCAGGCAGCTTTCCAGCCAGACTTCTCCTAGTCTGGATCTGCCCAGGGTTGTTGTGCCCCACTTGAGGCCACATCCTCTCATCCTATTGCTTGTTACTTAGCAGCCCCATGGCACGAGACGAGGAAGAAGAAGAACAACAGACCCAGGGTGAATTTGGAGCCCCCGTGCTCCCTACAGGGCTTGAAGCCAGGACCCATCCAGGCAGCAACAGACAGAGGAGGCAGCAGGACAGCCGGACACTGGCAAGGGGACAGGCAGGGGAGGACAAACCTCTCCATCTCCCAAATGCTTCCCCTGATGAGTGAGGACAGACCGGCATAAACAACCATGAGAGACAACACTCAGCTGCGAGACAGGACATGGCCAGACAGGTCACGGAGCCCCATGCACCAGGGCTGACCCCGATATTTTGGGTTCAAGGGTGGTTGTGACCCAGGAATGAGCCACTATGGGACCCCCTCCTCCATCCCAGGAGCCTTACAGCGTTTGGTAGGTGCTGTCCTTGGACTTGATGAACTTGATGATGAAGAAGACCACGGCTTGGATGCTCAGCACCAGCACGATGCCGCCGATGAAGCTGGCTGTGTCGAAACCGGGAGGGTGAAATTCGGGGCTGCCTGTCAGCGGGGCGCTGGTGGTCGTGGTCCCTAACGGCAAGGGAAAATGGGGGCTGTTGGCATCCTGGGTACCAAGGAGAGAGGATCCGGGGTCCCTAAAGACCTAGGTGGCTGCGCGAGAAGGATCTGCTGCTTCCCAGCATGGGACTGGGATGTCCCCACCAATGTGTGGATGCAGGAGTGGGCTTAGTCCATACAGGAGCCACAGCACTGTGCAGGAGAGGAGACAGCAGTGAAAAGATCTCAGTGGGATCAATAATTCAGAAGGCTCTGGGCTCCGGGCTCCGGTTACCCACTGTAACTAGCCCAGCGCTCTCCAGTTCCCGCTTTCTGGAAAAGGCTCCTTGGCTGCTCTCAGCTTCTGCTCCAACCTGGCCAGAGATGACAAGGACGGCAGCAGGGCTGGTTCTCTAGGGTGTTACAACCCTCCCAGCCCCATCCTGGGGCAGCACTGGGGGAATGGAGCTGTGACCCTGAGGACAGCACTGGCACCTCCTCAGGAGCAGCCAGGGTTGAAGCTCCATGGATCCAGCCCTGAGGGTGGCTCTGCTCATCCCTCCCCAGAGATGCAGGACACAGAGGGAAGCAGCTCATCCCATCCCACCGTCCCTTGGGGCTCCTGGACGTCCCCACCCCATCCCACCACCCCCCATCCTCCAGCCCCGCTCACTTGGGGGATGCGTCGCTGGCTCCTTGCTATGGGACCGTGGAGGCTCTTCAGTGGGGGACTTGAGGGCTGCTGGAGGCAGGGAGAGCGGGAAGGGAGGAAAAAGGGGTGTCAAGGGATGTCATTATGCACTCCCACCCCACATCCCTGTCCCAGGGGGTTGGGATTTCATCCCCATGGTCCCAGCACCCACAGCAGCTCTGCTGGGGCTGGGGGGCTGCAGGGGTTCTCTCCGGGGGTACCCGTTCAAGTGGGGGTACCTGTTCTCGCTGGGGTACCCATTCTCTCCGGGGGAGCGGGGTTACCTCGACACAAGGCGCTGGTGTTGTAGAGCACACAGGTCTCCCGCGCTGTCACCCCTCTCTGCATGCAGCTCCCCATCTCTGCAGGATGAAGGAGAAGGGTTTTTCCCAAGGGAACCCCAGCCCGTGGGGGCACCCAGTGCAGCCGACAGCACTGGGGTTGTGGGAACCTGAGGGGCTGGGATGGCAGGGACCTGCTCCATGGATCCCCTGCCTCCCCCTGGGATGGATCGGGTGAGATGGGCATTGGCGGTGGAAAGCAGCCAGGACCCATCCAAGGGTGCTGAGCCACCAGGACCGTCCTGGCAGGGCCACAAACCAGAGGCAGGGCCTGGATGGTGGCAAGGAGAACCACTGGCCGTGAGCACCAGGGATGTGGGAGCCCCTTGCTCTCCCTGCACACCTCTGAGCCCCCTCCGTGTTTGGCTCACCTGGCTCCTCGGGGATCCCGCAGCCCACCCAGACGCAGCTGGTGCCGTTGTGCGAGGCGATGGCAGCCGTGCACGTCTCGCAGGACCTCAGCTCACCGCACTCTCCTGCCAAAGCGAGGGGAAAGGCGTGAAATCGGGGTGAGCATCCATCCCCTCTGCCCTCCAGGGCTGGGGCTGGACCCCTCTGCTCCATAGAATCTTGGATGGTTTGGGTTGGAAGGGACATTAAAGATCATCCAGTTCCTCCATGGAGGAGGATAAGGAGGAGGATTTCTCATGACGCGGGAGGGATTTAGGCACCTCTTGCAGCACCAAACCCGCTAACAGCCCCACCCCAGCAGGCTGCGGGTGTCTTTGTAGCATCACCAGCTCCCCACAGAGGGGTCATCCTGTGCCCCACAGCTCCCAGCACCCGTGGCCACCCAGGACACGCAGGGCAAGCCCATCCCAGCCCTGGGTCTCTTAGAATCATACAATACTAGAATCACCAGGTTTTAAAAGACCCACCGGATCATCGAGTCCAACCATTCCCATCAATCACTAAACCATGTCCCTCAGCGCCTTGTCCACCCTTCCCTTAAACCCCTTCAGGGAAGGGGACTTGGTCGAAGTTTAAAGGCGATGAGGCAGCAGCACCAGCTCCCAGCAGCCCGGTCGGGTTTATTTAAGCAGCATCACCCCTCTGCCCCCCCAAATCCATCCCACAGGACCCCTCCGCTCCCCATCACCCCAGCAATGCTGGTGAGTCACCTGGGCGTTCGCAGAGCTGCTCTGCAGCTCTTCCCCCGCACACATACACACGCTCATCATTAATTTACACGATGACTGTCAACCAGGGAGGCTGCGATGGGGAACCGCGACCGGGCCCTGTAAGCACCTCGCTGCATCCCACGCCCGCGTTTGCGCCACCCTGGGAAGGAGCTGGGAGCCAGACCCCACCCTGGGCCAGTTTCCAGACTCTCGGGGGACAATCAGCCCCCTCCAGGGCTGGCAGGGAGGGGTTGGGGGGCTGCACCCCTCTGAGCTGGTTCCCCAGGGTCTCTGCCACGCAGGGATCACCCCAGCCCCATCCCTGACCCCATTCCCACAGGCTGAGGGCTTCCCACCGTGTCACCTCCCTTTGGGGTTCGGCAGCTCCACCCCCCCAAATTTCAAAGTCCTTTTGGCCACCCAGATGGATAGAAGAGACTTTTTCCTTTCTCTCAGTGGTGCAAAAGCAAAGCGAAGGGGGCAACTGGTGGCGTTAAGGCACCAAGTGGGATGCTGCGGACCCGTTGCCATGGTTACAGCGTGGTGGGCACGCTGCTTGTCCCCCCTCCCCATCTCCAGCATTTACAGAACCAATGGGAAAGTAGGACTTTGTTCGCAAGGGTTCCAGGCAGGTTTGTAATTTAAGTTATTTTTATCGCAGCAAGGCACAGGAACAGACGTTGGAGCCCAACGTTGTCAACTCCCGCTCCTGCCGTCAGGTGTGGGGTGGGAGAGGGAAATAAAGGGGGGCAGCGGGGCCAGATGAGGGTAACCCCTTCCCCATGGAAGTTCTGGGTCCCAGTGGGACAAGGGAAGGTGGAAAACTCTCCTGGTAGCAGCTGGGGGATGGGAGAAGGGGAGCAGAAGGAAGCTTGGGGTTTGCATAATTGATGCCCGGAGGTTGCGGGCACCCCAGGCAGGAGGATGAGGGCTCCAATCCCTGCTTTGCCCCCCATGGAAACTGCCACGAACCACGAGGTCCCCCCAGAGCTTCGGGGAGGGGGACGGACCCTGCGCCCCACTTGTGCCGCAGCAGTGCAGGGCAGCCCTCCTTGTTCTGGGGGGGCTGGGAGCAGGGGTAGGGCCCCCTCTCTCCCTAAATTGGGGTCAACTCAGGGAATAGGGGGGTCCCATCGGGGCTGGGAGCAGGAGCAGAGCCCCCTCTACCCCTAAATTGGGGTCAAGCGAGGGAATTGGGGGTCCTATTCGGGGGGGGGACGCTGGGAGCAGGAGCAGAGCCCCCTCTCTCCCTAAATTGGGGTCAACCCAGGGAATGGGGGGGGGTCTCATGGGGGCAGGGGGCTGGGATCAGAGCCCCCTCTCTCCTTAAATTGGGGTCAAGCGAGGGGATGGGGGGGGGGTCCCATCCCGGGTCCCACGGGGGCTGGGGGCACTGGGACCCCCGTCAAAAGCGAGATGACCCCTAAAAGTTCATCTGCCCCAAAGCTCGAACTCCCTTCGCCCCCCTCGGTTTCGGGGTGTCCCCCCTCCCCTTCCTCTCCCCCCCCCCCCCCCCCCCCCGGTCCGTACCTGCGCGGGTGGGCGCGGAGGCGAGCGCGCAGGGGAGCGCGCAGAGGAGCGCGCAAAGCAACGCGCAGCGCAGCGCCGGGGCCATGGCCCGGCCCGGGGGTGCTGGGCTCTAGCCAGGCTCTGCTCAGCCCGGTTCGGCCCCGTCCCGGGCCCGGTGGGAGCTGCCGAGCTCCCGGGAGAACCGAGCGGAGCTGCGGGAACGGGAGGCGGCACCGGGGGGGGGGGGGGGGGGGGGGCGGCTCCGCCTCGTCCCGCCCCGCCTCGGGGGGGCACGGACCGGGGTGGGGGGAGGGAGCTGAGAGGGAGGGGGAGCCCCCACACCCCACACCCCACCCCACAGCCCGCGGTCCTGCTGCTGAGCCCGTGGGGAAGGAGGGGATGGAGCGGTGTCAGTGGGTGGGGAGCGCTGGGTGCTGCTGCTCCCCAGAACCTTGGGCACTGCACCCCAAAACTCTGGGCACTGCACCCCAGAACTCTGAACACGCTGCACCTCAGAACCCTGGGCACTGGACCGCAGAGCCCTGAACACTCTGCACCCCCAAACCTTGAACATGCTGCACCTCAGAACCCTGGGCACTGCACCCTAGAACCCTGAACACACTGCACCCCAGAACCCTGAACATGCTGCACCCAAGCACCTTGAACATGCTGCACCCCAGCACCCTGTGCACTCCACCCCAGCACCCTGATCACACTGCACCCCAGAACCCTGAGAACTGCACCCCAGAACCCTGAACATGCTGTGCTCCAGCATCCTGAACACGCTGCACCCCAGCACCCTGAACAAGCTGTACCCCAGAACCCTGAGAACTGCACCCCAGCACCCTGAACAAGCTGTAGCCCAGAACTCT